>JAJPUD010000687.1:367381-423357 GCA_023553655.1 Myrmecobius fasciatus | reverse complement strand
AGGGAGAGGGAAATGGGGAGAGAGAAGGAGGGGAAAAGAGAGAGAGAAAGGGAGAGGAAAAGGAAAAGGGAGAGAGAGAGGGACAGAGGGAAGGAGAGAAGGAGGGAGGGAAGAGGGAGAGGGAGAGGGAATTTGGAACTCACCTTAAAAAATGTTAAAATTTGTTTTTACATGTAATTGGGAAAGTTTTTTTTTTTAAATAATGTTTGTATCTGCCTTATCTTTCTAAAAAATTTGCTTTATATCAGTGTCTTATGCCTTTACCAAATAGAATTAGTATCATAAAATTTAGGATGGAAAGATCATAAGATCATCAATTTAGAACTGAAAGATACCTTTGAGGATACTTTAGCTACCTCCTCATTATAAAAAAAAAAAGGAGAAACAGGCTCAAAGAGTGAGCCTGAAGTCTCTTAATAAGTGATAGAGGCAGGATAGTGATTCCGGGTTTTCTTACCTCCAAGTCCAACCTTCTATCCACCCTGCCATGCTGCTTCTCAAAGATATTTGAGATTATCTAGTCCAACGTTCCTTGACATTTTTTGTGTTGTAGATCCCTTTTTGTAGTTGGGCTGGTGAAGGCTATGAATCCCTTTTCAGAACAATGTTTTTAAATGCATAAAATAAAATATAGAGGATTATGAAAGAAACCTTCAGAACTTGTCATGTGTAAAGACTGAGCAAGACAACTTCTGGAGAAGAAAGGCTGTTCCTTGAGCTCTGGTTTGGAAACTATTTCTTCCTTCTAGACCTGTTGTACTTTGTTTCTATCCTGCTTTGAGTTGGTCCCAAACCAGAACTGAAATGATTCAGGTTGTCATAGGAGGAATCCAAGAGCTCATTGTGCCTGGCACTCCCTCTCTTCTCCTGCCCAGCTGTTCATGTTAGAGAAGGATCATATAAATGGTCAGAGGAAATGAACAGACAATTGTCTTTTCTTTTTAGTATAGAAAACCAAATTTATTTATCACACAATCATCACTGAATTTATATGTTGGTATATAATAGTTTCCAAACCAGAGCTCAAGGAGTCCCTACACTAATTGCATTCCTAATTGCACATTTGTCCCAGAATTCTCCTCTTCTTTAACTAAATTACTAACTAAATCCTAATCTCCAAAATTATGCTGCCTTATGCTGCTTTTCTCTCTGGTCACACATTCTTTTTTTTTAATTAAAGCTTTTTATTTTCAAAAGATGCATGTATAATTTTTCAATATTGACCCTTGCAAAACCTTGTGTTCCAAATTTTCCCTTCCTTCCCCCATTCCCTCCCATAGATGGCAGATAATCCAATATATGTTAAACATGTTAAATATATGTTCGATCCAACATATTGTATAAATATTTATTCAATTCTCTTGCACAAGAAAAATAAGATCCAAAAGAGAAAAAAATGAGAAAGAAAACAAAATGCAAGTGAACAACAACAAAAGAGTAAGAATGTTATGTTGTGATCCACATTCAGTTTCACAGTCCTCTCTCTGGGTGTAGATGGTTCTTTTTATCACAAGATCATTTCAACTGGCATCAATCATCTCATTGTTGGAAAGATTCACGTACATCAGAATTGATCATCATATGATATTGTGTATGATGATCTCCTGGTTCTGCTTACTTCACTTAGCACCAGTTCATGTAAGTTTCTCCAGGTCTCTCTGAAATCATCCAGCTGGTTATTTCTTATAGAGCAATAATATTCCATAACATTCGTATTCCTTAACTTATTCAGCCCTTCTCCAACTGATGGGCATCCACTCAGTTTCCAGTTTCTTGCTACTACAAAAGGAGCTACTACAAACATTTTTGCACATGTGAGTCCCTTTCCTTCCTTTAAGATCCCTTTGGGATATAATAAAAACACTGTTGGGTCAAAGGGCATGCACAGTTTGATAACTTTTTGAGCATAGTTCCAAATTGCTCTCCAGAATGGCTGGATCCATTCACAATTCCACCAACAATATATTACTGTCCCATGAATAGACAATTTTCAGATGAAGAATTTAAAACCATTTATAGTCATATGAAAAAAAAAATGCTCTAAAGCATTATTGACCAGAGAAATGCAAAATAAGACAACTCTGAAGTACCACTACACACCTCTCAGATTGGCTAAGATGACAGGAAAAGATAATGATGAATGTTGATGTGGGAAAATTGGGGTATTAATTCATTGTTGGTGGAGTTGTGAATTGATAGAATCATTCTGGAGAACAATTTGGAATTATGGCCAAAAGGCTTTCAAACCATGGATATCCTTTGAACCAAGGAGGGAAGGGGACACACATGTGCAAAATGTTTGCAGCAGCCTTTTTTGTAGTGGCAAGGAACTAGAAACTGAGTGGACATCCATCAATTGGAGAATGGCTGAATAAGTTATGGAATATAAATGTTATGGAATATTATCGTTCTATAAGAAACGATCGGTAGGATGATTTCAGAGAGGCCTGGAGAGACTTTTGCGAACTGATGCTAAGTGAAGTGAGTAGAACCAGGAGATCATTGTACACAGCAATAAGATTATGATGGATGTGGCTCTTTTTAGAAGAAAGGTGATTCAAGCCAGGTTCCTCTGGTCTTGTGATGGAGAGCTATCTGCATCCAGAGAGAGGAGTATGGGGACTGAATGTGGATCAAAACATAACATTTTCACTTTTTTAATTGTTGTTTACTTGCATTTTGTTTTATTTCTCATTTTTCCCACTTTAATCTGATTTTTCTTGTACAGCATGATAATTGTAGAAATATGTATAAAAGAAATACACATGTTTAAAAGATATTGAATTACTTGCCATCTAGGGGAAGGGATTGGGGAAAGGGAGGGAAAACATTGGAACACAAGGTTTTGCAAGGATGAATGTTGAAAATTACTGATGTGTATGTTTTGAACATAGAAAGCTTTAATAAAAAAAGAAAAAGATCAGAGATCAGAGAAGTCCAGAGAAGTCCAGAGGATAATAGCTAGAAGGACCCTCAAAGCTCTCCCACTTTTTAGGAATAAAGAAACTGAGGGAAATTTAGGCCAGGGAAATGAAGTGACTTGCTTAGGATTATTACATGGATGGTAAATATTAGAAACCAGATTCAAGCTGAGGTCCTCTGAAGGAATATGTTGGTAAATGTTTAACATCTGATTCTCCAGGGAAAAAATATTCCTAAGGTACACCTTTAACTTTAATTTGTATCAATAACACTTTCTCTATCTGATAATCAACAAAGCAGCAAATCAAGTTCTGATTTGTAATATTGGCTAATTTCTTTTTGTACATTTTTAATTTTTTTCCTCAATAGTATTTTATTTTTTCAAATACATGTAAAGATAGTTTTCAACATTCATTTTTTGTAAGAATTTATACTTCACATTTTTTCTCCCTCCCTCCTTTACCTCACTCCTCATAACAACAGGTGATCTGATATAGGTAATATATCTACAATACTTTTAAACATATTTCCATATTTATGTTGTGCAAACAAAATCAGACCAAAAGAGCTAAAAACCCATGAGAAAGAAAAAGCAACAAGCAAGCAAGAAACAACAAAAAAGGTGAAAATAGTATGCTTCAATACACATTCATTCTCCATAGTTCTCTCTCTGGAGGCAGATGGCATTTCCCATCCCAAGTGTATTGGAATTGTCTTGGATCACTGCATTGTGGAGAAGAGCTAAATCTATTGTAGTTGATCATTACATAATCTTGTTGTTACTGTGTACAACTGTGTACAGTTCTCCTGGTTCTGCTCATTTCATTCAACATAAGTTCATGTAAGTCTTTCCAGACTTTTCTGAAATCAGCTTGCTCATCATTTCTTATAGAATATTATTCCAAAATATTCACATACCATAACTTATTCAGCCATTGTCCAACGATAGGATCTACTCAACACAAAAGGGGCTAATACAAACATTTTTGCACATTTTACACAGAGGATTTTTTTCCCTCTTTTATGATCTCTTTGGATTACAGACCTGGTAGTGATACTGCTGGATCAAAGGGCATGCACAGTTTTATATCCCTTTGATCATAGTTCCAGATTGCTCTCCAGAATGGCTGAATCATTTTACAACTCAACTAATATCGACTAATTTCAAGATGTAAATGTTCATATTAAATTTTCATGCCCCCCAGTCTGACTCCAGACCATTCCTGATTGATCCACACCAGAACCAGAGCTCCTTTCCCTGAATCCCACTACCCTTAGCAAAGGTCTAAATTTGAAACCAAGAGGATGGGTTGTAGAATCTCTACTTAGATGTTTACTTCCTGTGTGACTCTAGGGAAGAAACACAAATGATATATTATATGTAAAGTGATTGATAGACCTGATCTAAGTCACTTCTCCAATTTGTCCTCTGGTATTTACTCTCATTATCTCCAATAGCAGGATATAAGATCCTTGAAAACTTCTGTTTTTGCATTTCCATTGCTGGGCATAGTTCCTGGGACATGGTAGATGCTTAATAAATGCTTGCTGATTGCTGATAGTCTTCATCTGTAAAATGAGAATTTTGTTTTCCTCTTCTTAAAATCTCTTATTTCTCTCTTTAAATACTACATGTCTTTTTCAAGGTCTTTCTTTTTCTCTCCAGTTGTTAATGTTCTCATCCTCTTGAATTATTTTTATTACTGTGTGTATACTTTGTGGACAGCTAGTTTGTACAGTGGATAGAGTGCTGAATTTGGAGTGAGGAAAACCTAAGTTCCCATTTGGCCTCAGACACTAGTTATGTTTCCCTGGGCATTCCATTTGACTCCATTTGCCTCAGTTTCCTCATCTGTAAAATGAGCTGAAGAAGGAAATGGCAAACTACTTCACTATCTCTTCCAAGAAATCTCCAAATGGGGTCATGAAGAATTAGAAGCAACTGTAACAACTAAATAACAACAACAAATATATTTTGTATCTGCTTGCCCCTTTTAATTTTCCTCATCTCAATAGATATAAGCTGCTCCAGAGCAGGAAGTGTTTTAAATTTTGTCTTGGCATCTCACTATTTCTCCTTTGTAGTAGGTACTTTAAAATATTTGTTGAATTGGGATTCTAGCCTTCACAGGATCTCACTCATAGTAAAGTTTAATAAGTGTGATTTTTGTTTTTCCTAGTTGTGAAATATTCCAGGGAAATAATTGACAATTTACTTAATAGCTCATTAGAATGTTTGCTCCTTGAGATCAGGGACTCTTTTCAACATTTCTTTATGTTCTCATGAAACTGGGTATACAATAATTAATAAATGTTTGGTGATTGTTGGTGGTCTTCAATCTTCAATAAATGTTGGTTGATAGATTAATATTATGAATAAGGATCCTAACCAAAGATTTCAAGCTGGAAGTCCAATCCCCTCATTTTATATATAAAGAAACAAATTTGGGGCAGCTAGTTGGTGTAGTGGATAGAGCACCAGCCCTGAAGTCAGGAGGACCTGAGTTCAAATTTGGTCTCAGATACTTAACACTTCCTAGCTGTGTGATCCTGGGCAAGTCACTTAACCCCAAATGCCTCAGCCAAAAAAAGAAAGAAAGAAAGAAAGAAATGCAGAATGATTTGGCTAGTGTCATAATAATAATTAGCAGCTTAGTCAGGATTTGAAGCTACCCAAATCCACACAGTTTAATTTTCATTAGGCCATGGTGAGAATGAATATTAAACAAAAAGCACCTACTATATGTAAGGTATGGTGCAAAATGTTGGAAAAAAAGAAGGGAAAGAGTTCCTACACTCAAGAAGCTTATAATCTAATAGGGAAGATAACATGTAAACAAATACATGTGAAAAAGCTAATATATAATAAATAGGAAATAATAAAAAGAGAGAAGGTCCTGAAATTAAGGACTGGGAAAGGCTTCTTATAGAAGCCTGAATGTTTTAGTTGGAATTTGAAGGAAGTCAAGGAAGTTAGAGGAGAGAGACCATTTCAGTCATGGGAGACAGACAGAGAAAATGCCTGATACTGAGAGATGGAGGATCTTGTTTGTGGAACAACCAGGAGGCCAGTGTCACAGGGATGAAAGAGGACATTTTGGGTAGTAAAATGTAAGAAGACTGGGAAGGTAGGAGAGGACTGGATTATAAATGGCTTTGAATGCCAAATACAGGATTTGTATTTGGACACAATAGAAATCCACTGAAGTTTATTGAGTAGGAATAACATGAGTGGATCTGTATTTTAGGGAAATCGTTTTAGTTGCTAAATGGAGGATGAATTGAAGTAAGGAGAGATTTGAGACAGGCAGACCTCTTACCTTTAACCCCATCAGCTATCACAATAATCCAAACATGAGATACTGAGGGTCTTCACTAATGTGGTGACAGTGTCAGAGGAAAGGAGACACATTTGAAACAAGTTACAGAAGTGAAACAGACAAGAGATGCTGTGAAAGTGAAATAGATAAGAGATGCTGAGGGGGGGTTGTAAAATAAAAGAGAGAGGCTGTAATCAACTAGAGGAGCTATGAAGGTGAAATAGACAAGTGAGACTCTGAGGAAGTGAAATGGACAAGAGAGGCTGCAGAGATGAAACAGACAGAAATGCTGTGAAAGTGAAATAGAGGAGATTCTGTGGTGATGAAATAGAAGAAGGCTCTGAAGGTAAAATAGAGGAGAGGCTGTAAAGGTGAAATCAACTAGAGAAGCTGTGGAGGTGAAATAGACAAGCTAGACTCTGAGGAAGTGAAATGGACAAGAAATATTATAGAGATGAAATCCTGGAAAGGTAAAATATATAATGTGGTGGTGAAATAGAAGAAGGCTCTGGAGGTAAAATAGAGGAGAAGCTGTGGAGGTGAAATCAACAAGAGAAGCTGTGGAGATGAAATAGATAAGAGCCTCTGAGGAAGTGAAATGGGCAAGAGAGAAGAGAGGTGAAATGGACAAGAGATCCTGGGGAGGTGAAATAGACAAGAGATGCTGCAGAGGTGAAATAGACAAATTTTGGCAACAGCTTGAATATGGGTAGAGTGGAATGAGAGAAAGGAGTTCAGGAGAATTCCTAGGTTGGGAACGTAACGGAATGGAAGGAAGGTGTTGCCCTCTACAGTAATAGCAAGGTTGGAAGGGGAAAGGGGAAAGCTTAAGGGGAAAAGATTTTGAATACTATTTCAGACATGTTGAGTTTAAGATCATTACTGGGCATCCAATTTGAGATGTCTGAAAGGCAGTTGAAGATGCAGGATTAGAGGTCAGCAGAGAAGGTAGATTTAAGAATTATCAAGATAGAGATGGTAATTAAATTTATGAAAAATGATGAGATCACCAAGTGAAGTAGTAGAGATGGAGAAGAGATATGGTACTAGGCCAAAATTCTATTTTGAAATATATATCCATCAACCATGTTGTCCCTTCTTACATACCCAAGACTGCTGCTGATCTAAAGTTGTCATAAAGGGATGGGAGTTTTTGGTGTTCATATATACATGATATTATGGCAGGCAGAGGAATACTTTCTATTCAGTTATATATAAATCTATGTGACACTTTGTCATTGAAGTCCTAGGTTACAATAACTCTAGGTTAGGGTTGCTATATGGAAATATCCTTCTTATCACAATTATATTGGAATCCTTTTACTCTCTTCTTGGGAGTAAAAAGATCTAGGTTTGAGTATTAGCTTTGCCACATTTGCTATGTGATTTCAGGTAAGTCATGGATTTTCTAAAAGCTTTGGTTCTTCTGAGTAAAATGAAGCAGTTGGATTAGATGTTCTCTAAAATCCCTTCCAGCTGTAATTTTTTTTTCCTGAGGCAATTGAGGTTAAGTGACTTGCCCAGGGTCACACAGCTAGGAAGTGTTAAGTGTTTGAGGCCAGATTTGAACTCAGGTTCTCCTGACTTCAGGGCTGGTGCTCTATCCACTGTGCCACCTAGCTGCTCTCTATCCCCCAGTTGTAATTTTGTGGGTGGCCAGGTGTAGAGTAGATATAGCCCTAGCCCTAGAGTCAGGAAGTTGTTCAATTATTTCAGTCATATTTAGCTATTTGGGATTTTCTTGTTAGAGGTACTGGTTGGATTTGCATTGCCTTCTCCAGCTCATTTTACAGATGAGGAAACTGGGGCAAAGTAATGTCTGAGGCCAGATTTGAATTCAGGAGAATGAATCTTCCTGACTCCAGACTGGGTATTCTGCCCATTATGGCACCACCTAGCTGCCCATAGGCAGGAAGACTTAAGTTCAAATCCAGTCTCAAATACTTACTATCTGTGTGACTTTAAGCGAGTCACTTAACCTCTGCCTGCCTCAGTTTATACAATTATAAAATGGAAATCATAATAGCATTTATCTCCCAGGTTTGTGAAAATATATGAGATCATAACTGTAAAGTGCTTTCCAACACTTCCAAATACTATATAAGTATGATAATGATAATGTATCATTACTTTACTTTTCTTTTTCTCTCTAGGGAGTACACTACCAAAGGGCAAGGGTCTCTGTGAAATTGAAATTCTGGTCCATGACCTGCAATCAGTTTCTCCATTACTCCACTCCCTCACAAAAAAACCAAAACCCTTTCTTTGGTGAATTTGTTTTTTCACTGTTTGATATCCTCTTGTAAGACAGATGAGGAGACCCTGAGAAGATCCCTCAGCTTCCTTGTTTATCTCTGGCTTCACCTGCCCCAATACCAAACAACTAAGTAGGTACGGTGGGTTGTCCTCCCTACTTATAACTTTCCTGCCAGTGCAGGGACTCTTAAGTTTTCTACCCCTAAGAAGGGGGTGGAGTCTGATTCATCAAAGACTAGACCAACTCTAGATCAGTTCAAAATGGAACAGGTATGGTGCAATTGTTCCGTCCTGGTCTTGGAGTAAAGAAAATAAAACTGTCTGCCATAGTTTCCTCATCTGTAAAATGGGCATAAAAATAGCACTTACCTCTCAGAGTCATTGTGACGACTAGTCAGGAAACCTATGAAACATCTGTCAAACCTTGCAAAGTGTTATAAATTATGCTTACAAGTTTATGAAAAGGCAATTCTCATTCAGAAACTGGGAGCCTCTCATTGCCTGGACCTTGGGGCCTTGTGCAACTCCATTTCAGGAAATGACAAACTATTTTCTGAAAATCCCCACTGGTGACTTAGCTTTGTTTACTAATCTTCTTCATTTCCTGATTAGGGTTGTTCCAAAAATTTCTGGGGAGCAGCTGGCCTCTCCACCATGGCCCCTCCACCACGGGCAAGCAAGGTCATTGCTTCCAGAGGTAAGCAGAGTTGGAAATAAAGCTTGCTTCTATTTTATTTGCTCATGTCCCAAAACAGCATTGGAGAAGATCAGAAAGCAATGGCTGTATTGAGGAGACAGTGTGGTACAGTGGTACAAGTGTAGAGGACCACAGATAGGTATAAGACCCTTTAGTCTAGTAAAAGGAGCCCTGCTGACAGTGTCTGGTTCTGCTCCCTATCCCTCTCAAGGGCTCTTGGCCTTCCATAGAAGTCAGAGGGAGTGACAACCTGTGTTGCATTAAAGCTAAGTTCTATCAAGTGGCAAAGAGACATCTACACACAATAGCAAGTATTTATGTGGTCCCACACACACAGTATATAGTTATCACATGTGCAGTATGCTATAGTTATTCAAGGGTATTAGAGTATATAAGGCTGAGAGAATTTGGAATAAATGGACTCCATGTTTGACCATCTTTGTAAGTTTTGCCTCTTCACTCCTCTCCTAAAATTAAGGACTCTGGCTGGTATTGAGATCCTCCAGAAAGCTAGTCTGGACATTACATAAAAGCACCACAGTAGGAGGTGGTTTGCTGTTCTTATAATTAAATATATGATTTTGCTAAAGAGATGTTGCTAGGGTTCAGATTCCTCATATGTTAAATGAGGGGGGTTCAACTACTCCATGGCCCTTAATATGTCATACAATTCTAAGGTTCTATGTTCTAAGCTCCCTCCCAGGTCTAACATTCTGTGTTCTAAGCTCCCTCAGAGTTCTGACACTCTATGTTCTAAGCTCCCTTCTATATTTTTCTAAATCCACCAACTCATCATTTCATGTACCACAACAATATTCCAACCTTATATGATCTAGTTATTTTAAGTAGTCTAAGACAATATTAATTAATATGGCTGACATATAGTGTAGTTTTCCTATTTTTCTTTTTTTGATTAAATCTATTTAAGGGCCCTCCTAGCTCTGACATTCTTTTGTCTAAGGATACTTCCAATTGTGATAGTCTGTGTTTAAGCCTTAAAGCATTTTCACACTGGAGAAAATTTTCAGCAAAATCTGAGTGATTTCTCTTTTTAAATACTTTCTGACCCTCCCCCAGCTGGCTGAACTCAGTTAAATGCCCATTAGTAACATCTGGAAAAGGGGAAATCTCCATCTGCTCATTCCCTGTCACATGGTCAAACAAGTCCTTTTTTGGGAGGAGCAGAAAATTATTGTTAAAGTGATGAGAGATATGGCCAGTATTTCCTTTACTTGAACTGATTTTCCCCTTTGCCTCTGTGCAGGAATGGGGAACTTTTCTAGTAGGTCCCATGCGGCCCATCTGGAGGATTGGGCAACTTTGGCCAAAGCTTTCCTTTATTAGCAGGATATGGTAGATAGATCACCAGACTTGGGGGCTTAACAAGAAGAAGACACTGATTTGAATTTCACCTCAGACACTTATTAGCTGTGTGATAGTGGGACAGTTATTTACCTACTCAGTTTCTTCATCTGTCAAATGGGACAAAAATAATCCTATAGTTATCCCTTCCACATCATGGGGATTAGGAGTACCCCCATAATCTGGAAAATCCACATCAAAGTTTTTGATCCTCTCTTTATGTCAAAGAAGTCTGAATTATTATGACATCAAAAGATAAATATACATCAATATTATACATATATCTTACTCATTTCCAAGTTTTAAAACTTTTTCTGTATAATCTGTTAGTTTTCATATGTCCTTTGCAGCTTCTGCAAAATTTCCATTTAATTTTAAAACCAACCTGTGATATATTGAAACCATGATGGATAAGTCATGATGTGGAAGGGATAATTGCATTTCTCAGGGTTGTTGTGATGTTCAGATGTGATAGTGTGTTTTTTTTTTTTTGCAAACCAAGAACACTATAAAAATGTGAGTTATTATTACAGACAGAAAATAAATGAGACATAAATAACTAGAGAGATCAACTGATAAATAACAGTATTTATTTAGGACCCATTTTGTATAGACACTGTGTTAAGTACTGGGGATCCAAATTTTTTCAACAGTATTTTATTTTTCCAAATACATGTAAAGGTAGTTTTCAACATTCATTTTCCCCTCCCCGCCTTACCTCCCCCAATACAGCAAGCAATCTGATGTAACTTAAATATGTGCCATCCTTTTATATCTATTTCTTTATTTGTCATGTTGTGTAAGAAAAATCAGATCAAAAGAAAAAAAAAACACAAAAAAGAAAAAAAACAGAAAGATGAAAATATTATGCTTTGGCCCTTTTTGTAGTGGCAAGGGAAACTGAGTGGATGTCCATCAGTTGGGGAATGGCTGAATAAATTATGGTATATGAATGTAAGAATATTATTGTTTTATAAGAAATGATCACCAGGATGATTTCAGAGAGACATGGAGAGACTTACATGAATGTATGCTAAGTGAAGTAAGTAGGACAAAAAGAATAATGTGCACAACAACAAGAAGATTATATAATGATCAACTGTGAAGGACTTGGCTCTTTTCAACAATGAGGTGATTCAGGCCAATTCCAATAGATTTGTGATGAAGAGAGCCATCTGTATCCAGAGAGAAAACTATGGGGGCTGAGTGTGAATCACAATATAGTATTTTCCCTTTCTAATTATTGTTTGCTTGCTTTTTTTTCTTTCTCATTTTCATCTGATTTTTCTTGTGCAGCAAGATAAATGTGGAAATATTTTTGGAAGAATTGCATGTTTAACCTGTATTAGATTACTTGCTTTCTAGGGGAGGGACGAGGTGGGGAGAGAGAAAAGATTTTGGAAGGATGAATGTTGAAATCTGTTAATGCATGTATTTTGAAAAATAAAAAAGCTAATATAAAAAGATAAAAAAAGAAAATAAAGGGAAAGAAAATACTATGCTTTGATTCACATTCAGTCTCCATAGTTCTCTCTCTAGATGCTATGGGCATTTTCTATTGCAAGTCTATTGGAATTGTCTTGAATCACAGCATTGTTGATCATAGTTGATTGGGGATGCAAATATTTAAAAAAGAAAAACAGAAACAAAGTTTGTCCCTAATCTCAAGGAGCTTGCCTCCTAATAAAGCATAAAGGAGCTGTAAAGATGGGGTATAAAAATGCTGATGAAGAAGCTGGGAAGTCCAGAGAGAGAATGCATTGAACATTCCTGGAGCTTCCATGAAATGATGATGCTGGCCAGAGAATCATCAACCGGAGAGTAAACCTCAGGAAACTGTTATCTTAGAATTCACCAACACAAAGCATGATTACATAAATATTGATATGAAAATCTCTCTTGATTCACCACAAACTCAAGTCATTGTTTGGACTTCTCTCCCTCTTCAAAAGTAGCCTTTTCACCTTGCAAAATTCTTTCCCCCTGAGGGCCTCCTCTCCTGATTTGTGACTCCTTATTCTTCTCCCTGGGGATGCTAAGTGGTCCCATAGTGCATCCAGCCTGGAATCAGGAGGACTTATCTTTCTGAGTTCAAATCTAATCTTAGACACTTAACTAACTGTGTGACCCTGGGTAAGTCACTTTACCTTGTTTGCCTTAGCTTCCTCATTTATAAAATGAGCTGGAGAAGGAAATGGCAAACCACTCTAGAATCTCTGCCAAGAAAATCCCAAATGGGATCACAAAAAGTCAGACATGACTGAAATTAATGAATTAGGAAGAGAGTTGAGAGTTCCATCATTCTCCTAGTCCCTAAGGCTGGAAATCTAGATGTCACACTTGACTCTTTCCTGTCAGCTCTCAGATCCAATCTGTTGCCAAGAGCTATAGATTTTACCTTTATAATATTTTTTTATGTTCATCCCCCTTTTTTTTTCTCTGACATTGTCACTATCCTGATAAAAATCCTCATCACCTCACACTTGGATTATTGCAATAGCTAGTGGGTCTGCCTGCATCAAGTCTCTCCCCACTCCAATCTACCCTTCATTTAGTCACTAAAGTGATTTTTCTGAAATGCATTTCATCTCCTTACTCAATAAAATCCAGTAGCTCTTTCCTACCTCCCCGATTAAATATAAAATCCTCTGTTTGGCATTCAAAGTCTTTTGTAACCTAGTCCCCTTGCCATACTTGTCCAGTCTTTTTTATACTTCACACCCCTCTGAGATGCAGGGTCACTGGCATCCTTCCTCTTTCTCAAACTAGACACTCGTCCTGATTTTAGGAAATTTCATTGGTTATTCCTTTGGAATGCTCTGGTGACTTCCTTCAAGTTCCAGTTAAAATCCTGCCTTCTATAAGAAGGCTTTCTCTGTTCTTCTTAATACTAGTGCCTACTCTCTATTGATTATTGCCTGTCTATATATCTTGTGTGTGTAGGTGTATGTGTGTGTATATATGTGTGTGTGTGTATGTGTGTGTATACATATGTATGTATACCTACACACAAGATATATAGATAGGCAATGCATCTATATATACACACATGTGTACACATATATGTGTGTACATATAATTTGTGCATACATGTGTGTATGTGTTCATACATACATTTTTGTATGCATATATATATATATATATATCTCCTATCTATTTATCTATCTATCCATACAAATCTATCTACCTGTCTGCCTGTCTGTCTGTTGGTCTTTGTTTCTCTCTTTCTCTTTATCTATCTATATTCAACAATGTGTCTGTCTGTCTGTCTGTTTCCACCCATTCATGCATTTATCTATTCTCTTTGTACCTCTAGCTATTGTTTTCATGTTGTGAAATGACTCTCACAAGACTGTGAACTCCCCGAGACCAGGAACTGTATTTTATCTTTTTCTGCATCCCTAGAGCTTAGTAGATGCTTGATTGACTTGAAATGATTGCAAAGTGAAAATCAAATTATATACTTTATGTTGTTATTCAGTTATTTCAGTTACTATTCAGTTCTTCATATTCCCATTTGGAGTTTTCTTGCCAAAGACACTGGAGTAGTTTGCCACTTCTTTCTTCAACTCATTTTACAGATGAGGAAACCGAGGCAAACAGTGTTAGGTGATTTGTTCAGGGTGACGGCTAAGTAAGTGTCTGAGGCCAGCACTTTATCCACTGTACCACCAGACTATTCTTCATGCTGTATATAGGACTATAGAATATAGAGATAGAAGGGACCTTAGAGATCATCTAGACCACTCTACCAGTTTTATTTCCAATGAGTTTAGAGAAGGACCAGAAAATGGGCAGAGCATACAAAGATGACAAAATCATTGTGTTGGAGAGCTTGGATTGAAACCCAGGTCCTTCCTCTCCCCTCCCAGCGCATTTTCCACAATTCTTGACTATATCTCCAAAGTCACAAGATTATAAGTGACAAAATACTCTGGAAATCTGAATTATTATTACCTGAAACTTAGCTGTACAAGGGCAAGAAGGACTGGAGGGACAGTCATGTATAGGGAGTGGCACTTGTCTGAATGGGCTGGGTTGACTGAGGATGAGCACATCATCTGTATGGTACATTTCAAGGAACACTCATTGACTCATAGACCTAAAGCTAGAAAGGGATTTCAAAGATAATCCCTGGTCTCAGGGAGCTCACAGTCATGTGAGTCATTCTATAACATAAAAAAACAGCTAGAGGTCCCAATAGGATAGATAAATAGATGGATGGATGGATGGATAGATGGATGGATGAATAGAGCAAGAGAAAATGACATTGTTAAATCCCATCTAATCCAGTCTCTTCATTTCATATGGAAGAAAAATGAGGCTGGAAGAAATTATGACTTCAAAGTCATCCAGGCTATAGGTGACAGAGGTAGTATTTGAAACTAGGTCATCTGACTTAAAATCCATTTTTCTTTCCAATGTACCATGGATGCCTCTTAAAATAGATTGATAGTAAGTTGGAATGGGGGCATTCTTTATTTAGGGTTATCTTGTCCTCCAAGGGCCCTCCCAACTTTCAGAGGTGGGATTTCATCTCTTGTGGTTCCCATGGTTTATAAATAAAGGAAAATAAGAACTGGAATCAGTATTCACCACATTGGAGTGATTTATTGGAGACCAAGCTGGGTGTCTTTCTGTGTAGAAAAACCAGAATAAGAACTTCATCCTGGGATTATGAAAACTAAGGAAGTTCAACTCTATAGACTGGTATGGGGCCAAAAGTCTAACAGAAAACTCAAACTAAGTTTCTTGGTGCTAGTTTGTGACATCCTTGCCCTTGTAGAATGCCACGTCCTATTTTTAGTGTCCTTCAGAATTCAGGAGTATAAAGCTAAAATCCTAAGCAATTTTATAGTGACTTTCTCAAATCAAGTTTCTCAAAGGAAGGCAGAGATCCAACTTCCTACTTCTATTATGGGCACAGTCCCATTTACATTTGGATAAATTCTGTATGTGCTGATACACATATATGTCATCTCCCTGTTAGAGTGGATACTCCTCAAGGGCAGGGCCATTTTCATTTTTTGTGCTTGGCACAAACATCTGGTATTTAGTATGTGCTTAATAAACATGTGTGTATCATATATATATATATATATATATATGAATTTAAGAAACCATTGCTGGACCCAAGAGGCCAAATGCCCCACTCCTCTCTCTTCTCCACTTTGACCCAGGCATAAACTCTTTACCAGTCTCATGCCTGGGAAGGACGTTCACTACATGTGGAATTTTAAATTCATATGATGATAGAACAAGCAGGCTTTGTTCAAAAGGAAAGCAAACTCAGGAAAGCCCCAGATGTGTGTGGGGCTCCTAAAAGGGGCTAAACGTTGGGGGTTGGTTAGAATCAGCCCCTCAAAAATCAGCCAGATCCTCCATATTGCAATGTTTTTTTGAGATCCAGCATTGGGATAATGGCTGTTTCCTAAGAGAGTCCCATTGCTGGAGACCTGGGCACACAATTTTGCCAAGTTCAGGCTTGGGGGAACCCTAATGAAAAAAAGAAAGGCTCATTGTCTACACATTCTTTGGCTCACTAAACCCTATCTCTGGTGACCCTGTGACAAATTATTTAAAGCTAAGCTAGTAGCTCCTGTACAGTTCTCCCCAAAGAAGGTAGCAGAAATGTACTCAGTATTAGGTATGGGACAGATATTTTATTCCTATACACAGAAGAAATTTGATATGTAAAAGACTCAGTTTGCATTGACAAAACAACTTAAAATGATTCAGTAGCAATTCATCATTACTATCACAATCTACTGGGAAACTGATACTTAATATTTATTTGAACATAAAGCAGTTTGTAGGATAGATGATGGGCATTTTATTTTCATTTTGGCTCTTTAACTTTCTTCCTCAAAGGTAAATCTAGGACTACGGTCTTGGTCTTCTCCTTTGGACAATTTCTCTGTGAGGAAATTCCCCTCGCCACCAGTCAGCTTTCCATGCAGCCCTTGCTTGGTCTCCTACTCAAAAGGGGTATAAAATAGAAAAAGTTGCCAGATACCGAGGGCCTAGATTAACTGGTAGAATGCCCGTCCTTTAGCTGCCCTGTGGGAGTAGTTGCCATCATGCCAGGATAGGGAAGATATTTACCAGAAGTCTCAGTTTCAAGATGCCACTGGGACAATCAAAAAAGAGCTAACTAGATGCTGTCTCTCCTTTGAACTGCCACAATACCCAGCACCCTACCGCCATCACAAAAAGGGAGAGAACCAAAGAAGCTCTCAGATTTGACCAAAATGCCAAGTTATTTCAGCTGTAAGCTGTAGGCAGCCAGGGAAATTCATTATCCCCCAAAGCACAGCTATAGAGTCACCATGTCTCTGGGGTCCCAGAGAGTTTCCAGGAGAGCTCTTGTCCCCAAATCTCTGGGATGGCCACTACAGACCCATTCAACCCCCACCATATTTGCATATGTCTATTTGTATATACATGTGGGCAAAAGAGTGTGCCTACATAAATATATATATGTAGGGGTGGAGCCAAGATGGCGAACTGCCGGCATCATTCTCTGTGAGCTCCTCAGATCTTCCCTCAGACCCAGAGCAAATTAAGCTTCCAAACTGGTTCTGGAGTAAGGACTCCATCAAACACTTGGACTACAATGCACTTCTATCAAAAATTTACTTTGAAAAAACTCCGGAGAAGGTTAGTTTCAGATGGGTAAGGGATCGGCCGCTTGCCTCACCAGCACGCCCGGGGAGGAAGACAGGGCTGGGGCAGAGCAACAGATTTTAAGCAGCCAGGAAGTCCCTGGGAGACGCTTGGGCCACTTTGCTCTGCTTTCGGGCAGATGCTTTGGCAGATCTGCCTTTGGTAAAGGGTGGATTGAGAGCAGCTGAAAGCATGGTCCTTGTGGGGAATCTAGCCGGACCAGCCCCGCATCGGAAGTCAATTCGACGAACTGCCCCAGGGCAAATTGAAAGGGCTGCTGTCCTGTGCCTGAGTCAGACCTCAAAATCAAAAACATGAGCAAGAAGCAGAAGAGAGCTCTCACCATAGACAGCTTTTATGGAGAGAAAGAAGGGCAGACCCCAGATTCTGAGGTTCTTAAAGGGAATGCAACCCCAGAGGAAGCCACAAAGATGGACATGAGCTGGTCCCCATTTTACAAGGCTTACCTAGAAGACTGCATAAAGAATCTCAAAAGAGAGTTAGAAGAAGAATGGGGAAATAAATTGAGATCAGTGCAAGAAGGATATAATGCCCTGCAACAGAGATATGAAAAAGATACCAAGTCAGTGAAAAACAAAATTGGGGATATGGAAAAAATCACCAACTCACTGGAAAACAAAATTGGTGAAATGGAAAAAGTCACCAACTCACTGGAAAATAAAAATGGTGAATTGGAAAAAATCATCAATTCACTGGAAAATAAAAATGGTGAATTGGAAAAAGACAACAATTCACTGAAAAACAAAATTGTTGAATTGGAAAAAGACAACAATTCACTGAAAAATAAAATTGACAAAATGGAAAAAAAAAGGCAATGAACCAAAAAATTCAATTGGCCAGTTACAAAAGGAGCTAAAAAAGATAACTGAAGGAAATAATACCTTAAAAATTAAAATTGAACAAATAGAAGTGAATGACTCAATAAGACCCAAGAATCAGTCAAACAAAAAGAAAAAAATGGAAAAATAGAAGAAAATATGAAATATCTCCTAGGAAAAACAATTGACTTGGAAAACAGATCCAGGAGAGAAAATCTAAGGATTATTGGACTCCCTGAAAGCCACGATGAAAAAAAGAACCTTGATGCTATCTTCCAGGAAATCATGAAAGAAAATTGCCCTGATGTTTTAGAATCAGAAGGCAAAATTGGCATTGAAAGAATTTACCGATCACCTCCTGAAAGAGGCTCCAAAATTAAAACCCCAAGGAATATCGTGGCCAAATTTCAGGACTATCGAACCAAGGAAAGGATATTGCAAGCAGCTAGAAAAAAAAACAAAAAACAAAACAAAAAAACAGTTCAAATACCGAGGAACTGCAATTAGAATTACACAAGATCTGTCAGCTTCTACACTAAAGGATTGAAGGGCCTGTAATCAGATATTCTGAAAGGCAAAAGAACTTGGATTACAGCCAAGAATAAGTTATCCAACTAGAATGAGCATCATCTTCCAGGGAAGAATATGGTCATTCAATGATACAGGAGAATTTCACCTATTTCTAATGAAAAGACCAGATATGAACAAATAATTTGACCTCCAAACATAGAACTCATGAGAAAAATAAAAAGGTAAAAAGGAAAGAACTCTTGAGAACTATATTTCTACTATGGGTATCCTTAAAGAATGGGGGTATAATTTGATTTTACTTTGATAATAATGGAAAAGAAATTAAACGTGGAAGGGTATCATACTGTAAAAAAAGGTGAAAGGAGGTAAAATAAAGTTTAAAAAAGGAGGTAAAATAAGGCAAAATCTCATGAAGAGACATAGAAAATCTAATATAATTGAGGGAAAGAAGGGAGGGAGATGAGTATTGTGTAAATCTTACTCTCGTTAGATTGGTCTCTAAAAGAGTATATCAGACACATTTGGCTTCAAAGAGAAACTTGGCTCTCCTTATAGGGAAGTAGGAGGGAAAGGAGGAAAAGAAAGGGATAGACTAATAGAAAGACTAGGGGAAAGGTGTAAAAAAGAAGGAGGGGTTCTAAAGGCAGGAGGACTGTTAGAGGGAGGTGGTCATCAAAAATACTGGGGAGGGGGGAAGGGAGAAAGGGGAAAGGGAAGAGAAAAATATAACTTTGGGTAAATAAGATGGCAGGAAATACAGATACAGTTATTTTAACTGTGAATGTTAATGGGATGAACTCTCCCATAAAATGGAAGCAGATAGCAGACTGGATTAAAAACCAAAATCCTACAATATGTTGTTTACAAGAATCACATCTAAAACATAGAGATGCATACAGAGTGAAGGTAAAGGGCTGGAGCAGAATCTTTTATGCTTCAGGTGAACAATAAAAAGCAGGGGTAGCAATCCTTATCTCAGATCAAGTAAAAGCAAAAGTAGATCTAATTAAAAGACATAAGGAAGGAAACTATATTTTATTAAAGGGTACCATAGACAATGAAGCGGTATCAATACTAAACATATATGCAACAAGTAGTATAGCATCCAAATTCCTAGAGGAGAAACTAACAGAGATGCAAGGAGAAATAGACAGTAAAACTATACTAGTGGGGGATCTCAACCTTGCTCTATCAGAATTGGATAAATCAAACCACAAAATAAATAAGAAAGAAGTTAGGGAGATAAACAAAATGTTAAAAAAAATTAGGTATGATAGATCTCTGGAGGAAATTGAATGGCGATAGAAGGGAGTATACTTTTTCTCAGGGGTTCATGGAACTTATATGAAAACCTCAAAATCAAATGCAGAAAAGCAGAAATAGTAAATGCATCCTTTTCAGATCATGATGCAATAAAACTCACATGTATTATAAGGCCAGTAGAAAATAGATCACAAGTTAATTGGAAATTAAATAATCTAATCCTGAAGAATGAATGGATGAAATAGCAAATTATAGATACAATTGATAATTTCATCTAGGAGAATGATAATAATGAGACAACATACCGAAATTTGTGGGATACGGCCAAAGCAGTTATAAGGGGTAATTTTATATAAAAATTTATAAATATGCTTACTTGCATAAAATAGAGAAAGAGAAGATCAATGAATTGGGCTTACAATTTAAAAAGCTAGAAAAAGAGCAAATTAAAAACCCTCAATTAAATACCAAATTGGAAATTCTGAAAATAAAAGGGAGATTAATTAAAATTGAAAATAAGAAAACTATTGAGTTAATAAATAAAACTAAGAGTTGGTTTTATGAAAAAACCAACAAAATAGATAAGCCTTTAGTTAATTTGATTAGAAAAAGGAAAGAGGAAAATAAAATTGTTAGTCTCAAAAATGATAAGGGAGAACTTTCCTCCAATGAAGAGGAAATTAGAGTAATAATTAGGAGTTACTATGCCCAACTTTATGCCAATAAATTTGATAATCTAAATGAAATGGAGGAATATCTACAAAAATATAGATTGCCCAGGTTAACAGAAGAGGAAATAAATTATTTAAATAGCCCCATTTTAGAAAAAGAAATAGAACAAGCTATCAATCAACTCCCTAAGAAAAAATCTCCAGGGCCATAGGGATTTACATGTGAATTCTACCAAACATTCAAAGAACAACTAATTCCAATACTATAAAAGATATTTGAAAAAATAGGGAAAGAAGGTGTACTACCAAATTCCTTCTATGACACAGATATGGTGCTGATAGCTAAACCAGGTAGGGAGAAAACTGAGAAAGAAAACTATAGAAAACTATAGACCCATTTCCCTAATGGATATTAATGCAAAAATTTTAAATAAGATTTTAGCAATGAGATTACAGAAAGTTATCCCCGGGATAATACATTATGACCAAGTAGGATTTATACCAGGAATGCAGGGCTGGTCAATATTAGGAAAACTATCAGCATAATCAATTATATTAATAACCAAATTAACAAAAAACATATGATTATTTCAATAGATGCAGGAAAAGCCTTTGATAAAATCCAACACCATTCCCATTAAAAACACTAGAGAGTATAGGAATAAATGAGCTTTTCCTTAAAATGATTAGTAGTATCTACTTAAAACCATCAGCAAGCATCATATGTAATGGAGTCAAACTAGAGCCATTCCCAATAAGATCAGGAGTGAAACAAGGCTACCCACTGTCACCATTATTATTTAATATTGTCTTAGAAATGTTAGCTTTGGCAATAAGAGAAGAAAAAGTAATAAAAGCAATTAGAGTAGGTAATGAGGAAACCAAATTATTACTCTTTGCAGATGATATAATGGTATACTTAGAGAACCCTGGAAACTCAACTAAAAAATTACTAGAAACATTTCACAACTTTGCAGGATACAAACTAAATCCACATAAATCAACAGCATTTTTATGTATTACCAACAAAGTGCAACAGCAAGAGATACAAAAAGAAATTCCATTCAAAACAACTGTTGATAGGATAAAATATTTGGGAATCTATCTGCCAAGGAAAAGTCAGGAACTATATGAACTAAACTACAAAACACTTTCCACACAAAGTCAGACCTAGTCAATTGGAAAAACATAAAATGCTCATGGGTAGGATAAGCGAATATAATAAAAATGATAATGCTACCCAAACTAATTTATTTATTTAGTGCCATACCAATCAAACTCTTAAGAAATTATCTTACAGATCTAGAAAAAATAGTAGCAAAATTCATTTGGAAGAACAAAAGATCAAGAGTTTCAAGGGAATTAATGAAAAAAAAGGTTGCTGATGGTGGCCTTGCTGTACCAGATCTAAAACTTTATTATAAATCAGTGGTCATCAAAACCATTTGGTACTGGCTAAGAAATAGAGTAGTCAATCAATGGCATAGGATAGAATCACAGGACAAACTAGGCAATAACTATAGCAATTTAGTCTTTGATAAACCCAAAGACCCCAGCTTCTGGGATAAAAACTCACTATTTGACAAAAACTGCTGGGAAAATTGGAAACTAGTGTGGAAGAAATTAGGGCTTGACCCACATATAACACCACATACCAAGATAAGATCTAAATGGGTTCATGATCTGGATATAAAGAGTGATATTATAAGTAAATTAGAGGAATGTAATATAGTTTACCTCTCAGACCTGTGGAGATGGAATAAATTTATGTCCAAAGAAGAACTGGAACTCTTAATTGAACACCAGATAGATAATTTTGACTATATTAAATTAAAAAGGTTTTGTACAAACAAAACCAATGCAGACAAGATTAGGAGGGAAGCATCAAATTGCAAAATCATCTTTACATTTAAGGGTTCTGATAAAGGTCCCATCTCTAAAATATATAGAGAATTGTCTCATATTTATAAGAATTCAAGCCATTCTCCAATTGATAAATGGTCAAAGGATATCAACAGACAATTTTCAGATGATGAAATTAAAACTATTTGTAGTCATATGAAAAGGTGCTCCAAATCACTATTGATCAGACAAATGCAAATTAAGACAACTCTGAGGTACCACTACACACCTGTCTGATTGGCTAAAAAGACAGGAAAAGATAATGACGAATATTGGAGGGGATGTGGGAAGGCTGGGACACTGATGCATTGTTAGTGGAATTGTGAACAGATCCAGCCATTCTGGAGAGCAATTTGGAACTATGCTCAAAAAATTTTCAAACTGTGCATACCCTTTGACCCAACAGCATTTCTACTGGGCTTATATCCCAAAGAAATCATAAAGGAAGAAAAGGGCCCCACATGTGCAAGAATGTTTGTGGCAGCCCTTTTTGTAGTGGCTAGAAACTGGAAACTGAATGGATGCCCATCAATTGGAGAGTGGCTGAATAAATTATGGTATATGAATGTTATGGAATATTATTGTTCTGTGAGAAATAACCAGCAGGATGATTTCAGAGAGGCCTGGAGAGACTTGCATGAACTGATGCTGAGTGAAATGAGCAGAACCAGGAGATCATTATACACAGCAACAATAATACTATATGATGATCTATTCTGATGGACATAGCTCTCTTCAACAATGAAATGTTTCAAACCCCTTCCAATTGTTCACTGAAGAAAGCCATATACAGAGAGCCATCCCAGAGAGAGGGATGTGAAATGTGGACCACAACATAACATTTTTCATGCTCTCTATTGATGTTTGCTTGCATTGTGTTTCCTTTATCTGATTTTTCTTTCTTGTAGATATGATTTTTCTTGCACAAAAATGATATGTGGAAACATGTATACATATATTCAATTTGTCAAGTAATTTAACATAATTAACATGTAGTGGATATCCTGCCATCTAGGGGAAGGGTGGGGAGTGGGGGGAAATTTGTAACAGAAAGCTTTGTAAGGGTTAATGTTGAAGAATTACCCATACATATGTTCTGCAAATAAAAAGTTTTAATAAAAAATGTGTATTTTTGCCCACATGTATACATATATACATAATAATGCACACGTGTATATTTTACATATGTTCAAGTATTAAAATTTATATATACATATATATATATGTGTGTGTGTGTGTTTGTGTGTGTGTGTATGTATCTATCCATCTCTCTATCTACCTACCTACGTACCTATCTATTTCCCATTTTAGATTTGCCTAACTCCACACAATTAGAAAAAAGCAGAGGCAGAATTTGAATCCAGGTCTCCTTGTTCCTATACGAGGACAGGGGCTGGTCCTGTGATTTCACTGATTCTGATCACTCCCAGGTGAGGAAATTCTCACTACCAGGTTAATACCTTCTCTGTTGCTTGTGACTTGAGAGTTTCCACAGATTCTGAGAAGGTGACTTGTTTAAGGTAATGCAGCTAGTGTGAGTCACAGCTGGAACTTGAATCCAGGCTTTCTTGGCTCTTTCTCCACTATGACATACTAACTCATCTCACAAATGCATATTGTTTAATGATGTTCGTTTATTAAGTTCCTGCTGTATGCAGAGCCCTGTGCTAAGAACTGAGAGATGCAAAATTTAGAGAAGATATTGTCTTCTATGAATAGGTGGTGTAGTACAATTGGAAGGACACATGATTTTAGTCAAAGGAAAGTGGGTTCAAGTCCCTCTCTGTCACTTACCACCTTATTTGGGGCAAGCCACACTCTCTCTTTCCTTCTTCCTTCCTTTCTTTCTTAAGTGTCTGAGATCAGAATTGAACTCAGGTCTTCCTGACTTCAGGGCTGGTGCTCTATCCACTGCACCACCTAGCTGTGCCATTCCTAAACGTTCTTTAGTGCAACTGGATTCATTCTGTGGGGGTGGAGAAAGTCCCCCCAATAATATAAGGAGGAAGTTTCTTTGCTACTGAAGTCCTTGCTGTGGTCATACCATGGAAACAGATGCGCTGGGAACCCAGTCTTCCTGTTAAGCCATTTGGACGCTGGAAGAACTAAGAAAGAACAGAGCTCTATCCTTCCTCCACATCTGCTCACTCACCTCCCACAGAGCTTCAAGCCTTAGGGTCTCCAAAACTGCCTGTTTGTGCATCAGTGTTGGTTCTGTCTCTGGGCATTCAGACCAGTATGGAAGATAAGGCAAGAACAACATGCCCAAAAGATAGCTGGACCTGGAGAAAAAAGCAGTGCTGTGTTCGAATCACAAATCCTGAGTCTGCCACTATCTACATCTATGGTTTTATCCCCAAAGTGCTGCTATTGGAAAAGCAAGCCCTCTGGCATTTCTAGACCTCAGTTTCTCCTCTGGAAAGCGAAGGGGGTAGAATAGAGCAGGACTTCTTAAACTTTCCCCAATTTCCACTTTTTATTTCCCAAATGTGACTCATTTTTGCCTGAGAAATTTATAATTGACCCCATCTCATTGTGTTTGAAAACCTTTCATTACTGTCAAATTTTTTGTGACCCTCACATTTAGTTATGTGATTCCATATGGGGCAGTGCCCCATAGTCTAAAAAGCTTTGGACTAGAGTAGGTGTTCTTAATCCAGGATCCTCGAACTTAAAAAAAAACTATTTGATAACTAGATTTTAGTATGATTGGTTTCTTTTGTCAAGCCAACAAGCATTTATTAAACACTTACTATTTGCCAGACATTGTGCTAAGGCCTATAAGTTTTGTGATCTCATGTATTTTATTTTATATGTTTAAAAATATCATTCTGAGAAGATGTCTATAGGTTTTACCAGATTGCCAAAGAGGGCTAGGATACAAAAAGGTCCATGGACAGAAGGATCTCTAATTTCTTTCCCAACACTGAAATTCTATATACAACCCCCCCCCCCCCTCTCTCTCTCTCTCTCTCTCTCTCTTTCTTCCTCTTTCCCTCCCTCCCTTTCTCTCTCCCTCCCTCCCCCCTCTCTCTGTCTCTCTCCCTATCTATTTAAAAATCTATTTTCTAAGACCCCTCCAAGCTCTGACATTCTGTGTCCTAAAGTCCCTCTCACCTGTGACATTTTGTGTTCTAAGGCCATCTCAGCTCTGACATTATACATTTTTAGTATCCTTTCATTATCCTTCAATATCCATTCTATATTCTAGACTACCTCCATCTAGAACACCTCTTATTCTAATAGTCCTTTGAGCTCTGACATTCCATATTTTCTAGCCCCTTCCTTTCATTTTTTGGTATTCTATATTTTAAATCTCTCCTCCCCCAGTTCTAAATCAGTTGGTTCTTGGTGGAGGGGGGGAAAGGAAGGGGTGGGAGGGAAGCTGTGTTCTTTCCCAGGCAGGTTCCTTCAAAGTCCCACAGCTGGTCTTATTAGGTTATTAGAGGTCTTCTTTCTGCCCATTAGAACAATGGACCATAAAAATACTTTGCATTCACTTAGTGCCTTTCTGATTTCTCACAGCCAGGTGTTAGGCAAAGGTGGTTAATTTGGGCCCCCAGGACCTCAAGGAAGAAGGTAACTATTAGTGAGGTTTCCTTTAAGTACTCCTTTTGGATAAATTGAATTTAGCTTCAGGTAAATCAAGTTATCAACCGAGAATGTTGAAATTATAGAGTTATAGGATTTAGAGGGGAGGTGAGTCCTTAGAGATCATTGCTGTAACTCCTTTTTTGTTATACTTGGGGAAACTGAGGCCCACTAAGCAACAGCAACTTGCTCACAGAGTAAGTCATGTACAGAACTGGGATTTGAACCCAGGCCTTCTGATTTCTTTGGCCAGAGTTCCCTTGTGCTGTTTTTCTTTTTTAAATTTTGTTTAAATCAATAACTTAGATAAAAGCGTGAATGGAAAGTTTCTTAACTTGTGGCAGATAACACAAAGGTATGAGGGAGAATTAACAAACATATGATGACAGGATACAAAGAGACTGCCAAACTTACAATGTCAGGCCAAATATAATAAGAGGAAACTCAAATGTTGTTGGCATTCAACAATTTTAGTCCTGTCTGATTCTTAATGACCCCATTTGGGATTTTCTTGGCAACTGGTGTGTTTTCCATTTCTTTCTCCAGCGCATTTTACAGATGAAGAAACTGAGGTAAACAGGAGACTTGCCCAGCATTAGGAAGCCAATAAGTGTCCAAGACTAGATTTGAACTCAGGAAGCTCTGGCTACAGCTCCCCTTGCCACCTAGCTATTCCTAGAAAACTGAAGTAGTTTAAATTTAGTCTTATGTCTGGGTTCAAAGATACCAACTTCATAAATACATGATGTGAAGGTGGGTGGGAGTAAGCTTGGTGAAGATAGAAGTCCATGTGAGAAAAATCTTGGAGTATATAGGCAAGTCACAATCATTTATGCAACAGACAAAGAGATAAAGACTGAAGTCTTTAAAGCATAAGCATGAAGCATAAAGTCAGTCAATCCTCAAGGAGCTCGCTTACATTCTCATGGGGGAGAGACAACCTGGGAGAGACAAAATATATACCTGGTAGGTGGAAGATACTTTGAGAGGGGAAGCCATTTGAAGCTGGAGTTGGGGGAGGTAGCCAGTAAAGGCTTCTTGGAGTAGATGAGATATGGGTTGAATCCTGAAAAAGTCAAAGAAAATAACAAGTAGAATTGAGAGGGTAGAGTATTTCAGACTTGGGGTATAACCAGTTCAACAGGATTGGGGTGAGGGTATCATGTTCTAGGAACTTCAAAGAGACCAGAAGTCAGAGAAGAGGGTATGATCAAAGTAGACTAGAAAGTAGGGATATGCTAAGTTATGAAGACCGTTAAATGTCAAGCAAAAGGGTTTATATTTGATCCTGGAGATAATAAAGAGCCATTGAAAGTCACTAAGCAAGACAGGGTGATAGGGTCATATTTATGCTCTCAGACAATCATCTTGGTTGGAGTGGGGAGAGATTTAAGGCAGGGAGACCAGTTAGTCAGTTATTAAACATTTATTAGGCATTTTACTATGTTCTGAGTACTGTTCCAAGCGCTGGGGATTCAAAGAGAGGAAAAAACAGTCCCTGCATTCAAGGAGTTTACAGTCTAAGGGAGAAGACAACAAGAAAACAACTATATAAATAAAATATAGATGAGGTAAGTGAACCAGAAGGCTATTGGGATAGTCCAGGCAAGAAACTGAATTAGGGTTGTGGTTGTGAATAGAAACAAGAAGCTAAAAAAATTAAATAAAAAATTTTTTAAGTAATAAAGGAGAATTAAAGTGAGATGTGAAGGTCGGGCAAGATTGGGCAACAGATTGTATGGGTGTCTGATCTATGAAGTGAGGAGTCAAGAATGACACTGAGGTTTTGAGCCTGAGTGAAAAGGAAGATGGTAGTTTCTACAAAAATAAAGGAAAAATTGGTAGGGGCTTAGGAGGAAAGATAATGAATTCTGCCTTGGGATTGTTAAATTTTGAAATGTCTTTTGGGCATTGATTGTAGATGTCCAAAAGGTTAGTTGATGATTTTACACTGGAGGTCAGAAGAGTAGAGCAGAATATGTAGACCTGGGAATTATCTTCATAGTGATGATAATTGAAACTATGTGAACTGATGAGATCACCAAGCAAGATAGCATAGAAAGAACAAAGAACAGGCTCCAGATAAAGTCTTGGGGCAGGGGGCAGGGGGCAAGGACACATTTGCCATAATGAACATGAAGAACCAGCTAAGACAGTTGAAAAGGAATTGACAAGTAAGAGAGAAATATCATGAAAACTTAGAGACAAGAGAGTACTAAGGAGAAGAAGGTGAGTGACAATGTCTGTGGAATGGGTAAGGATCAGGATTGAGAAAAGGTCATTAGAGCTGGTAATTAAAAGACTATTGGAAATTTTGGAGAGAGATCTTTCAGTGGAATAATGAGGTCAGAAGTGAGATTGTAGAAAGTTTACAAAGCAATGAAAGGAGAGGAGGTGGGACACATTTATTGTAGATGGCTTTCTCCAGGAGTTAAGCTAAGAATGGGAGGAAAGATATAAGATTATAATTAGCCACAAAAGTGGATTCAGAAAATTGGCTTTTTTTGTTGGTTTGTTTTTTGTTTTGTTTCTTACTGATAGGGTAGATGTTTGCTTATTTGTAAGTAGCTCCAAATGAAGAGAGATAAAGATAACAGAGAACTGGAATGAGGAAATTGAGATGAGATTGGGATCACTAATGAACATAGAGGAGTTTGTCTTGGCAAAGAGAAGGACTACCTCTTCATTTGAGATTGGAGTAAAGGAAAAGTAGGGGAAGATATCTGAACAATATGAAATATGGAAGAAGGGGGAAAGAGGGAGCTGTGAGTGAATGTCCCCAATTTTTTCATACAAGGTTTTCCAGGAATAGGTGAGGGAAAATGGTGTCATGCAAAAGGCTTGAGGGGAGATGAGCAACTATGAAATCTGTGGGAGGAGTAGAAGGCTTACTTTGCCACAATGAGGATTCAGTTGAAATTGAATAATTTAAATTTGTAGCATATTCAGTCAGTATTGTTTGGCGAATTTCTCCAGCTTCATTCAGCTGTCATGGTGGTTGATGCTTGGCAAGGCATGATCAAAGACAGGAAAAAAGGAAAAGGGAATCCAGGGTGGAGTTGAGGTTGAATGAGTTCACCAAAAGGAAGAGAGAAGATTAAAGCCAGTTCTGGGTTAATGACCTGGGAGAGATCTGAGGTGTGGAAAGAATGGAGATCACCATGGAGAAGGACAGAGAACAAGGATTACAAATTTAATATGAGTCAATAATATGGCATGGCAGCCAAAAAAAAAAGCTACTTTAATTCTTGAGAGGCCTAATATCTCCCAGAGAAATATTACTCTCTCTGGATTCTGCCCTGATCAGACATGATTTGAAATATTGAGAGCCGTTCTGGGACCACATTTTGTAAATGTGGTTGATTTTTTTTTTATTTTTTTATTTTGCTGAGGCAATCAGGGTTAAGTGACTTGCCTAGGGTCACACAGCTAGGAAGTGTTAAGTGTCTGAGGCCAGATTTGAACTCAGGTACTTCTGATTTCAAGTCTGTTGCTCTATCCACTGCACCACCTAATATGGTTTATTTTTAAATATTAATTGGTAAGCTGTAAAAGCTTGACAGAAAGGTTGATCAGGATGCTGAAGAGCCTTGAGATCATGCTATCCAAAGATCAGCTGAAGGATGGCAAAATATTTGAAAGTCTTTTGGTTGGAAGAATTATTAGATTGTGAGCTCTTTGAGGGCAGGGGCGGTCTTTTGCCCCTTTTTGTAACCCTAGCACTTAGTTTAGCACAGTGCCTAACATATTGCATTCAATTGCTTCAGTCCTGTCTGATTCTTTTGACCCTATTTAGGGT
This sequence comes from Myrmecobius fasciatus, assembly GCA_023553655.1. NCBI lineage: Eukaryota > Metazoa > Chordata > Mammalia > Dasyuromorphia > Myrmecobiidae > Myrmecobius > Myrmecobius fasciatus. The sequence goes on along the minus strand of JAJPUD010000687.1, from coordinate 393,538 downwards.
TTTCTTGGCAAAGACACTGGAGATGTTTGCTGTTTCTTTCCTCAACTCATTTTACAGATGAGGAAACTTAGATAAACAGGGTGAAGTGACTTGTGCAGGGTCACATAGCTACTAAGTAAATTCAGGTCTTCTTGAGTTAGGTCTAGTGCTCTGTGCATTATAATATCACTTTGCTGTGCCTGGCACTTGGTAGGTGCGTAATAAATGTTTATAGATTGATTGGATTAGCCTTATTCTGATTGGACCCAGAGGGCAGAACCAGGAGCTACTGGGTTCCTAGTTTTGCAAGAAGTTGCAAAGGGCTCCTTTAGGCTTGACATGAGGAAAAACTCTCATGAAGGGCTATCCCAGTGTGGAATGGGCTGATCCAGAGGCTGAAGGCTCCCATCTCCTTCCCTGGGCACTTTCAAACAGGCTCTGGGGAGTCAGTTGACAGGGGTGGGGGGAGAAATTTGGTTCCCATAGGATTTTAATTACATTTCCTTTGAAGTACTATCTAATTGAAACTGATTCTCTGACTATAAATCCAAAGTCCTTTATTTGAATTCAGGAATCCTGATTTGCTTTCCCTTTTGGCTCTAGAGTTATGGAGTTGGTGGGTGGCTGGGTATATGGTGGGCAGAGCTCAAGGCTGAGAATCTGGAAACCTGGTTTTGAGTCCTAGCTTGGCTTAGAGAGTTGACTTTAGTTAGGCTACTTTCCCACTTGAATATTATTTTCCTTTTCTATTAATTGAAGGGAATTGGATTAAATTGGTGTTCTTTATTTATTTATTTTTTTGTCTCATGAGCCCTTTTTGACAATCTGGTGAAGGCTATGAAGTATTTCTCAGAAGGATGTTTTTAAGTGCTTACATAAAATTAAGATAGAATCATCAAGGAAATTCAAGATTAATGAAAATAATGATTTAATGTTTTCCCATTCAAGTTTACAGACCTTCTGAAATCAATTAGGCTCATCGTATTTAGAAGTTTTGTAGATCCTTTGTTAAGAATCCTTGTTAGATCTTTCCCAGTTTTGACATCCTATATTCTAGGGGCCCTCCCAATCTGACATTGTATATTCTAAAGCTCTTCCCAGTTCTGACATTCTGTGTTCTTTGATAATAGAATTCTAGAAAAATGACCACCAGAATTAGGAGAACCTTTAAAAGAACCCAGAATGTCAAGAGCTGGGAGAGCCCTTAGGATACAAAATAGCAGAGCCTGGAGGGGCTCTTTTTTATTATCAAAGAACACAGAATGTTAGAGCTGAGAGGACCTTTAGAACACAGGGTAGCAGAGCTACAGGGCCCTTAGAACACAGAATAGCAGAGCAGAAGGACCCTTAGAACATACAATGGCAGAGTTGGAAGGGTCCTAGAATTGGACTGAGATTAACTTTTGAACTTGGAATATTTTTTAATTGCCTGCTAAATAACTCCTAATAAAAATGATTATTTCTTCATCACTATCTGAGAATTCTGGCAGAGACTAAGAGGGACACTGCCTTGTAGAAAACTCTCTGGGAACCAGGCCCCTGGCTGCTGATTTTTTGAGTGATGTCTCACTCCCCCACCTGGTGGCTCTTGGAGGAACTACAGGCTGCACAGAATGACCCCACTACAATTGGCCACCTGCAAAAGAGTAGTTCTCAAAATGTGGTCTGAGGATCCCCTGAGGTTACTTGAAACTCTTTCAAGGGGTTTTCAAGATTAAAACTATTTTTCTTAAAAATACTAATATGCTTTTTTCATGCAAATACTAAGATACCAATATGGTTAAGTCTACAGACATACTCTACACAGACGAAAGCTCCTTGGGGAATCTGCAAGAATTTTTGCCATTTTACAGATAAGAAAACCAAATTCCAGAAAGGGAAGAGATTTGTTATTGATCACACAGTTATTTAGTATCAGAGCGAGCACTAGAATCTATATCTACTGACTCCCAAAGGAGGGTTTTTTCCTGCTATAGTACTTGGATTCTCATGGGAATGAATTAAATGTTCTTTATCCCTTTGGGCTTTGTGAGCCTATTCTATATGCTAAGGTCCAGAGAGTTCATGAATAGCAAAGATGGTTAGAATGTGGAAGAAAATAAGAGGTCATGGTCCCCATTCTTGTTTCTTCTTGGGCATTTATTAAACTTAGAGATAGAGTAAAAGTTTGGCCTATATACTATAGGTGACATCCCTATCTGGCAATAGAATAAATGGCTCAATAAGGGTAAGCAAGGGGGTAAGGGTCAAGCCTCTAAATGGAATGACATAATGGGTGATTCTTAATAGTAAGCTATGCTAGGATCCAAACCTTTTCCCTAGGATGGTATATTTCAGGAGAAAGAAGAAGAAACACATATTTCTGTTTGATGTGGAAGATTCTGTCCTCACTCCTACCCCAGGTTCTTTCCATTGTGGGATTGATTTGTTGCAATGCCATAGGGGTTGGGGATAGAGATGGGATTTTCCAGGATATCAGTAAGTAGAATATATTTAGTATTATATATATATGTATATACACATATATACATATATGTGTATGTTTACATATATGTGTGTATATATGTATGCATTGAACATAATATTAGGGAGTAGAAGAAAAGGTAATGATGGTAGATTTGTCTTTGGAGAGTGCACTCCAGCCTAAGTTAGCATGTGAAGGCTAGGAGCTTTTAAACATTTGTACACAGAATTTTTTATTTCTTTAGTTTTTTTTTTTGTTTGTTTTAAAACTGGGTCATCCTATCTCATGGGGCTGAGTGGAGGGAAAAGGGGGTCAGGAGTGTAACCACTGTTCATTGGACCTCTTCTGGCTAAACTTACCTATTGATGGAGAACTCAATGTAGACACCCAATTGACTTTAAGTCTACTGAAGCTCAAAACTCTCAAGCTCAAGCAATCCATCAACCTTAGCTTTCCTGATAGCTGGATTATGGGAGTACCTCATCACAGCCAGCTTGCACAGGTATTTGTCTCTCCTTTTCTTCCTCCCCCTACCCCATACCCTATTGTACATGCACGAATATACCATTGTGGAGGGAGCAATGATAATAGCAACAAGGTCAGATTCTATCTAATATAACTCCTCTGAATTACAGCCATAGCCAAGCTCCCCTTTGGGTTTTTCTTTTAAAGTGATTCCTGGGGGCAGGGAAGATCCATGGTGCAGTATTATTTAGGAACCTAACAGTCTGTTTACAGCTAATACTAGAAGCCACTTTCTAAGCCTTCTGGAAGACTGATTCTTCAACTTATTCTCCAAGTTGCCAGCTTGATGAAGATACACTTTGTTTTTTCAAGAGTTGAGTTTCCAAAGAAGCAAGAAATGCGGAGAAGGACCTGGCATGCATCCTAAATTTTTGAAACTGGATGATTATTCTGAGAGAGTAATAAGACCTGAGAATGCCCAGAATCCTGTAAGGCAAATGGTGAACAAAGAAAAGCATTTTAAAGAGCAAAAATAGCTTGTGTGGGATTGATCTGAGGATTTTTTTTGGGGGGGGCTTCAGGGGCCAGCTCAAGGATGTGGCCCTAATGAAGTGGTTAGAAAGGAGGTCCAGAGTGAAAATAATATTTGAATTTTACTTTTTCACTGAATGCCCTAATGAGAAATGGATTTGAGGAGAAAAGTAGTTAATATTAAAAAGATGAGACAGTCTCAGAGCACAAATCTGAGAGAATAAGTCTGTGATTTTAACTACTAGGTAGCTTTGTCTCTTTTGGGGGGAAGTTAGGTGGTACAGTAGATAGAATACTGGTCATGGAATCAGGAAGATGTGAGTTCAAATTCAGCCTCAGATAGCTGTGTGACTCTGGGTAAGTCACTTCACCCCGCCTGCCTCAGTTTCCTCATCTATGAAATGAGCTGGAGAAGGAAATGGTAAACTGCTCCAAATCTTTGCTAAGAGCACTCTAAATGGAGTCATGAAGAACTGGACATGACAAAAATGACTAAACGGCAACAAAAATTATTATTATTAAACTGAGGCCTAGGGAGATTGGAAGAATCACAGAATTTTAGAGTTAGAAGAGACCTTGAGCATCATCTAGGCCAAGTCATACATAAAGGGAATCCCCTGTATAACGAGTTCTGGGAAACAAAGTAGATTGGGCAATGGCTAAATGAATTGAGGCATATGGATAGAATAGAATAGTACCACACTGTTGGAAAATATGAATCTAATGAAAACAGGGTAGTATGGGAAGATTTGTGTGAACTGATGCAGAGGGAAGGAAGCAGAATAAAGAGAACAATCTATACCAACTACAGCAATGTCAATGGAAGGAGCCACTATGAAACAGTTGACAATGAATCTTATTTTCATTTTTACAAAGAACTCACATGGCCCCTAGTAAGCAACTAGCCACAGTGCACAGATTGCTAGTCCTAGAGTCAGGAATATTTGAGCTCAAATGTAGCCTCAGACATTCATTAGCTGTATGACCAAATCACTTAACTATTACTTCCCTCAATTTCCTTATTTGTAAAATGGGGATAATAATAGCATCAACCTATCAAGTTATTGTGAGGATAAAATGAGATAATATTTGTAAAACCCTTAGCACATTGCCTGGCACATAGTAGATGCTTAATACTTCCTTCCTAAGGAAAGGTATGAAACTTCCCCTCCATTTGGAAATAAGGGTTCATAGAAGGGTGTGTGTGTGTGTGTGTGTGTGTGAGAGAGAGAGAGAGAGAGAGAGAGAAAGAGAGAGAGAGAGAGAGACAGAGACAGAGAGACAGAGACAGAGACAGAGAGAGAGAGAGACAGAGACAGAGACAGAGACAGAGACAGAGAGACAGAGAGACAGACAGAGAGAGGGACAGAGACAGAGATGAGAGAGCACTCTCATAAGGTTCACTGGTGCACAAAATTGCATATATCTTTTTTTCCAATGTATTGATTAGTTTTTCTTCCTTTTCTTCCTCTTAAAAAATTCTTTGTTGCAAGGGTTGGCTCTCAGGGGTTTGGGGAGAGCCATGAGGGAAATCTAGGCAATATAAAACAAAAATATCAACACACTCTATTTAGTATGAATAAATGAGGAATTTTAAAGAATAAATGAGTGAGAAACTTTTAACGATCTCCCCTGTTTTCAATGGGGATGTGTCAGTTTCTGGGAACATCTGGCTTCTGACATTGTTTATTAGAAGCAGCTGGGATGGTTGATGCTGCTTCTCTGTCCTCCCCTGTCCCCCTTCTCAGGAGTAAACACAGGCTTCTAGGTCAGAAATTCCTGAATTCTGTTTAAAGCACATCATGGGGACTGCTGTGTCTTCTGTGGAAGGTTTTCTTTTCCTCTCTCTGAAATTCAGGGCTCTCATCTTTCACTATGTCACTCCTGTGAAGTGCTGGGTCCCCAGATCTTAAATGAATCTCAAGTGCCGAGTGAGGAAGCCTGTTCTCCTCATATCAAGACCTAGTTGGCTCTAGAATTGTTACCATTTTTACAGCTTCTCCCTATCCCTCCCCACAGCAGTGTTAAGGAACTATGCTAATCATCATGGGAGAATAGATCTAGAGCTGGAAAACACTGAGGATATCAAGAGGTCCAACCTTCTCATTTTAGATGAAGAAAACTGGCAGGAAGGTTAGGTGATTTGTCGAAACTCACACAGACAGAAACTCAGTTCTTTGGGTTCCAGAAGCAGTTGTTCTCTTTCCATTATACCACACTGAGGAGTCCTTGATGCTGATCTCATCTGAATGTTTCTGTTTACAGAGGAGGAAACTGAGGCTCAGAGAGAAATAAGTGAATGGCCCAAAATCATATAGCAGCAAGCAGCTGAAACAGGGCCCCCCAGAAGCTTCTTTGGATCCAAATCTAACACTCCATTTTATTTCTCTTCTTAGGTTTCTCATTCTGGAGGGTCACCTGACTGGCTGGGAAAATATCCCAAATGTCCTCATTCCTTTCTGGGCTTCACTCCTGACTCTCCAGACTTTTGATTTCTTTCCTCCCCCTCCCTGTTCCTCTCCTTCCTCTTTTTTTTTTTTTTTGCTTTGACAATTGGGGTTAAGTGACTTGCCCAGGGTCCCACAGCTAGGAAATAGTAAATGTCTGAAGGAAGATTTGAACTCAGGTCCTCTAGACTTCAGGGCTGGTGCTCTATCCACTATATGACTTAGCTGCCCCCTTCCTCCTCTTTTTAATTATTGTTTTCTTCTGTTAGAAACTATGCTCCCTAATTTGGGCAAATCATTTAACTCCATTTGTCTCAGCTAAAAAAAAGAAAGGAAGGAAAGAAGGAAGGAAGGAAGGAAAGAAGGAAGGAAAAAGGAAGGAAGGAAGAAAGGAAGGAAGGAAGAAAGGAAGGAAGGAAGAAAAGAAAAGAAATTATTTTCTTTAATTTGGAACTGTGCTCAAAGAGCTATAAAACCCTGTATGCCCTTTGATAAAGTAATACCACTACTAGGTTTATATCCCAAAGGTAAAAAAAAAGGAAAAGAACCTATGTGTACAAAAATATTTATAGCAGCTCTTTTTGTGATGATAAAGAATTGGAAATCAAGGGGATACCTATCAATTGGGGAATGGCTGAACAAGTTGTATATGATTGTGATGGAATATTATTGTATTTTAAGAAATGAGCAGGATGCTCTTAGGGGGAAAAACATGGAAAGACTTTCATGAACTGATACAAAGTGAAATGAGCAGAACTGGGAGACATCTTACAAAGCAACAGTAACATTGTGAGATGATTTATTATGAATAATTTACCCTTTTTCAGCAACACAATAACTCAAAACAATTCCATAGGACTCAGGATGAAAGACACTGGCCAAATCCAGAGAAAGAAGTGGTAGTCTGAATGCAGATCAAAGAGAGTTTTTCTTTATCTTTCTTTCTATTTGTCTGTATTTTCTTTCACAGAATGACTTACTTGTAAATGTGTTTTGCATATGTATAACCTATATCAAATTGTTTGCCTTCTCAACAAGGTGGGGAGGAGAGGGAGAGAATTTGAAACACTCAAAATTGAAAAAAAATGTGAAAATTGTTTTTATGTGTAATTGGAGAAAAATAAAATATTAAATAAGATTTTAAAAAGAAAAGAAACTATGATTTCTGAGGGGAGACTGTCTTTCTTTATGCATCTATTTGTATTCCCAGTGCTTAATACAGTGCCTGGCACATAGTAATAACTTAAAAAAAGGTTTCCCAACTTGACTTTTCTATATTGAACTAGACTGGGAAAAACCCCAGTGTGTCCACTTACAGTACACTAAAGCAGACCAAATGACTTAAGTTAGAAGGCCTGACTGAGTTCCAATCTCACTTCTGCTCACACATAAAACTGCCTCAGTTTTCTCATCTGTAAAATGGACCAGATAAACATTAAAGCTTTTAGATCTAAATCTAAAAGTGTAGCCCCATTGGAGAGAAGAGTATATTGAGGTTCCTCAGAGAAGAGAAATAACAGTCTATGCAGGATGCACAGCAGACATTTTGACTATTCTGATGCATGAATTTTCATGGAGTTCATGTTCAACTAAACTTGGCCACTCCCAAATTTTCCTCAACTAGATTCTGATGGGGACTATGTGATATGTGTAGTAAGCATTTAGGAAATGTTTGCTGAATGAATTGTATCCATCACAGGATCTTGTATGGAGTATAATGCTTGGGGAATGAGTGACTTAAAATAATAACTAGTCCACTGCTGGAGGCAAATCAGACCAGCTGTCAAAAATTTACTAATTAAAATTTCAGAATAAGCATTTGGAAATAGGTAAATGCTACAAATGAAGGACTTAATTCATTATTTTGTTAAATGTCTGCATATAAGGAAATGAAGGAGAAAATATTAATAATGCATCAAATCTGAAACCATATTGTATGGACATTTTTTTTTCCTGAAAAACCAGTTGTTAACTTTTTACCAGCACATTGCTGATAATAATCTACCTTTGTAAAGAACTTTAAAGTTTGAAAAGTACTTTATATTTGCTGTCTCAGTGATTCTCACTCCACCCACTTGCTGGGCCACAGAGTTGCCCCAGTAAGAGAGGAAGCTCATTGGTATAATGGAGATGGACCTGGACCCAGGATCAGGAAACATAGAGTTCAAATCTTGCCTTAGTCATTTACTATCTGTGTATATACCTCTATAATTCCATCACAACCAGGGTGTCTGTAACTTTTGGCACATTGCCATCTCACTACATGTGACAAAAGGTATGCATTTGGCCAGTATGAGGGGCAAAGCCTGTGTTTGGGGAATAGTTAGCTGTAGGGATTTTGTATAAGGGAACCCATGATGATCTTAAGCTCATTAGCATAATACACCAACTGTTAAGTTCTCCAGTCACAGACATGAGAGTTTGTGGCTTCTAATTTGCTGGAATAATATTCAAACTAGAGGCCAAAAGGATGCTAGATTTCAAAAGAAAAGCAGTAGAGGGAGAACCCTTAGACCAGAGGCTTTCAGAGCTGAGAGGTCCCTGAGAACATGGCATGTTAGAGCTGGGAAGGTCTTAAAATACAGAATATCAGACTTGGGAGAGACCTTAGAACCTGAAATGTCAGAGCTAGGAGGGACCTTGAAACATAATGTCAGAGAGGAGAGGACCCTTAGAACACAATGTCAGAGGTGGGAGGGGACTTAAAACATAGAAAGTCAGAGCTGGGACTTAAAACAAAGGATATCAGAACAAGAAGGGACCTTAATCACTGAATTCCAGAGCTAGAACAGACTCTAGAACATAAATGCCAGAGTTGGAAGAGCCATTATAAAATAGGGACTGTTGGAACTGGAAGGGGCTTTCTCTAGTCTAACCCCTTTATTTTCTCCATGAAGAAACTGAGGTCCTAAATAATTCAGAACCTTGCCAAGATCCTCCAGTTAAAAAGTGGCAACATCTAGACTTAAGCTGTGATTGGGTTTCACATCTCATGCTTTTTTGTCACTGTATCTTATCCTGCCTCTTGAGCTAAGCCCTCCAATTTTTCCAAGAGCTAGTTCTTGGAGGGTTATTGATTTGAGCCCTTTCCCTCACCTATGCTGGGTTGGCAAAAGTATGGCCTCTCTTCAGTGCTGCCCACACTTCTGAGTCATTTTTCTTGTTTTCCTTAGGCCAGGCCTGCTGGGCATCTAATAATAACTGTCCTGATTCACTGAATGCCAAAGAAAGAAATACCTCAGGTGTGGACAAAGGGGTGTATTCAGAAGTCCTGGGGAGGGAAGGCTTCTGAGAGCCTGATGACTGGGTCATTTTCAGCAGGGCACTTGCTTCTGGCCCTAGGTGGGTTCCTCTTGGGATGACACATGAATCTCTCTCTCTCTCTATTCTCTGAGACTCCCCACCCTCTGCCTTTCTAAGTCATTCCTGCTCCCTCCAAAAATGAACACACAATCAGGCAAAGGAGATTGTACTTTATACAGAAACACACATACACACTCACACACATACACACATTTTCTTCTCAGGAGATCAAGGTCACATCCATCACAATTACTATTGGTCCACACAGATTGCTTCCATACATTCAGAGGATCAGATGATTTAGAGCTGGTAAGGACCTTAAAGGCAATCCAGTCCAACCTTTCTCTTTACCAAAGGAGGATTTGGGACAAAGAAGGTCAGAAACTGACAAGAAGCAGACATGGTGGCCAACCCCAGATCCTCTGACTTCAAATGCACAGCACAAGACTCTCCTTCTGATTTCCTTTCTCCACTCATTCTTTTCTCTCAGACTTGAAGAACTAATGTTTTGGCTCCATTTCTTCCCAGAAAGACAGAGCTCATCTCATTCGACCTCTGGAACAAGGGAGGTCACTTTTTTTTCATTAGGACAAATTAGATTCCAGAATTAGAGAAAGAACTCTAAGCCTTATAGATGTTGTCTTAATGAGAGATTTTATCTTTGAAGGTGAGGGCCACAAATATCATTGTAGCCTTAGAATCATGATGTTCACTTTCCTTGCTCTAAGAAGTTTAACATAGTCCTAGAACTGATGATGGGAAATTAGAATTAGGATTAGGATCTCATGACCTAAAAAATCCAGTTGATGCTTAATGATTGACTTGCTTATGGAAGGAAATTTGCTGTTTTGTGTCCATGAGCTTCCTTACATACTATTATTTTGGGAATTTAGGGAGGAAAGCCATTTCTGGAAAGCCATTTCTGAAAAGCCATATCAGTTTCCAAGAGTCTTTCCCTCTTTCTTCAGAGCCATAACTAAGAATTTTTTACTTCGGATAGGAAAAGGGTGGCTTAATTAGGGTGAAGCCACTGGGTAGGAGGCAGGAAAAAAAATATGTTTCCAGATTTTTTTTTAGTATCTTCAAAGTTTTGGTCATTTGATCCAAAGCTCCAGGCACCCTATCCTCACATCATATTCACACCACTTCTTCTCTATTACATAAATCTAGAAGTGGAAGGGACCTCAGAGGTTATTTAGTCTATCCCACTCATTTTACAAACTGAGACTTGGGGGTGGTAATTTGTCCAAGGTCACTCAGACAGGCAACTATCTTAGTTATGGCTCTGCCTTTCTCATTAATGGTACAGACATGAAATTATGCAAGTGTGTACTAGTCCTTCACTGCAAGAACATTATTTGACTTCCCTAGAGAGCTACTCGAATCTTTGTTCAAATGGTGATGTGTGTGGGAAGAATAGTGTTGACTTTATAGCTGAAAAGGACTTAAAGATCATATCTGGTCTAATTCCCTCTTACAAAGGAGGAAATTGAAGCTCTGGGAAATGAAGAGACTTAGTTACCCAAAGTCAGAAGAGTAGAAAATGGAAAAGCTGGGACCTATCACTCCAAATCCATTGATGTTGCTAGAACACTATAGTTAGGTTCAATGAGGGCTTTTGTCTTTCCCTTTGTAGTACTGGGATCAGGGATCCAACAGACACTGATACTCAGAATACCGTGCAGAAATTTTGTATTAATGGGGCATAGACAAATGTCAGTAGTATAGATTAGGGTAGTTGCCAATTGCCCCTGGGTATCATGAAATGAAATAATGCCCCAATGGATTGTGCTCTTACTGGCCCTTCTAGCACGCATGGCTGCAGGAAAAATAAAAATCTTTGAGGTAAAAAAAAAGTCAGGTCAATTGGTACAGAAGGGATTTCTTCATTAAAGTGGTAGGATCAATTTAACATATCTATTATCCAGATGTTTAGGGGAAGGAAATGATATTCCTAATCCATTTCAGTGGATGGTTAATGACCAAAGAGTGGTCCCTGGCTTAGGGAAGCAAAATTAATGAATTCATGATTGGGACTCAATTTAAACTTCTGTTAGGAAGGATTATCATTCTTCAGCCTAAGACTTAGTTACAGTATAAATACTTTTAAAAACATTCCCTGAAGTTGGATATTTGCTATAAGTGTGGAAAATCAAATTTGTTTTCATTTATTCACACAGATATTAATGGCTTTAATATAAACCTTCTTAGTTAAAACAAATTATTAGTCTTAGTAATAGATGTATAAACAGATCGATGAATCTGAACTCTGTCTCAGTCATTAGTTGACATTCATTTTTAGGGTTTTTGTTTGAATTTTTTTTTGCCCTGATATCTGCATGCAAGAAGATAAAATCTTTTAAAGAATTACTGAGCACCTCTTGTGGGCCTAGCACTGTGTTAAATTATCTGATGAATGCAGTTGATCCAATGAAAGATTCAGTACAATTGCTTATTTGACCATCAGGTAAGTAGATGACCTTGTTTCTCCTTTGCATCTAATCATTTCGACACTGTTTGGAAACAGACTGAATTTTAAAAGCCCTTGGCCCGACTTTCCATATGAGTTATGAGTGAGACTGAAGTGAATGGGAGAAGCTCTGAGCTAGAACAAAAAGTCTTGCTCTCCCATCTTTGAAGGGAGAAGCAGAGGGGTGTCCACTGCCATAAAGCCCCTTCTGAGAAGTCATGAAGTGTGTTACAGAAATTAGTGCATATTAGTCCTCACAACATCCCTGTGAGGTAGGTGGAGGACAAGGTGCCCTGTCCCTGATCTACAGATGAAAATGCTGAGGCACAGACAGGTGAGGTCACTAGGCAGAGGTCACAATGCAATGACAATTGCAGAAGAAACCTTCTTGGTTCCTTTCCATTGGCCTTATATCTTGGTTAAGACTCAAGTGAGCAGACATGTTATATTCCATGTAATGGAGTCATTAAAAAAATCCTAATTCATTATTTGAATACTGAACAAGATTTTCCCACCCCTCAATCCCATGTTCCCCTAAATTAAAGACAACATTGGCACTCTTGAGAAGAATTAAGCTTATTTTCCTCATGGCTCTTGTCTCAAGCAAACTCTTGTGAATAGGGGACTATTCCAATAACATCTTTCAATCAAGTGTATATGTCCTGTTGCACTAGTTCAACAGGTTGGTTACCTGCTCAATGGAATATCTTAATCTGAGTATCACACATTTTTCATCCACTTAGTTTTTCCCATGTGGATGGCCAAGTTGATTTCTTCTTAATGGCTGTGGATCTCATTCAAATTTTGGTGGTATCCTTGATCCTGAAGGAACCAGCACAGTGCCACATTCATTATGAGAAGTGTCTGGAGAACATCCCTCCTCCTGCATTTGGACAATGCACAGGACATATTCCATGACATGGTGAAAACCCTTGGTGAACATTTGTCTCCTCATTTTATGCCTCAGAAAATGGACGGCTGGAATATGATGCATCCATGAAGTATAAGAAGAACTAAAGGCTGAGTGTTGAGTGGATCTCTTTTGGAGACTTTTGAAAAAATATGGATAAGAAATACACAGTATGAGACTAGATCAATGGGTTGAGATTTACACTGGTGGAGAGACTGGCCATTTTGATGATTCTGGTATTGAAGTCTACTTCGTTAAGAAGGAAAAAAAAAACTCTTAGTTTTTCCAGGCAATGTGTATACAGTAATTCCTCCAGAGTAGCACTCACCTTATCCCTAAGCATGGTCACAGTTTTTTTAAAAACAACTGTACCCTCTCCTGGTGCAAGACTTTACACAGAATAACCACTTCTACCCTTCATGAATTTGTTAAGCATTTCCCTAAATCCAGGGACCACTCTTTTGGTGAAAATCCAAGACCTGTCTCACATTGTAAGGTTATAAATTTAAATGTGGAAAGTCATCTAGTCCATCCCATTCATTTTATAAAGGAGGAACCAGACTCAGGGAAGGTAAATGATTAGCCCAAGCTCATACAGAGAGAGTCAACACTCCAAGAAAGATCACAAGATCATAGAAGCAGAGGAAGAAGAAGCTTTAGAAATTAGTCTAGTTTCTCAGTTTATATACAAGTAAACTGAGGCCCAGGGAGCAGTAACTTTTCCAAGATTCCATAGGCAGTAAAGCAACAGAGCAAACATTCCAAATGTCTCTAAAACCTGGGCTTTATCCACTCTGCCTGCTGTCTACAGGACAATCTAGGCTGGAGTCTGGAAGGCTGGGGAATCCCTCCAGATCCCGTGGAAACCAAAGGGAGAGAAAAAGCAGGAGTGTAACTCTCACTTTGACATCACACCAAGAAGACAACATCCTTGGCTGCCCATTGCTTTCTACACAGGCCATCCCAGCTAGAAGGGCAGTTGTTTGCTGGACCATCACTGTCCTTCTCCAAAGTTATTCTTCCTTTTGTTCAAATAAGTGTCTGAAATACGGAGTTATCCCACCAGCTAGCCTTGGAAGGACACGGGGAGGGAAGAGGGGCAGGCAATATGAGTCTTTCCCATTCATGGTGGCTTGGTCTAGGGTTTAGGAATAGCTCACAGATGGTTTAACTTCTAAGTTCCCTCTGAAATTAGGCCTGAGAACATGAGAACTTTAGAGTTCCTAGTAACTTGTGAAGGTTTTCTGCTGCTTTCAGGTGAAGAGATAGCTAAACAGACCAGGATAGGATTTTGAATAGTTAGGGTCTTTTTCTGGAGCTCTCTGGGTTTGGATCCTCCAGTGTCCAGCAGGAGCTCATTACAATATCCCCCTAAAGTTGATCAGTCTAGAAATTGGTTGTGTTTGGTCTGGGGAGTGTTCCTTGGCTAACAAAGTGACATTGTCATGTTGTCACTTAGGTTAAAGTTTCTATGTATACCCAATTGGGTGGGCTCTTCATAAGTTCCTTCCTTCCCCCTTTGATTTTCTCCTTGGCTCATGAGATTGGTGGGAATTGTCATTTTTTTATACGTTGGTGACCTCCAGTCCACTGTAGTTTTCTAGACGACACTGATCTGTTCTATCTTGAGGGTCATCATCGAAGCAATCTTCATTTCTGAGAGAGCCGTAATCATCGTGGAAGTCAAGGTCTTTGCTGCTGAATCCCCTTCCAATCTTCCCTAGTGGTAACTGGAAATAAAAAAAAGAATCATAGGATGTCAGATTTGGAAGGACTCATCAAATGTGGACTGTTATCAGGGAAGGGCTTTAGAACAGAGATTGTCAGAAATGAGGGAGAGGGGTGTCTTAGAACACACAGGGTCAGAAGTAGGAGTAACCTTAGAACATAAAACGTCAGAGCTAGGATGATCTTAGAACATCCATTGTCAGAACTAGGAGGAGCCTTAGAACCCAATGTCAGAGCTCAGAGAGAACTTAGAAAATAGAATGTCAGAGCTGAGAACATAGGATGTGAGAGCTGGGAAGGCCCTTAGAACATGGAATGTCAGAGCTGGGAGGGCCCTTAGAACACATTATGTCAGAGCTGGGAGGGCCCTTAGAACACAGGATGTCAGTTCTGGGAGGACCCTTAGAACACAGGATGTCAGAGCTGGGAGAGATCTTAAGAGTATGAAATGTCAGAACCAGGGAGGTGGGGGGGGGAGGCCCAAAAAAGGGGAATCCCTCTGAACAGAGAATGTGAACACAGAATATCAGAGGAACAAGACTTAAAACATTAAATATCATGGTTGGAAGGGCTTGTCCCAGTCCCAAACTTTTCATTGAATTCATAAATGACAAAGCCTAGGTTTCCTATCTCTCATCACCTCTGAAACCTAGTAGAAAGGGCCAGGACATGGTGTAGGAGATACCCAAAGTCTTACCCGGCCAGTCTTGTACTTGATGCTGCTGTTGGTCTCCTCCTTCCCCTGCCGAGTGATGCTGGAAGCCCTTCCTGGGGGGGTCCCAAACCTCTCAGCCTCTCGGATGCCTGTAACACTAAGAAGGAAAAGAGACAATCACCTAAATGAGTGATAAAGTCAATTCTATCATAGAATAGGCCCTTCATAAATACTTTTGGATGAATTTGTAGGCAGGACAAACTTTCTAATTTCTATTTGACAGGAGCAGAAACTGAGGCCCAGAGATATGAAGGGTCATGTTCATACAGCCAAGAAGGAGCAGAACTGAAATTAGAACTTAGTTCCCCAGACCCTACCATTCTCTTTACTACACATACTGGAACCATGCAGACACTTTATAAAAACTATTTTACCATTAGTCACTTCTTGGGTTACAGGATCATTGAGAGGTGGAAGGGTCCTCAAAGAACACCCACCTCCCCTTCCCCTTCTCACCTGTCCCTATTCCCACACTCCAGGGTTAGGAAACAGGAACTGAGAGAGGGCACAGGGTTCCAAAGTGGAAAATACAGGTGTGACACAGAAAGGAGAGTATTTAAGTCAGCATCTACAATCCTTTGTCATAGAGTACTCTATCAGGTAAGTCCCTGTCACCAGCCTATTCTTAGGAATGGGACCCATACACATGTGCAAGAATATTTGTGGCAGCCCTTTTTGTAGTGGCTAGAAGCTGGAAACTGAATGGATGCCCATCAATTGGAGAGTGGCTGAATAAATTATGGTATATGAATGTTATGGAATATTATTGTTTTGTGAGAAATGACCAGCAGGACGATTTCAGAGAGGCCTGGCGAGACTTGCATGTACTGATGCTGAGTGAAACGAGCAGAACCAGGAGATCATTATACATGGCAACAACAAGACTATATGATGATCAATTCTGATGGACATGGTTCTGTTCAACAATGAAATGTTTCAAACCAGTTCCAATTGTTCACTGAAGAAGACCATATACACCCAGAGAGAGGGATATGAAATGTGGAACACAACATAACATTTTCCTGCTCTTTATTGATGTTTGCTTGCATTGTGTTTCCTTTATCTGATTTTTCTTTCTTGTAGATACAATTTTTCTTGCACAAAAATTATGTGTGGAAATATGTATACATATATTCAATTTGTCAAGTATTTTAACATAATTAACATGTAGTGGATATCCTGCCATCTAGGGGAGGGGTGAGGAGTAGGGGGGGAAAATTTGTAACAGAAAACTTTGTAAGGGTTAATGTTGAAGAATTACCCATGCATATGTTTTGCAAATAAAAAGTTTAAAAAAAAAGTAATGGGACCCATAAACATTGATCAGCATGGAGAAATTTCTAGGGGATTTAATGCCGGAAGGATCTTGGAATCATTTAGTTTGAAGTCAATGTTTTAAATATGAGGCAACATATAAAAGGAGTTAAATGATGTGTTTATGCCATAAAAACCAGCAAGATAATAGGAAGGGAATCTCTGTGGTTATTACAGGGAGATGAAAGGTTTAAAGAATATCATTAGATTAGAGACCCTACTGAAACACTTTTTTTATACACTTTTTTTAAACACTAATTTTATAGACCCAGAGAGGAGGTGTGTTTTGTCCAATTTGAGATGACTTGTTAGTTCCCATATAATTAATATTAGACTACAGTCTTACTAACTACTTGGCCAAATGGACAAAAGCTCTTTGGGAAACCTGGTAAGACCTAGAAGTCTATGGCATAGGTAGATAGATAGATAGATAGATAGATAGATAGATAGATAGATGGATGGATGGATGGATGTATAGATGAACAGAAGGATGGATAAACATAAGATAGATAGATGAATGGATAGATAGATGGATAGACAGATAAATAGGTCCTTCAAATTCAGGGACTGAAAATGGGACAAGGGATAGATTAGGATGGGCTGTACATTTGAGACAAAAGAGAATTCAAAGATCATCTTAGAGCTCTGACCAAGTTGTTTTTCTGTTTAAGCAGTTTTGGGGGCATTCTATTGCTTCTAGGATAAAATTAAAACTTTTGTATTTGATTTTGAAAACCCTTCATAGTCTTTTAAGGCTACTCTAAACAATACTCTCCTTCACATACTCCACACTCAGACTGACCCATCTCATCTTCACCATGCTGGTAATTCCATTTCTAACCTTCATTCCTCCCTCATGTCTGAAGTTCCCTGCCTCTACTTCTTGGAATGACTAATTTCCTTCAAAGTTCAACTTAAGAGCCACCTTCTGTGGGAGGTCTTCCTTGATTCCCCTAGTTATGCTTGATCCCTAAAATGCCTTTGTATTTATTTGTTCATATCTGGATAGCAGCTATCTGTCCTACTAGAGTGTAAGCTTCTTAAAGGCAGGGGCCACTTCATTTTTGCATATATACTTCCTCTGTCTAGCACAGTGTGTAGCACATAATTGCATATTAAATATATGTAGGTAACTGTAAAGAGATAAGATAGCTAGTTGACACAGTGTATAGAGTGCTGGGCCTGAAGTCAAGAAGACTTGAGTTCAAAGTCAGTCCCAGAATTTCAAATAGCTAGTGTGTGTCTGAGGCTGGATTTGAACTCATGAAGATGAATCTTCCAAATTCAAGCCCAGTGCTCTGTGCACTATGGTACCCCCTAGCTCCCATGTTTATACACCAAGTCAAGAATCACAAACATATTCCACCAACCAAATACCAAGTGTTTGCTGAATTGATTGAATCTAGTACAACTTACCCCATTTAAGATGAATTCTTCTTTGATGTAGTGGAGCTTTGCCCATTAGCTCCCTTGACCCCATCTATTTTGAGGTTCTTTCTTCCATATCACACTGTTTCTCTATCAATAGTCTCTCTAGTGCCTAGATTCCAACATTCCCCAAATTGGAGAATTTCCCAGAGTCCTCTGGTAAAAGACTGCCCCAATGAACTTTGGCAAAAGCCAAAAAAAAAAAAAAAAGGGTTTAGCCAGCCCCAGATGTGGGCTAAGTTGGGGAGTCAGAACTCCCAGAGTCTTCCAAAGCCACTCAGTCCCCCTTGGATGCCTCTGCCCAATCTGTGGGGTAGAATTATTGCATGGAGAATTCAAATATGGGCACCCGGGCGACAATGCTGTCCAATTAATTGCCTTGTAATTGCTTTTTAGAGCTAATTCATCAAGCCCAGTAATAGGTTGCCAGCTCCTGGGTAAGAGGGTGTGTGTGCTATTTGTCTGTGCAGTGGTGTGGGTCAGGCAATTAAGGTGAGCGATTTTTGTGGAGCTGGAATCTGTAGTTCCTGATGACTGGCTGGTGATGAAAGTGGGGGAGGGGAAGGAGACCAATATCACACTTTCAAGCATATAGTAGGTGCTTAATAAATGCTGGTTAACTGGATGTTTTGAAGTCCTTTGACTTTAGTTAGGGTTTTTGGCTTTGGAAAAGGTTAGACAGAAGAGGCCAAGGGAAGAGAAAGGAACAAACAATTAATAAGTACCTACTATGTGCCAAGTATTGCTCTAAGGCTTTCCAAACCTTAAATCATTGGAAACTCACAACAAACCTGGGAGGCAGAGCTCCATTTTACAGGTGAATAAACAGAGGCAGTCAGAGGTAACTGAGTCATCTAGGGTTACATAGCTATTAAATGTCTGAGGCTAGCTTTGAACTGGGGCTTCCTTACTAAGGCCCAGAAAGACGACATCTACCTCCCTCAAAAAGTGAGGTAGAACCAAACAAGAAAAGAAAAAAAACCCTTCTTTCTCACTAAAAGGTAATTATTGAAATTTCATAAGGCTTGCTAGTGGTAAAATGGAGAACTCCAAAGCATAATATTTTCACCTTTTTCTTTGTTTATTTTTTTCTCATAGTTTTCCCCCTTTTGTTCTGGTATTTATTGCACAAAGTGACAAATATGAAAACATGTTTTAAAGGATTGCACATATATAACTTATATCAGATTGCTTGCTGACTTCGGGGAGAAGGAAAATAAGGGAGGGAAGGAGGGAGAAAAATTTGGAACACAATCTTACAAAATGAATATTGAAAAGTATTTTTACATGTATTTGGAAAAATAAAATACTATTGAGACAAAAAGTACCCTCCAACAAAACAAAACAGAGATCTCAAACATACATCCCTTCTAACTTACAACATTTAAGAAAGTTCACAAGAATCCCAAGTACAGCCAGAACCACATTAAAATGTAATTGGGAAATAGTTAAGAAAATAAATAAAAATGCAATAAAACATAGATGATGTTAATATGTGGTTTTCTAAGTCCATATGTGGCCCATAGGGATCCTTATGTATGATTTAGCGCCTCCCCTTTTTTTAAGTTTGATATCACTGCTTTGAATGTTTCAACCCATATTTTCCAGTCAGCCTGGAGGTCCTGCTTAGAGAAAGTTGAGAAGTTTTCTCCATTTCTAGGATTTCTAAACTACAGAGAATAAAAAGGCAGCATGAAGCTGACTTATTCACAGCATTGGAGTTTTATTGCCTTATTATAGAGGTCAAGTCTATTTTGTTCATAATGGATGAGATTCCCCTCCTCCCCTTTTATTGAGAATACTAACAAGAAGATTGGAAAATTTTGACAGTAATGGAAAATTCTGTTGCTACAGTAATGTTCAAGAAGAAATGATTTGTTTCCGAAAGACACTCATTAATCTTGCTATAGAAGAGAGAAGACACAAAAGCAGAAAGGAGGTCTGGGGTGGGGCAGAGAAAGGAGACTCTGAGAGGGAGAGATGGTTGTGAGTAGGAGGTGGAGGTTAGGGAGGAAGAAAAAGGCTGTGAGGGTGAGGTGGAAGCTGTGACCATCTCATACCCTACAGCAGAATAGCAAAGGAAATATATAGGCTGATATGAAAAGAAATGAGACTTTGCTAGATAAGCTGCTAATGTTGAGCGATACATCAATATGGAGAAAATAAGATAAATGGAAGATGGAATAAGCCAGTAGGGGTTTCTAATACTGTCCTATCCTGGGATTGAGTTTAAATCTCCCAGGAGACATGCAGGTTTTAGATCTGACTCCTGTTTCTGTAAGACCAGGACTTTTTCCACTTAGGATGTTTTAGTAGCAGAAAGACAAAGACACTGCTCTCAATAATGTAAACATATAAATGATATGTCTAGCAGATTTTCAGGTGGAAGCAATAGCTAAGAGACTGGTACAGTAGAGCAAAAAGGCCTTGACAGGCTGGAGAACTGAATTGAATTGTTCAGTAGGGATAAATGTAAAGTTTTACATTTGGGTTCAAAAAGTCAACCTTGCAAGTATTGAATGGAGGAATCATGGTTACATGCGAATTGGAAAAAGATGTAGGGTTCTCAGTCCCAATTCTTCAGTGAAGAAAGCCATATACACCCAGAGAGAGGGATATGAAATGTGGATCACAACATATCATTTCCATGCTCTCTATTGATGTTTGCTTGCATTGTGTTTCCTTTCTCAGAATTTTTTTTCTTGTAGATACGATTTTTCTTGCACAACAATGATAAGTGTGGAAATATGTATACATATATTCGATTTGTCAAGTATTTTAACATAATTAACATGTAGTAGATTTCCTGCCATCTAGGGGAGGGGTGGGGAGTAGGGGGAAAAATTTGTAATGGAAAGTTTTGTAAGGGTCAATGTTGAAGAATTACCCATACATGTTTTGCAAATAAAAAGCTTTAATAAAAAAATAAAAATAAAAATGATGTTGAAGCCCCCCCCCAAAAAAAAGATATAGGGTTCTTAGTGGACCAAAAATTCAACATGAATCAACAGTATTATGGTTAGAGTCAAAGAGTTAATGTGACATTGGATTGCATTAGGAAAGGCAGAGCTTTGAGGTTTAGAAAGTGATACTTCCTTAGCATGCTGCCCTGGTCAGACACAACCTGAAACATGGTATTTAGTGTAGCAATAGTCTGAGAAGGACATTCTTTAAACTGGAGAGTAGCATCCAAAGGAGTCCAGTAGGATAGAGAAGAAATCATTGAATATGGGAATCAATCAGTGAAACTGGGAATATATAGGAAGAATCAGGAATATGATGGTAGTACTTGAAAGATCTGAATGATTCACATATGGAAAAGGGATTAGATTTGTTCTCTTAGGAAATAAAGAGGCCATGGTTCTGATCCTAACTCAGCCACTTTATTTTTTCTTATATCAATGAGAAAAATGAACTAGATGATTTCTGGGGTTCCTACTAACTTTGCCATTTGAGATTCTAAATTTCCTCCCAAATTCTGACATTCTTGGTTTTAAGGACCTTCTCAGTTCTGACATTCTATGTTCTAAGGCCTTCCCAGCCCTGACATTCTGTGTTCTGAGGTTCTTCCCATCTCTGACATCCTCGGTTCTAAGGGCCCTCCTAGCTCTGATATCCTTCATTCTAAGAACCTCCAACGTTCTCTTCCAGCTTTGACATTCTATGTTCAAAGGTACCTTTCAGTCCTTACCTTCTGTGTTCTAAGATCCCTCTCAGTTCTGACATTGCATGTTCTAAAGTCATCCCTAGATTTAAAATTTTCTGTTCAAAGTTCCAAATCCATTCTACAACATCTGAGGGGTCATACCCAATAAGCCTAACCTGCAATCTGCTTAGTGAGAATCCCATTGAGGACTGTATCAATTCAGAAAATGTAATCTGGATGTTGACATGGAGGACTGCCTCTTGAGAATGGGAGCTGGGTATCAGGTAGACCTTGAAAAGGGGAGGGGAGATCGAGTTCAGGGGGCCCAACAAAAGCAGCTGAATGAGTTTAATGAGGCTTTTCTGAATTAGTACCAGATGGTCAGCACCTGCCTACAGGGCTAAACAAGTATCAGGAACTGAGAGTGCTGATAAAGCTCCATATCAACTAAACAACAACAAAAACTATACTATGAGCTTGAGATCTGAAAGATGAGCTCTGACTCAGTGAAGACATTGGTTTTCCCAGAAAGCGTTTCTGCTTGAGGTCACAGAAAGCTTTCACACCTCTCCTGAGAGCTTCCTGGACCAGTGTGTCTATAGTAGGTCAACTCTACCATGCTCATAGTCTTCTCATCATCCCCTACTGTAGGACATACCATGGGCACTGGGGGAGATGATGGGAAAGAATGACCAATACTCATGTCCTGCTTTTTAAATATGCAAAGTGCTTTACATAAATAATTATATGATATTAAATAATCATATTTAATTAATTGAATTGATTAAACATTATAAACATATAAATATCTGAGATATTTATCTTATAGATGAGGAAATAGAGTCTGAGAAAGGTCGTCACTGCATCACGTGGCTGTTGTTAGAGATGAAATTCCTCAGCTCTAAGGCAAGCACTTTATTGTACCATATTACTTCTTATGGACTGATGGGCAACCTATTTAGGAAAAAATGTCCTTTACCATTGCCCATTGATCTCGGGATGCATCATCACTTGGGGACCCTTCCTGTCAAGAGTATACACCCTCAAGGTTTCTAGCTCCTAGGATGAAGAAGGAACTATTATTGCCTCTCAGACCCTTTCAGAAATAATCTGGCATAATTTGACAGGCACAGAAGGGGGTAACAAGATAAAAGATGGTGGGTAAAAGAATCTTCATCCACAGCCTTCTGAGATACTTTCACAAAGGTTCAGAGGGATTCTGATACTTATAGGAAGGTAGAAGGAAGGAGCTCTAACACCCCCTTCTAACACTGCTTTCCAACACGCACACACACACACCAAGCTCAGAGAATCCTGTATGTCCTTATTTCCAACAGGATACAGTTGGGCTGGTTTACAAAGGGTCAAGATAAGGAAGGTAGCAGATTGTAGCGGTGGCCTGGGAGAGAACTGAGGGGTCAAGAAATTGGGAATCATATGGATGGGACTGCATAGTCACATTTTTCATCGTCAAAGCAGAGGGAGAAGTGGAATGACCACAGATGGTGATCAGATAAAAGCATTTCAAGGTTTATAAACATAGAAGTGGAATATTTGTGGATGATGGCAAGATCAAGGGGTATTTTCTTGACTAAAATCCCTTGATCTTGCTCTTACCCACAAAAGTTCCATTTCCATGACCATCTCTGGGTATAGATGAGAGATGGTGGAGAAGGAGGTCATGGGAAATAAGCAAATTGAGGAACTGGGAGGTCAGAATATTTGAGAAAATGTCCATATCATGAGCTTCCCATCCCTTCTGAGCTAAGGTCCCTGAAAGAATTCTAGTTCATTCAATTTTACCTTTCCTTCCTTTCAATCCTTTGAAGTCTGTTTGCCCCAAATCTAGGGTGCATTCTAGGTCAATGCCCACCTTTCCTTTTCTTTCCTTTCCTACTACAAGTTCTTGGTTAGTGAAAATGAAAAACAAAATCTGACCTAACGTGAAGGCAGAAGTTGAGGGGGAAACAAAGCCAACTTAGTGAGGAAAAAAGGTTTTCTGAAGTTTGGCAGACAGCAGCTGCTAGGATTTTTATTAGATAGAGAAAATGGATTGAATGAGCTTCAGAAGAGAAGTTACTGAGTGATGGAGATAGAGGGAAAGCTTGGAAGTGGGGATGAGGAGCAACTTCAACCACTTCAACCAGTGAGTCAGAAGGGCATGAGTGAAGATGCAGCTGATCCTGGAAATGGTAGACAGGGAGGCTATGCCATCAGGAAGGAGCCAGGGATCAGTGAGAACCAAAAAAGGAAAAGATTGAGAAAGGAAAAGATTGAAGATGGAAGCATGTTTGTTTCCTTTGGAGCAGACATTTCAAAGAGTGGAAGGAGTGGTTAGCTTTAGTATGTGACACGGAAGGAAGGGGTGGGTGAGAAGAGATTCAAAAGGACAGAATACGGGGAAATGGTAGGTGATGGAGAGCAGGATTGTATGATAACTTTCTCTGTTCTAAGGTCCCTCCCAGCTCTGACATCCTGTGTTTTAAGGGCCCTCTCAGATCTTACTTTCTGTGTTTTAAAGGCCCTCCCAGCTTTGGTGGTTCTGGATCACTTGGATGGGCAAGGTGAGAGTCCATTAATCATTATGCTTGTAGTTCTGGGGAGTTACTGATATCACTGAATATTCATCCTCAGGTGATGTCCTCTAAGGGTGTTAAATGAGTCAAAAAAGCCAGTAGGGAGAGATGGCAGGGGTCTCGGAACAAAAAAAGAGCTTGCAGGGATCTTAGAATATAGGAAGTCAGAGCTGGGAGATAGAATGTTGGCAAGGCAGCCTTGTGTGCCATTGTCTCTGGAAAGCTAAGGCCCGTGACCTTAGAGCAACACTGAAAGAAAAGGTTGGTTTAAGCATCTGACAGAACCAAATACAGCCTCGAGTAAAGAATAGGAGGGTATTATTGGTTGGCCCCCCCCCCCCCAAAGATGGTCAGGGCAGAGTCCAGAGATATGAGTTAATATAAACTCCTAAGACTTCTCCAGTGGTCTCACCACACATGCCTGAGGCTCACAGTCTCTCCAGGCATTTTATTTAGCCAGAGGGTATGCTACCTGCAGAGATTATATTTGTAGCTCATTAGTGAGACATGAGGGACACACAACTGATGTTTGTTCTCCTGGCCCTTGGCAAAGTAGGACCTGGTATGTTGTTATGAATACTGCTCACCCAAATGTGATATACCCTGGAGGGTGTGAGTGTGTGGGGAAGGAATGTTCTCCTTTCCCAAAGAAAGGGAGCATTGTGGAAAAAGCACTGAATTAAGAGTAAGGAGACCTGGCTTTATCTCTGCTATGAAATCATATGATCCAATTAAAAAAACTAGAAAAAGACCAAATTAAAAACCCTCAATTAAATACCAAATTGGAAATTCTGAAAATCAAAGGGGAGATCAATAAAATTGAAAATAAGAAAACTATCAATTTAATAAATAAAACTAAGAGTTGGTTTTATGAAAAAAAAACAACAAAATAGATAAGCCTTTAGTTAATTTGATTAGAAAAAGGAAAGAGGAAAATAAAATTGTTAGTCTCAAAAATGATAAGGGAGAACTTTCCTCCAATGAAGAGGAAATTAGAGTAATAATTAGGAGTTTCTTTGCCCAACTTTATGCCAATAAATTTGATAACATAAACAAAATGGAGGAATATTTACAAAAATATAGATTGCCTAGGTTAACAGAAGAGGAAATAAATTATTTAAATAGCCCCATTTTGGAAAAAGAAATAGAACAATCAACTCCCTAAGAAAAAATCTCCAGGGCCAGATGGATTTACATGTGAATTTTACCAAACATTCAAAGAACAATTAATCCCAATACTATATAAACTATTTGAAAAAATAGGGAAAGAAGGTGTACTACCAAATTCCTTCTATGACACAGATATGGTGCTGATAGCTAAACCAGGTAGGGAGAAAACTGAGAAAGAAAACTATAGACCCATTTCCCTAATGAATATTGATGCAAAAATTTTAAATAAGATTTTAGCAACAAGATTACAGAAAGTTATCCCCAGGATAATACATCATGATCAAGTAGGATTTATACCAGGAATGCAGGGCTGGTTCAATATTAGGAAAACTATTAGGATAATCAATTATATTAATAACCAAATTAATAAAAACCATATGATTATCTCAATAGATGCAGAAAAAGCCTTTGATAAAATCCAACACCCTTTCCTATTAAAAACACTAGAGAGTATAGGAATAAATGGGCTTTTCCTTAAAATGATCAGTAGCATCTATTTAAAACCATCAGCAAGCATCATATGTAATGGAGTCAAACTAGAACCATTCCCAATAAGATCAGGAGTGAAACAAGGCTGCCCACTGTCACCATTACTATTTAATATTGTATTAGAAATATTAGCTTTAGCAATAAGAGAAGAAAAAGTGATAAAAGGAATCAGAGTAGGTAATGAAGAAACCAAATTATCACTCTTTGCAGATGACATGATGGTATACTTAGAGAACCCTAGAGACTCAACTAAAAAACTACTAGAAACAATTCACAACTTTAGCAAAGTGGCAGAATTCAAAATTAATCCACATAAATCATCAGCATTTTTATATATTACCAACAAAGTTCAGCAGCAAGAGATACAAAAAGAAATGCCATTCCAAATAGCAGATGATAGGATAAAATATTTGGGAATCTATCTGCCAAGGAAAAGTCAGAAACTATATGAACTAAATTACAAAACACTTTCCACACAAATAAAATCAGACCTAATCAATTGGAAAAATATTAAGTGCTCAT
>JAJPUD010000687.1:335077-362381 GCA_023553655.1 Myrmecobius fasciatus | reverse complement strand
ACTTTGACTATATTAAGTTAAAAAGTTTTTGTACAAACAAAATCAATGCAGACAAGATTAGGAGGGAAGCAATAAATTGGGAAATCATCTTTACATTTAAGGGTTCTGATAAAGGTCTCATCTCTAAAATATATAGAGAATTATCTCATATTTATAAAAATTCAAGCCATTTTCCAATCAGTAAATGGCCAAAGGATATGAACAGACAATTTTCAGAGGATGAAATTAAAACTATTTATAGTCATATGAAAAGGTGCTCCAAATCACTATTGATCAGAGAAATGCAAATCAAGACAACCCTGAAGTACCACTACACACCTGTCAGATTGGCTAAAATGACAGGAAAAGTTAATGATGAATGTTGGAGGGGATGTGGGAGGGCTGGGACACATGCATTGTTGGTGGAGCTGCGAACGGATACAGCCATTCTGGAGATCAATTTGGAGCTATGCTCAAAAAGTTATCAAACTGTGCATACCCTTTGACCCAGCAGCATTTCTATTGGGCTTATATGCCAAAGAAATCATAAAGGAAGGAAAGGGCCCCACATGTGCAAGAATGTTTGTGGCAGCCCTTTTTGTAGTGGCTAGAAACTGGAAATTGAATAGATGCCCTTCAATTGGAGAATGGCTGAATAAATTATGATATATGAATGTTATGGAATATTATTGTTCTGTAAGAAATGACCAGCAGGACGATTTCAGAGAGGCCTGGAGAGACTTGCATGAACTGATGCTGAGTGAAATGAGCAGAACCAGGAGATCATTATACACGGCAACAACAATACTATATGACTATCAATTCTGATGGACATGGCTCTCTTCAACAATGAAATGTTTCAAACCACCTCCAATTGTTCACTGAAGAAAGCCATATACACCCAGAGAGAGGGATGTGAAATGTGGACCACAACGTAACATTCTCATACTCCTTGACTGATGTTTGGTTACATTGTGTTTGCTTTATCTGATATGTCTTTTGTGTAGATACGATTTTTCTTGCACAACAATGATAAGTTTGGAAATATGTATACATATATTCGATTTGCCAATATTTTAACATAATTAACATGTAGTGGATATCCTGCCATCTAGGGGAGGGGTGGGGAGTTGGGGGGAAAAATTTGTAACAGAAAGCTATGTAAGGGTTAGTGTTGAAGAATTACCCACACATATGTTATACAAATAATATAAAATAAAATAAAATAAATAAAAATAAAAGGATTTTATATTTATTCCCACTCAAAAAAAAAGAAATCATATGATCCTGGGAAAGTCATTTTATTTCTCTAGACCTCTGTTTCCCTACTTGCAAAGTGAGGGAATTGAGCTATGTATTCTCTAAGGGCCCTCCAGCTCTGACATTCTGTGTTCTAAGTGTCCTCCTTGCTCTTATATCCTGGGTTCTAAGGTCCTTCCCAGTTCTGACCTTCTCTGTTCTAAGGTCCCTCCCAGCTCTGACATCTTGTGTTCTAAGGGCCCTCCCAGTTCTGACATCCGGGGTTCTAAAGGCCCTCCCAGCTCTGACATCCTGGGTTCTAATGACCTCTTAGCTCTGACATATTCTAAGACCCCTGACAGCTCTGACATTTTTGGTTCTAAGGGCCCTCTCAGCTCTGACATTGTGTTCTAAGGGCCCTCCCAGCTCTGACATCCTGTGTTCTAAGGGCCCTCCCAGCTCTGACATCCTGTGTTCTAAGGACCCTCCCAGCTCTGACATCCTGGGTTCTAAGGGCCCTCTCAACTTTTACTTTCTGTGTTTTAAAGGACATCCCACCTTTGGTGTTTTGAGTCCAATATATATATATATATATATATATATGTGTGTGTGTGTGTGTATACACACACACACATATATATACATATACATATACACACACACACACATATATATATATATACACACACATATATATATAAATACTGCTTGAGATAGATGTGATACCCCAATGGGGAGTCTACACTAAATACCTAAGAAGTTTAGTTTAGAGAGACAGAGAAGCTTCAGTGTACTGGCAGAGAGTGCCTCAGACCCAGAAAAGATCCAGAACTTGAGGATACCCAAAGATAAAATTGAACCATTTGCCAAATGTGTCAGTGACCAATGATGGAAAAGGAAAATATCCTGTCCAGTTGACTGAGCCCCAAAGATATTTTAGTAGAAATGAGAAGGGGATTATTTAGAGGGTGTGCTGGGAGTGGTGAAAATCAAGCAATATAAAAACAAAAGATGTAAGTAAAAAATCTATTTTTTAAAACCTTTTGATTGCTTCATGGGCTTCCTCCACATTGACATCAGTCTCTAGAGACACTCTAGAGACAATTTTTTCCTTTTAGAATTGTATCTCTTCATTCAGAGTTCCAATGATATTGTGATGAGGAGAGCCATCTACACCCAGAGTTCCTAGAGGAGTATAGGAACTGAGTGTGGTCCACAACATAGCATTTTCACTCTTTTTGTTGTTGTTTGCTTGCATTTTATTTTCTTTCTCATTTTTTCCTGTTTGATTTCATTTTTCTTGTGCAGCAAGATAATTATATAAATATGTATGCATATATTGGATTTAGCATATTTTGCTAACATGTTTAACATATATTGAATTACTTGCCATCTAAGGGAGGGGATAGGGAAAAGGGAGAGTTTTGCAAGAGTTAGTGTTGAAAAATGAAAAAAAAAAAGAAAAAAATTTGCATATGTTTTGAAAATAAAAAAACTTTAATACAAAATAAAATAAAAAAAGAATTGTATCTCTTTGTCTGTGGAAATTCCATCTTTCAAGCTTTCTATCTCTTCTGGGCTAATGTCCCTGAAAGAATTCTATTTCATTCAATCCTACCTTTCCTTTCTTTCAACCCTTTGAAGTCTGCTTGCCCCAAATCTAGGGTACATGCTAGGTCATGTCCACCTTTCCCTTCCTTTTCTATCATAAATTCTGTGTTAGTGAGAATTAAAAACAAAAACAAAACCTTCCTTTTGTGGTTCCTCTTTAGGTAAGACCTTTAACCTATGTGGGACTTAAGTTCCCCATCTGTAAAATGAGACAAACCAAACCTTTCTTGCTTACCTCACAGACTTAACATGAGATTCAATGATAATGCACAATTTTATGGTGTATTGAATAAGTGAAAGAATGAAATTATTCTTAAAAAATCAAGAAGGGGGCAGCTAGATATGCAGTGAATAGAGCACAGGCCTCTGGAGTCTGGAAAACCTGATTTCAAATCCGGCCTCAGACACTTAACACTTACTAGCTATATGACCCCCCAAAAAACAAAACAAACAAATGAAAGAAAAATCAAGAAATTATTAGTGGACCTAGATTTCAGAGCTATAGAGATTTTTATGTTTGGCTCAAGTAGCAAAAAATATACTTGGGGCAAGGGACAGTCCTGAAATACAGATTGGTGCAGGTAAATAGAGGTGGTAGCCTGGGCAAGATCTCACTTGAAGTGCAATCTCCATGTGCCACTTGATAAAATTTTGTTTTGT
Organism: Myrmecobius fasciatus; assembly: GCA_023553655.1. Classification (NCBI taxonomy): domain Eukaryota; kingdom Metazoa; phylum Chordata; class Mammalia; order Dasyuromorphia; family Myrmecobiidae; genus Myrmecobius; species Myrmecobius fasciatus. The sequence continues at coordinate 358,892 of JAJPUD010000687.1, read as the reverse complement.
TGTTGTTATTGTTTAGTTCTGTCCAACCTTTCCCAATTCCATTTAGAATATTCTTGGCACAGATACCAGAATGGTTGCCATTTCTTTTTTCAGTTCCTTTTACAGATGAAGAAACTAAGACAAACAGGGTGAAGTGACTTGCCTAGAGCCACACACTAATGTCTAAGGTTGGATATGAACTCAGGAAAATAAGTATTCCTGATTCTAGGCCCACAGTTTTGTGCAGTATAGTGCTGATGGGGTGTATCTTCTAGGGGAAATATAGCAATAATCCTGAGGTCCCCTGACCTTAGAATGCAATCGTTCTAACAATTTGTCTGACAATGATTCCAAGGTCTTCTGGTCTTAGGAATACTATTGTGTAGTCTTACAAAGATTGCTAACTTTCAGATAAACAATCTGTTGGTTAGTGATCATCAAGTTCCTGAGATAATAGTGAACAGATCACCCCTCAAACCTACCTGTAAGCCATATATTTAGCAAATAAGTAACATGAAGCTCTGGTCTTTTTTTTTTTTTTTTAAATAAATTTATCTTCTTGTTCCTGCTTCTTTGCTAAATCCTTTTGGAACTTAGCCCACTTCAATTGGTGTTACAATTATGGTGTCTTTTCCCTTCTCCCATGCCATGTGGTATTTCCCCTAATTTCATTATGTTGCCCCCACTTCTCCACCTTATAGCTAACTAACTCTTTTATGGTACTAAGTCCCTTTCAGGATTTAGCCTGGCAACTAAGGGCATGCTCCAACCTCATGGAGTGTTGTTCCCTTTCTCTTGGATAATTCTGAGTTCCACTAAGGAACTTGTTTTTCATAATGGTCTCCCACTCTATTTCATACTTACCATTCCTGGTGTCTATTGTATCCCTTCATTTTGTCTGCAGCCTGTTTCCCTAAATAAATCTACCTTTTGCCAAAGAGAATGGTCATTGTGAATTCTTCACACGACCAGACCCCAACTTTTCTGACCATTGTCCAGTGTCTATATTACCTACATCATTTTGGTCCTCAAGCACATCAGTGCCTCCTATTATTTTGCTAACTCTTTTTTGCTGATCAAGTGATAAGTTCAGTTGTTTCTTTGCTATTGAAGGATGGCAGTACTATAAATTTCAGTGTCCTGGGAAAAGCCCCATTTATTTTACCCTAGTTAACGCTCTGATACATTTGACTTCTGGTTATTCTACTTACTCCTTGTGTAATGTTGGACAAATCATCTCCCCTTTCTGGGAGATAATTAAAAGGAGGGGATTGGGCTAATTGGACTAATAGCCCCTCTCTAGCCCCTAGCTGCTAGAAAACTAGCTTTGGAATCAAAAGGACCAGAATTCAAATCTGGCCTTAGATACTTTCAAGCTGTATGACTCTGGATAACTTAACTCTGTCTCAACCCTCCTCCCCCTAAATTCTCAGACCCCTGCTTAAGAATCCTTGAAGGAGAAGATTTCTTAGGTCTCTTCCAGTTCTCCTATTTCTTGTTTCTTCCCTGTTTTGATGCCCATCCATGAGACCTGAAGACATCTCATCAAAGTCTCAGCCTCAAACATGATCTGTGCCTTTTTTCCTTATGGGGACTTTTGCCATCACCTGATGTTGGATGCTTCATTCCAAATAGGGAGAAATAAGTGGTTAATTCTTTATCTGTGGAGAAAAAGGCTAGGCTGATCCCAAATGGTCCAAAGAATTCTGTGGCTGAGCTCCCTGAACATAAAAGCACATGAACACTAAACCTTATAGGAAACAAGCAATATGGAAAACCCCAACTTAACCTATATTGTCCTGAGGAGAAAAACTTCGTTTAAATATTAAGATCCTCACTGCAGAATGGAGTGAAGGGAGTGAGAAGGGGAAAAATGGTTGCTCCCTGGCACTGTCCAGGGAACCAATGTCCAAGCTGGTTCTCTGATTCCTGACCATTACCTTTAACTTTAATGTAAACATAAACTTTAACTTTCACAACTAAACCTAGCTGGGGGTGGGGCAAGTAATGGCTATTTTTTAAATAGGTCTAAAGCTCATCTGACATCACCTAACCAGCTCCATTTTCCATTAGAGTGGAAATAATACTGTATTTGGATACAGAACTTGGGTTTACATTCTGCCTCTGCCAGAGGTGTACAAAACATCAGCCTTGGAATTCAAATCCAACCTCAGACATGTACTAGCTGTGTGATACTGGAAAAGTCACTTAACCTTTGTCTGCCTCAGTTCCCTCATTTTCATCTGTTAAATGGGAATAATAATAGCACCTACTTCCCAGGGTTCTCATGATGATAAGATAAATTTATGAGATACTTTGATAAATATGAGATAGAATAAAGTAGAATTGACTGCCATGGGACATGATGAGTTCCTCATCAAGAGAGATAAGTTGAATGTTTATTGATGATGTTTGGAGAAGATTCCTGATCATGGAGAATTCAGAGCAGAATGACTCAGCAGCTCTGCTTCCTACTACCCATGTGACCTTAGCTAAGTCACTTCCCTTTGGAAGAAGACCTTGGTTTCTCATTTAGTGGGGCTGGATGAAATGGCCTCTGAAGTTTCTTCTGGCTCTAAATTTATGATTCTAGGACCTCCCACCCAGAGCAAAGATCCCCTCTATCTCTGCCAGATGACCATTCAGCCTCTATTTAAATATTCACAGAGATAAAGAATCTACTACCCATTCTAAGAGGACATGTCCATGCTAAGGGGAGAGAGTTCTGGTGGTTAGGAAGTTCTTAGAAGGAGACAAAAATAGGCCTTTCTTTAATTTTCCCCATCTCTCTTGCTTTTGTCTTTTTTTCCCCTGAGGCAATTACGGTTAAGTGACTTGCCCAGGATCACACAGTGAGGAGGTGTTAAGTGTCTGAGGCCAAATTTGAACTCAGGTCTTCCTGACTTCAAGGTGGTGCTCTATCCACTGCACAAACTAACTGCTCTTGCTTTTGTCTTCTTAATAATCTCTGAAGTCTCTAACATTCCTTCCTTCCTTCCTTCTCTTTCCTTCCTTCCTTCCTTCCTTCCTTCCTTCCTTCCTTCCTTCCTTCCCTCCTTCTTTCCTTCCCTCCTTCCTTCCTTTCTTTTTTCCTTCTTTCCTTCCTTCCTTTTTCCCTCCCTACTGCCTTTCTTCCTTTTTCCCTCCCTACTGCCTTTCTTCCTTTCTTTTCTTTTTTCCTTTCTTCCCTCACAAATATTAAATTTCTATAAATACAGTCAAGGAAAGCTTCATACTACTTGAATCAGCATCACAGGTGTACTTTGTTAGCTCCTAAATTGGAGTACCTTGTCTTGCCCCTTCTCCCCCCCCAGAAGGCCCCAGGAAAAAGGCAGAGACGCCCCACTCACCTGGCAGGGTTGATAATGGTGCTCATCTCCTCAGCCAGGTGCCTCCGAAGGATGTGCCTCCCACTGGGAATGCCCAGGGCTGTTGCCATGGCTTCTGCCGTGAATGTGGGCTCTAAGACCAGCACTGCTCCGTGGACACCACTGTTGGTCAGGTTGTCAGCATACTCCTGGGGGACAAAGTCGGGGATGGGGGATCAGTCTGGGTCTCTTTGGCACAATGAATGTTCATGAAGGTCAAGTGTTCCACTTCCTTTGAGGACTAGCTATCTTCATACAGAAGAACTCTTATCTTCTGCAAGTCACATCAGCATTAAGATCTCTAAGATCTCAAGGATTACTAACTAAGGTAGTGCTGGAAGTAACCTTTGAGATCATCCAGTCCAACCCCTCATTCTACAACTAAGGAAACAGTTTTAGAGAATTTGTAACTTACTCAAGATTATATGGGTAGTTAACATCAGAGATGGATGTGAATCCAGCTCTTTTGGGCCATTTTGTGAGCCATTAGCATAGTTGGTCAGAAATCCACTGAGCGTGTCTATAAGGAGAATCTATTTCTAATCCTTGCTAACCACTGGCAAATGCATTCCTTTACCCATCAGTGGCCAGGCAAGAGAGTGTGAATGTTTTAGTTCCATCTGTCCCCATTACTTCAAATGATGACATAACGACGTTTCATCTTTCTATAACACTTTCTTACCATGAAGTGAGAAGTGCCAGAATAGTTTCCCAATGGCAGATCTGCCATGTTGACCCTTTTCTGAAGGGGGGAAGGGTAGCCTGAATCTCTGGATGTCATGACTTTTGGTCAGACTTGGGGACAGTTCTGGCCCATGTGGCAGAAGGGGTCTTACCCTATTCCCTTAAATTATAGAAAACTCCACAGTCTCTCTAGATTAAGTGAAGTCTTCATTTTATAGATGAGGTTTAGAATAAAGACTTATCTACAATCATACAACTAAACAGATAAACCAGCCAAGACTTGAACCCAGATCTCTTGACCCCAAGTCCACTATGCCATAATGACTCCTAGAAAAATTAGATCAAGCGCCCCAAGTGTGATTATATCTTAGAGGACAACATAATTTTTAATTATTATTACTAGAGTAAGACCCTCTCCACCATGCACTTTCTGATCTAGTTATCTCTTCCTACTTGATGCTTCTTATCCCATCTCCCATCTCCACGACTTTGGATCGAGTGTTCCTCATGCCTGTAAGAATTTTCATCCTCACCTCCATCTTCCAGAATCTTTGACTTCCTTCAAGACTCAGTGCTACCTTCCTGATGCTAGTACTTTCCCCTCTAAGGCTACTTTCTATCTACTCTATGTGTATTGTACATGTACTATGTGTATATGTTATCTTCTCCAACAGAATAGAAGTTCCTTGGAAGCAGGCAGTATTATTTGTCAGAGAGCTCAGTATTCATTAAGTGCTTAATAAATGCTTATTGAATGATGAATGCTATCAAAGAGTACCAGCTAATGGCTCAAACCTAGGAAAAATTTGATGTACACCAACATTTGCATTTCCATTAACTTAGACTTGTATTTTAATCAGGTTTCCAGAGGTTCCATACCTTCAGGTCAATGTCCCGAACCCACTTGAGCACTCGCTGATTTGTCCAGACCACAGGGTCAATGTTCTGTGTCTCACAACGAGCTCTTCGCTCCTGGAGAACCTTTAAGAATAAAAAAACTAATGAGCTGAAAACAATACAAGGACTCTTAGAATTTAAGGGACCAATGAAATCTTAGCAAGGAAAGCAAGAGGCATATTCTGGTCTTGCCATTACAATCATTGTCCTTCTAGCTCCCTTCGATTTCTCAAGTTTTCTCTCTGAGAAATGGGAATATGTTATAATACTATAGGCTTTAGATTTGGAAGGGACCCGAGAGATCATTTACCATTCCATTACATTCAACCATTCCATTTTACAGATGAATTGCTAATAGCTACATCCATCAATGGTACAGCATGTGAATTAGAACCCCAGACCTTTGATTTCAAATCAATTTATCTCTCTGCTTAATACTGATTGATCTAACTCAGATGGCAAAGGTCCCAGAGGCAGTTGTACCATATTGACCTTTTTCTGGAGGAGAAAGGCATGGTAACCTGAACTCTTGGATGTTATGACTGGTGGTCAGATCCACTTGGCAAAAGGGGTCCTATTTATTTCCTTAGATTGAGGGTTACTATAATGACTTAGGCAGATTCTCTTACAAAAATATATATACAAAGTTGACTCTCCAAGGACCAATTCAATTTTGAACAACATTTGCATGAGATTAGGTAAACATCAAGTTACATAGAAGCCCTTCTCATTCTTTTTCATCCCACCCATATATTCCTAGAGCCCCTTGCCCTGATATGTTGAGCTGACTCAACTTGACAACACTATTATTATTATTCTCACCCTCATCATCATTGTCATCATCATCTACCCCCTGGTTGGGCCTTCCTCCATGAGCCCAGATTGTTGAATCTTAGTTCTAGAGCTTCAAGGAAGTCATTTGACTCAATTTTCTCATTTTACAGATGAAGAGACCAAGATTTACAGAGAATTGACCTGTTCAAGTCATACAAGTAATTTATGGCAGAGCCAAGATTCAACCTTGAGTCCCATAATTCCAAATCCAACTCTTTTTTTTCTTTTTATCTAATTTATTTTGGCTTCCATGATTATTTTTAATAGTTTTTAATTTTCAAAATATATGTAAATACAGTTTTCAACATGGCAGAGCCAAGATTCAACCTTGAGTCCCATAAATCCAGACCCAACTCTCTCATTTTTTATTCTTTTCATCTAATTTATTTTGGCTTTCATAATTATTTTTAATAGTTTTTAATTTTCAAAATATATGCAAATAACTTTGCTTCTCTTTTTTTATTGGTTTGATTTTATTTTTCTTATGTGGCAGGATAATTGTATAAATATGTATGCATATATTGGATTTAACATATATTTTTACCATATTTAACATATATTGGATTACATGTCATCTAGGAAAGGGCATGGGAAAAAGAAGGGAGGGGAATTGAAGCACAAGTTTTTGCAAGGGCTAATGTTGAATAATTGTCCACACATATGTTTTGGGAAAAAATATTAATTCAATGATTTGGAAGCATATATATATATATATATATGCCAATATAGTTTTTAACATTTACCCTTTCAAAACCTTGTGTTCCAAATTTTTCTCCCTCCTTTTTCCCCCTCCCCTCCTCTAGACAGCAAGTCATCCAATATATGTTAAACGTGTTATTCTTCTACACATATTTCCACATTTATCATGCTCAACTCTTTTTCTACTACACTAATTTGTTGAGGGTGACTTCCTTCCATGGAAAGTCTCAGGGGGATGGAGAAGTTGGTTAAGCCCTTGAAGGGGCAGCATAGCTCGGCCGGAGCCCAGGTTGGAAGACATCTCACCCCTCCTTTTGTCCTCACCTCCTTGCTGAAGTTCACTTGGTAGAGAAGCTGGATGCCTAAGAGGATGCTGACCTGGTGAAATTTTTTGGACACATTCAGGTGTTTCTCTAGGTCTCGCTTCATCAGAGAGTTGAGCATCCTGCCATCGATGAGGTGGTTGTGGAAGGCTTGGGAGTACTGGGGCAGGCCGATGTCATTGAGCCACGCCTTCGCCACCCAGTGGTGGTCCAGGTCTGAGGCCTTTGACAAGCTGATCAAGGAGAGACCAAGAAATGGGGTCAGAGAAAAGCACCCAAACAGAGGGACGGAGGCAGAACAGAGACATATCAAGATACAGAGACAGAGAGACAGACAGTGAGAAGAAATGAGGTCAGGGACAAAGACAGGATTAAGAACTGGAAGGCAGAACAAAGAGAGGAGAGGAAAATGTGGAAAGGAAGGCAGAAGGCATACTGCGCCTGTCACTATTATCATTGTCTGAGGAGAGAGAGGAGACGGGAGAGAACGACAGCAAGATCGTGGGAGACAGGGAGATATGGCTGGGAATGAAAATCAACAATATTAAACAGACAATGAGAGGGATATGGAGACAGACAGGGGAAGAGAGCAAAGCAAACAGAGAGTGACACTGAGAGAAAGGAGAACAGAGAAAGTGATACATGCAGAGAATGAGAGACAGAAATTTTTTAAAAAGCAAGAGAGATAAATAGAGATTAAAACATCACAGAGAAGCACAGAAAGGAAAAAAAGACATCCATTTCCAGAGGCGTCTCCAGCATGGCCAGATACAGCTGCCTGGCAATCTTAATGTATCCTTGTATATTTTCATTCCTCCCTAACATTATGCTCCCTAAGACACTATTTCCTCCCAAATAGACCATATGCATTCAAAGGAACAGAAATTAAGAGTTATAAAGGATCTTGGATATCATCTAGTCCTACCCCTAATTCTACAGATGAGGAAACTGAGACTCAGAGAAGCTGAAAGGCTAATCCAAAGTTCCACAATCATTGATTGAATCAGATCCAAGTCTCCTGACTCCTAACTCCAAATAGAATGCTCTTCCTACGACATTCTGTTACTTTTTCTCAAATGAGCAGAGGGTAGAGTCTGCAGAGCTCTCCTTCTGCCTCTCCGAGGACCCTTTCTGAGTTTCCTTTGCTTTTCTCCTCTGTAAAATGGAAGGACTGGATTCAATGACCTGGAATTCTCCAGCCTCCCTCTGTGGATGCCCTCAGTCTGGATGTGACTCACAGATGCCATCCAGTTCTTGACCACACGGTGGCAGGATGATAGCAGGAATGGTCTGTAACTTGCTAAGAAGAAGCAGATGTTGGGGATCCATCCTGACTTGAAGAGGAGGCAGTGCCTAATTAGAGAGAAGCACAATCTAGGGAGGAACATTGTGGGAGCCCCCAAAGGGGAGAATAAAGTAAACCATGATTCTCAGGTCCCCAGAGTGTCCTTCTCTCCCTTTCTTTGCTGGATAAACAGCCTTAGGTTCCAAGCTTTATAGCATCCATAGCAGAAGGGACTTGTTATTCCTACCTTACTCACTTTATAGAGGAGGACAGATGGATGAAGAAGAGAAAAGCCTAAATTTGAACCCAGACTTTTGGGCCCCAAATCTGGTTTTCTTCCCCCTGTACTATACTGCCTTCTATTGTCAGTGCTGGGGAAACCAGACACAATTATGTGGAAGGTATTTTAACTAGGAAGGGGTGAACTGGGCAGATTCCCCAGGTACAGCCTGGATGGAGGCTGCTGGATTGGACACAGAGACTACCTCAGCTCACAATAGGGATCCCTTGTATTTGGGTCTCCACTTGTCTCCAGAACAACTGATTCTGCTCAGTGGACTTCTCTTAGCCCAAGACCTTGTTAATGGATTACAGTTATATAACGGTCTGTCCTGGAGTCCGAGGGCTGGGATTTAAATCCCACTTTTGATTTCTATGACCTGTGTGACCCTAAACAAGACACTTAACTTCCTTGGGCCTCAGTTTCCCTATCTGTAAAATATGAGGACTGGACTGATTGTTCTTTAAGGTCCCTTCCAGCTCTATACCTATGATCCAAGGGATAACAGGTTTTAGAGGAAGAAGTGATAGGTACAATATTATTTAGCTAATAAGTGTCAGAGACAGGATTTGAATCCAGATTTTCTGACTTCTATCCTAACAGATCACCCTGCTAGCTCTCCTTTCTATAGCCACCTGCAGTTTAGAATACCTTTCTCTTAACAATCATGGGATGTGGGTAATTCAGATTCTAATATTCATATCATTTAGAGCCTGGAATACTTGTTGTTAATTTATTTCAATCATGTCTTCATTACCCCCTAGTCCTCTGTCCGTGGGTTTTTGTTTGGCCAAGACAATCAAGTGTTTTGCCATTTCTTTCTCCAGTGGGCTTGTCTGAGAAGGAGTTTTCTGAGGCTGAATTAGAACTCAGGTCTGCCTTACTCCAAGCCCAGCACTCTATTCACTGTGTCACTTAGTTGGCTTGAAATCCTAGTTATAACTATTTAAATGCTCATGAAATCTTTTCTTCTGATAGCAGTGATAGTCTTCCATTCACCTGATTTTATAGCTCAGTCATCCCCCATCCTTGTCTCTCTCCTTCTGTCTCTCTGTGTCTGTTTCTCTCTGTCTCTTTGTTTCTCTCTATGACTGTCTGTCTCTTTGTCTTTGTCTTTCTCTTTGTCTCTGTCTCTCTGTCTGTGTGCATGTCTGTCTCTCTCTTTATTTCTGTCTCTGTCTTTGTCTTTGTCTCTGTCTCTCTGTCTCTCTATCTCTCTTTCTTTTTCTCTCTCCTCCTTTTCCCCCTGCTCCCTCATTCCCTATAAGCAATCAATTGATAAGTGTTTTCCATTCATGTCTCTCACTATCTCTTCCTCTATTCCTTCTGCCCACTCACAAGACCACCTTCCTAGTCCCAGACATCATTAATTTTGACCTGGACTATTACAACAGCTTTCTATCTGATCTCCCTGCTCTGGGCTTCTTTCAACTCCAATCCATCTTCTGTACAGCTGCCAAAGTGATTTTCCTTAAGCACAGGACTGTCCATATCAGTCCTATACTTAATAAGCTCCAGTGATCCCCTATTACCTCTAAGAAAAAAAATAAACTCTGCTGACATTTAAAGTCCATCTTTAGAACCTGGCTCTTATCTAGCTTTTTAAGATTATTTTATATTGCTCCTCATTGCATATCTTATAGTCCAGTCAAATCCTAATTAAGAAGCTGCCTTCAGACATTTGGGAAGCTGTTCAGTATCAGTCACTCACCCAGCAGCATTTATTAAGTGCCTGCTGTGTGCCAAGCATGATGCTAAGTGCTGGTTGAATGTGTCCTGCTTGGTCTCAGAAAGCATAACTTGGAGAATAATAGGAGTATTTTGTACTTATTCACTAGATTTATTCTGTATTTCCATATCAATATACACATATACTCATATGTGTATGTGTATATTCATCCTCCCTGTTCAAATTTATAAGCCCCTATGAGTAGGATTATTTCATTTATTAGTCTTATATTCCCCGGTGCCTAGTGTAACCAGTAGACACTTAATAAATGCTTGCAAATAGATTGATTGTAATGGCAAGTAGGCCAATTTAGGTTTGAAATCAGGGGGAAAGCCAATAACCTCCTAATAATTAAAGCTGTCCTGAAGCAGAATGGACCTCTTCAAGAGGTGGTGAATTCCCTATTACTGGATTTCTTGGTCAGGGGTATTGCAAAGGGCTGTATAAAGTTTTGTTGTTGTTCAGTACTTTTTTAAAGTCATATTTGACTCTCCATGACACCATTTGGGGTTTTCTTGGCAAAGATATTAGAGTGGCTTGCCACTTCCTTCTCCATTTTACAGATAAGGAAACCGAGGCAAACACATTGAAGTGACTTCTCCAGGGTCACACAGCTAGGAAGTATCTGAGGCCAGATTTGAACTCAAGAAAATGAGTCCTCCTGACTCTAGGCTGGGCACTCTATCCACTGTGCCACTTAGCTGCAGTACAAATGTTAACTGTTGATATTTGAACTCTCAAATTAGAAAGGACCTTAGAAATTGTCTAATCCAAATAGATTAAGAATCCCCTTTACACTGGGAACAATTAGGTGACACGGTATAGACACTGCTGGATGAAGAGTCAGGAAGGATTGAGTTCAAATTCAGTCTCAGACATTTACTTTCTAGGAGAGGTAGTATTGGGGAAGGAAGGGTTGGAAAAAAGACAGAAGCAGGGAATCTAGAGAACTAGGTTCTGTCTCCTGAGGCAGTGCCTGACAAACCGAGCTGGAGCAGGTCAGCACCAAGGATAGGGTATCCAAGGTTGTGATCACTGAGCATCTATTCCAGTTGCCTGACTGATCTCTGGCAGAAAGTTTCCTAGCCACTTGCCAAGGTGTAGGGTCCTGGCTGTTTACCATGAAATTAACAATCCCTAGATAGGTTTTATTAATCCTTCCCTCCCTCCTTCCTCCTTTTTCTCCTCTTCCTCCTCCTGTTTCTGCTCCTCCTCCTCTCTCTCTGTCTATCTGCATCTATCTCTCTGTCTGTCCTGTCTTCCTTACTTTACAGAGCTCCTCTTAAATCTCAGATCTCATAGATTTCCAGCTTCAAACCAGCCTGTTTAAAAAAAAATCTGCAAAGCTGGTTGTGCAAATAATAGCATACATCACCAGATTTGATTAATTAACTGAGCAAAAAATGATGGGGGAACCAGTGAAGGAAATAATTGTGCAAAACAAAATGTGTCAAGTTTATAAAGTGCCTCTCTCCTTCCTGCCACCCCAAGAGCTAAGTCTGTACTCATTCTCCCCTTGCTAGGACTGAAGAGAATATGTAAATACCCCTCAAACTCATCTACCTCCCAGCCCTGGGGAGGATTAAAGTAGTGAGGAAGGAGGGAGAAAGGGAAGGAGGGAAAGAGGAAGTGTTGTGGGGTGTGGGAGGTGGTATAATAATAATAGTAATAAATTATATATGTTGGTATATATATATACATACATATGCCTGCATATATAATATAATACATATATGAATCTCTGCATAAAGTATATATACATATACACATACACAAAGATATATAAATGCATATATATATATATATCAAAACATTGTATATTTATTAAAAAATGATTGAGGGAGTTCCTCTGATCTATTTGAATAAGGCACCCACCATGGAGTTGTGCTTCAATTTTATGCTTTACTCCAGCAGGTCAAAGAAGATTCCCTGGTCCCCTGCTACTGTGTATGCAATATATTATGATAGACTTTGAGAAGAAGTAAGGCACAATAGTCAAGAGTGCTGGGCTTAGAGACCAGAAAACCTGTGTTCAGATTCTGCCATTATGTCTACTAGCTGTATGATATGGAGTAAATCTTTCATTTCTATATGCTCTGAGAAACTCCTTGGAAATTACCTAATGTGTCATCAATAAGTTGTGATTTATGTTGTTAGAGAGAGTTCCATACCAGGAGATGCCAACATTTAAGGTTGGCAAAGTGCTTTACAAGCCCTATATCATTGGAGCTTTTTTAACAATCCAGAGAAGTAGGCATTATATTATCCAGATAAGGAAACTGAGGCTCCCAAGATCACAGAGGTTGTTTCCTAACTGGGGTTTGAATCCAGATCTTCTTCACTGTATGTCTGGTACTCTATCCACTCTGCCAGGCTTCCTCCTGAAGGAATATAGTGCAGCAGCTGTCCAAGGTTCAGCCAAGCTGAGATGAATAGAATGGAGAAGCAAGGCTATTGAGTCAACAGCCAGATTTCCATTTGCATCAGAATTCTCCTTTGCTCTGCCTATGCCCTTCTCCCCGCCCCCTTCTTTTAGGACTCTAGTAGAGAAAATGCTCCTTGAGGGTTGAGACTCTCATTTTTGATCACTTTATTCTCAAGGCTCAGCACAGTGCTTGGCACATTGGGACAGAGAATTCGTCTGTGATAGAACTCTTAGGTTGGAACTCCTTCCACCAGTGCACATAGCTTGGGGCTTAGAGTCCTTGGGAAATTCCTCAAGAGGTTTAAGTGACTTACTCTGCTGAGGTCACACAGTCAATATATGAGAAGCAGGACTTCTGATCTTTCCTGCTTACATGCCAGCTTTCAGTTCATACAGCCATTATTTTCTAATTTTCTGATTTTATTTATTTTATTATATATATAATTTATTATTTTAATTATTGTTAATTATATAATATAAAATATGATCATGATATATTAATAATGTTTTGTATTGGTTTTATATTAATTATAATTATACTAACTTTAATTATATTATTTTATAATATTTTGTATTGATTTTAATTATATTTTTAAATATTTGATACATAGTAGATGACTTAATGAAGACAGCTGGGTGACCCTATAGTGTATAGAGTCCCCATCTGGTGTCAGGGAGACTCATTTTCCTGAATTCAAATCTGGCCTCAGGCACAAGCCATTTTGCCCTACTTGCCTCAATTTCCTTATGTGTTAAAAATGAACTGGAGAAAGAAATGGAAAACCCCTCTAATTGTCTTTGCCAAGAAAATCCAAAGGACATGAAGAGTCAGACACAATTGAAATTTCTGAGCAACCACAAAATGTGCCTTACTTGAATGTTTATAAATTGACTGGTTGGTTGATGGATTGGGAATTGGAGGGGATCTTAGAGATCTTGATGAGACTTTAGGCCAAAGAAGTAAAAAGCTTCAGAGTTGGAAAAAAATAGCAAAGTACATTTACTTTAACCTGTACTTGTCCAAGAATCCCTTTTCTAACAAGTGATCATCTAGGTTTGGGTTTAAAGCTGTCAGTGAGAGGAAACTTACTAGTTTCTGAAGAATTCCATTTTACTTTGGAGTATTTTTTTTTCCAAAGGGCTTTGGATAAGTGCTTAAAGAAGTGTTTTCAATAATGTTTTCAAATAAGTGCTTTCAAAGAAGAAATTGCAAGCTATTAACAACCATAGGCAAGATTGTACAATTCACTAAAAATAAGAGATATGTAAATTAAAACTACTCTAGGATTTTGCCTCATACCTAGTAAATGGGCAAATATAAAAGATAAAATATGGAAAGATAGATAAAAGATAGAAATTATTAGTGTTGGGTATGCTATGGGGAAATAGGCACATTAACACTATTGGTGGATCTGTGAATTGGGCTAAATATTCTGGAAAACAATTTGAAATTATGAGAGAAATCACTGTTCATATCCCAAGAAGGTCCAATGGGACATATACCCCAATAAGGTCAAAAATAGAAAGACAGATCCTTTGTGTAGTAAAATATTCATAGTAATGAACAAAGAAACTGGTAACAAAATGAGAGCCCATTGATTTGGGGATGGTTAAGCAAGTTGTATTATATGATGAAAATAAAATATTATTATTATGCTGTACCAAATGATGAATACAAGAAATTCAAACATGGAGTGACTTGTCTGAACTGGTGCATATTGACGTAGAAATGTGCAAACAACATAGGCAATGACTAAAAATAATGTAAATGAAGAGAATATTAAAATGAAACTAATGAACTAACTCTATATATTTGTCATGAACCATCTTGGGCCTTGTAAAAGTGATGAAGAAAGGTATCTCCCTTCTCTTGGAGATGTAGGGAAATAGGGGTTCAGAATGTTGCATATATTGTCAAATGAAGTCTCAAGTAGTGATTGGTTTTACTTAGTTGTGTTTGTTAGTTAAAAGGTAAAGTTTCAACAAAATGCATCAACAATTTTTTCCCTGAGGCAATTGGGGTTAAGTGACCTGCTCAGGGTCACACAGCTAGGAAGTGTTAAGTGTCTGAGGCCAAATCTGAACGCAGGTCTTTCTGACTTCAGGGCTGGTGCTCTATCCACTGCACCACCTAGCTGTCCCTCAAAACATTTTAAAGAAAAAAAAATTTGAAGGATTTTGAAAATCCCAGAAGAAATCAATGAATAAAAAGTTTTTATTAAATGCCTTTTTAAGTGACAAGCACTAAGCTAAGTAGTGGTACTACAAATACAAAAGCAAGAGAACTCCTGTTCTCAAGGAGCATGCATTCTTTTTTTAAATGTTTATGTATTTAAAACTAAATACAAAATAAGAAAAAAAATAGAAAAGGAAAGGCAGAAAAGGAAAACAAAAAACTAAATATTGTCATGTGCCCAGCAGAATATCAGGGAGGATTCAAAATATGTAACAATAAATTTCCATTTCAAGAAGGCAAATATAATAATAGATGAGATTATATATTCATGAAAATCCATCTTTGCTTTCTTTTGTGCTATTCTTTTGTTCTCTGCGGTGCACTTTTTTACTTTATTCTTTTTTTCTCTTTTCATCCTCCTTCCTTACTTCCCCCAAGCAGGCTACAGTTAGACATCAGTATATTTATACATATACATACATATATACACACAGAGACATATATATATATATTCTCACAATATGTCTATACATACATCTATATGAACACATATATGTGCATTTACACACATGTAGACATGTTTCTAAAACAATATTAATATGATTGAATATAATGCATATTTCTCTATTGATTGAATCTTTACATTTGACTTTGTCTAAGATCAATGAGTACTAGCCCTGTTTGTTTTTTTGCTTTTCTAATGAATTCTACTCTTAATTCTTGTTATAATGTTTGTATATATCTATTTCCTATCCCTTCTACCTTAATTCTTCTCCTTAACTTGCCTTGCTATTACTTAATCTCCTCCCACCCATGGATCCTTCTGTATCTTCCCCCTCCATACATATTTTCCTTCCCTCTTTATCTCTTTCCTATTTCTCCATTAGGCTACTTTTATGTGGTAAAGCACTGGGTACCGATTCTGATTCTATTCCAGTTGAGATTTACAAGATGGAGGTTCCATTATTCATACAAAACTGACTGAAATTTTCCAGATTATATGGCAAGAGGAACTTGTGCCTCAGGAGTTCAAGGATGCTTTTATTGTCTATCCCATTCCCCTTAAACTAAACATTCTTCTGTGCCCCAATTTATCTTTCCCTTCCACTTTATCCAATTTCCATTAATCTACACACCTTATCCCACTGCCATAAATCAACTTGCTCTCCTAAACCTCACCTTATCTTATTCCCCCCCTTATTTATTTATAGATTTTGGAGGGTGCTATACCCTTTTGATATTTGTGTGTGTATATGTGTGTGTGTAATATTCCCTATTTAATCCATTCTCAATGTGTGTAGGTTTTCAGAACTACCATCCCTCCTCCCCCCTCTAATACCTCTATGTCGGTTCCTCCTCTACACCTCATTCAGGTAGCATGATTACTATTTTTGTCTTTTCCTAGACAGTTTTTCTTTTTAGAGTCAGGTCATACTCAATTTTGCCCCAGTCTTTCTTTTGAGCTGCCCAATTACTGATGTCAGTCTTAAACATATGGTTCACATTCCCATGTAAAAAACATAAACAATTTGTCCTTGTTGAGTCCTTTGAAATGAATTTTTGATGTTGGCTTTTATATGTTAAATTTTCTATCGATTTTGGTTTTGATGAGAAAAAGTCCTGAAAATTTGCAAGTTCATTGAATGTTCATTTTTTTCACTCAATATTATTAATAGCTTTGCTGAATATAATATTTTTGGCAGCAGGAGCTTACGTTCTACCAGAATCCTAACATTATATGAAAAGAACTCAAATCACCTGCATCCAATTCTAGAAGTCTTTCCATTCAATGATGCTGCCTCTCCCCCCAAAGCACCACAGTTATCCTTTCTACATAATGGGGTTAGAGGCATGGCACTTCCTCCCCCCAATCTGAAAAATCTGAATAAAGTTTTTTGGTCTCCCATTTGTATCAGAGAAAATGAATAATTATAATATTATAAAACAAAATATGGTGATATCAAACAACATTATACATACATTTTATGCCTTTCTGAGTTTCTAAACTTTTTCTGTGTCATCTGTTGGCCTTCATGTATCATCTGTGCCTTCTACAAAACTCCCCCCAATTCCCATTTAATTTCTTAGGCCCACCTGCAATATATCAAAACCTCCATAGGGAAATGTTGAGGTGTAAAAGGAATAATTGTGCTCTTGACTTTGATAAAGACCTCAAGATCAAGAGTGGAGGAGGGGTTCAAAGGATGATGAGCCAGCTGGGAGTGAAGGAGTGAGAGAAGCTTACCATTTGCCAGTCTCTGCATCCCTGTAGTCCTCAATTGCCAACCGGAGCTTTCGGCGATGCAAGGAGCTACACACGCCAAGGCCGGTCTCCAGGTCTTCATCACTCAGACTCAGCAGCACCTGTGCCCAGGAGACATCCAGAGCTCAGGTCCCAGCAAGACTTCGTCATAAACCCCTCCCAAGCTACAGAGAAGCATCAGTCTCAGGGAGCACCAGCAATATGGTTTCCCACAGCTTAAATCCTTCCAACTGGCCAATCCTTTTCCACTTTGCAGAGTCTAGTTACACTATGATTTAATTTTATTTTTGCCACAATCCTGAAAGTAGCTTATAACTCAGATGTAATAGGCTAATTATAATATACTATTTTAAAATAATATAACATAATAATGTGATGTGTTAGATGATAAAACAAAGTATAATAAAATATTTTGTTGTATTATATATAATTATAATGCCTTATTTACTAATGAGTAGGTCTTGAAGGTAGATGGTGTCATTTAAGGACTAGACTTGGAATCTTGCCTCAGATATTTAACTAGCTATTGAACTATGGACCAGTCGTTTAACTTCTTTAATGATTCAGTTTCTTTATCTGCAAAATGGGAATAATAATAGTATTTACTTCACAGAGTGATTTTGAGGATTGAATTTAGATAAAATAATATATGAAAAGTACTTTGCAAAGCTGAAAGTACTTATGGATGTTTATTGTTACTGGCAGCTTAAGTGGCTCAGTGGCCAGAATGGTGGGCCTGGAATCAGGAAGATGAGTTCAAATCTGGCCTCAGACTTATTAGCTGTGTGATCCTGGCCAAGTCACTTCACTCTGTTTGCCTCAGTTTCCTCAGCTGTTAAAATGAGTGGGAGAAAGAAATGGAAAACCATTCTAGTGCTTTGTCCAGAAAATTCCAAATAGGGTCATGAAGTCAGCCATGATTAAAAATCTACTGAACAATAGCAGTTTTATATTTGTAAAATGAGCTGGAAAAGGAAATGGCAAGCCAGTCCCCATATGGAGTCACAAAGAGTCGGACATGATGGTATGATTGAACAACAATATTGTTATCATTAACATGAGGATTATAACGACACCTACTTTATTGGATTTTTGTGAAGATCAACAAGATAACATTTGTAAACTATTTTCAAAATCTTCTAAGTGCCATTATTATTATCATTAATGAGAATAACAATTACAATACTACTGCCACTATGACTACAGATTCTTCCTCGCCAGTCATTGGGAGACAACTGCATAGCCCAATAGAAGCCAATCAATGATAGAGCTGTCACTGGGGACCTGAAGACTTGGATTGAACTCTTGTCTCTGACTCATCTTGGCTCCATGGCCTTCAGATATCTAGGCAGCTTCTAAGACTATAAATTGCTAAGGAGGGTCAACCTGTGCTGGTGGGTGGAGTTTCCTCATTTGAAGGTCAAATGAAATTACATGATTGGTGCCAAAAAATAAGTATCTCTTTTTTAAAATTTTACAGATGAGCAATCAGAGAATAGAAAGAGATATATTTGGAGTCACACAGCTGGTAAGTTGTAGGGTAAGCACTTAGAAGCTTCTTAAAACAGTTCTCCTTCTGATATATTTTGTCACTTCATCCAGGCTGGGTATGGGAGATGCCATTAATCTCAATTTTCTAGGTTAGAAAGACAGAGCCTTGTTCCAAGTTACACAATGAGTAGATGGGAGGGGCCGGGAAACAAGGCCTGAAAGCCAGAAGTCTCAGGCTTGTGTATATCCTTCTCATGAGACTATCTAGTCCTTCTAAGGAACAAAAGATTTTAAGGAAGGAGAATTGATCCATATATAGCAGCAACTATTTAAAAAGGTCACCTTTGAGAGCAGAAAGGGCCTTTAGCATATCTTCCTCATTTTATTTACATATGGGGAAACTGAGGCTCTGAGAAGGGAAGTCAAGTCCATGGCGAAGAAGTGGCTGAGCTGGAGGAATCTGGGTCTTCTTACCTTCCCACTCTTCACATTCTCTGCGCAAGCCTTGACATACATAGGCATTGCCATGACCACCTCCAGCCAGGTCTGCACGGTCCCTGCTTTCCAATGCGACATGGGAGTAGTTCGAACCAGCTCCACCTGCTGCAGTCGGTCCATCTGTTCCTCTCCTTCTGATAGGCTGAGTCGGGTTGGGCTGGACAGGCTGTCAGAGTCTGAAAGACACAACCACGAGGGAGACGCTGATCTTGGAAGCTGGGAGACTGAAAGCTTGTATCTGCCAAGGAGCTGGGTAAGAGGGGGTGGGGGATTTCACAATGGACGACATCTCCAGGAAATAGCATCTCTGACATCCCCAGTGGTGGGTCTGAGACCCCTTCCAGATCTGAGACTGTTATTATATAATCAAAGAATGGAGAATGTCAGAGAGGAAGGGGCAATATCCAGGAAGGACCTTAGAACATGTAGAGTCAGAACGAGAACATGGGGCATTAGAACACAAGAGGGATCTTAGAACATAGAATGGGATAAGAACCTAGAACAGATTATCAGAACTGGAAACATGGGATATTAGAGTGTCAGAGCTAAGAGAGAAACCTTAGCCCATGGAACGTTAGACCTGGAGAGAATGTTATATCATAGATTGTTAGAGTTGGCAGGCTTTTTAGAGCACAGAGACCTTTAGGGAGAGACCTAAGAAATAGGAAAAAGAAAATGTCAGATAGATTACATATATGTGTGTGTGTGTGTGTGTGTGTGTGTGTGTGTGTGTCTGTGTGTGTGCATGCACGTATGAAAATGCAAATTGGTTTAGGAAGGCAGAGAGCTAGGAGCAGGAAGCAGAAGGGATTCCTGGGAGTGAGAGGAGGCGGGGAGGATCCAGGGGCAGAGAAGGGGCATTGAGGACCAGGCTTGGCTGGGCTTTCTAGGATGAACCCAGTCTTTTCTCTGTAAGCTGACATCCCTTCTGCAGCCTGACTTTGCTTTTTCTCTGTACCTACTGCAGAGGAAGAGCTGCAGGCTGGATTTTTTGAGAAGCTCAGGCCAGGTTGCAGGGGCGTTGCCATGACACCCACTCTATCCTTCCAGGACAGCCAACTGTGCCTCCTTGGGTAGGTGACGGTCCAATCAGAATCACCTGCTGAGGAAGCCCATTTCTAGACCCTGGGGTTGATGAGACCTGGATTTTAGAGCAGTAAAGGGCCTTAGTTCAGAGGAATTAGATCTGGTAAAGGTCTCTCCCCAGGATCTTACAGATTTAGTCCAGCTCAGTAAGTCAGGAGATATGGGTACTCTTACCAGCTTTGCCCTTAACTCATTGGGGTAGTCAATTGACTTCTCTGCATCCCAATTTCTTTATATGTAAAATGAGGGGTGGTGGAGATAGAAAATAATTAAACCAGTGTCCCCAAAGAAGAGCTGTGAGAAGGAACATGTCCCTCACTTCTCTGCAAAGGCAGAGAACACTGCAGAGAGCATCAGACTTTTTCAGTCTGTACCATTAGCTCAACTCGCTTCCCCTCCTCCTTTTTATTTCAAGGGATGGCTCTCTGGGAGGAGTGGAGAGAGTAAAGTTGGAAATATGTGATATGAAAACAAAAGATACCAATACAATTAATTTTTAAATAAGGGGATTGGGCTAGACAGGGATTTCTTAACATTTTTTTTTTTTGTGAGGACAGCCTGGTGAAACTGATGGACTCTTCAGAAAGATGTATTTTTAAAGTATAAAATAAGATACATAGGAAATAGAAGCTACTTATTTTAAAATAATAATCAAAATATTTTTTTAAAAGTTATAGACCCTGGGTGAAGAAGTTTTGGCCTATATGATTTCTAAGCTGCTATCCAGATCTTAAATTCTATGAATTATTTAATTATGGAGTACCTGTCCTTCAAGAAAACTAGAAAGAGTTAGCATGAGTCATACCATTATTCTGAAGGACATCAGTTTTAAAGGAATATATTTGCTATGAAAGCTCCCATGTCTTCCTTAAGAACAGATCAAATTAGACTAACCTCATTTCCTTGTTCGTTTGTTTTGGCAGGGAATTTACTGAGCTGGTAAGTCGGAGGTTACCACTTATTTTAGCTAATTATTTCCTTTTTTTAAAATTTAGTTTTTTTTTTATTTTACATTATTCTTGTGGAGAAGATGGTAAAGACTAGAGAATGGGACAATTAGAGGGTTACAGAAATGGCTGAATGTCCAGACCACAAAATACTCTCATGATTCCATGTCAGCTAGGCCATTGGGAAGCATGTCCTAAGGGATCTGTGCCTGGCCTGGTGCAGTTGAACATTTTTATTAATGACTTGTATAAAAACAAAGAAGACAAGCTCATCAAACATGTGACATAAAACTGGGAGGGAGAGATAGCACATTGAATGTCAAAATTAGAATCCACAAAGATCTTGATAGGCTAAAATACCAGAATGGAGCAAATAAGATGAAATGTGATAGGTGTCCTTGGTTCTGAAAACTGATTTCACAAATACAAGATGGGGGAGGTATGGTGAAATAGCAATTTGTCTGAAAAAGATCTGTGGGTTTCAGTGGACTGCAAGTTTAATATGAGTCTGGTGTCTGACTCATTGGAAGCACATAATAAATATTTGTTAGTTAAATTAACAGTAGAATTTGGTAGCCAAAAATATATTGAAAGTTATAATGTCCTGGAAGAGGAAGATTGCAGTTCTATTGTTCTCCACCCTGCTTGGACCACACACAGTCAGAAAAAGAATAATAAAGTGGGGAGTGTCCAGAATATGGAGATAGATAGATAGATGGATAGATAGATAGATGTAGATAGGTAGATTTATGTGGAGGTCTTAAGAGGATGGAGATAGACAGACAGACAGACAGGTAGATAGACAGATAGATGGATATATAAATAAATGATAGAATAGATAGGTTGATGAATAGAAAGATATGTAAATAGATATGAATAGATATAAAATAGATACATAGATTGATGAATAGATAGATAGATAGGTGGATGGATGTATAGAGGGATGAATAGATAGATAGGCAGATAAATAGATAAGATGGATGGATGAATGGATAGATAGAAGGATGGGTGAATGGAAATATGTAGGAAGAAAGAAAAAGGAAGGAAGGAAGAAGGAAAGAAAGATGTTAGATGGAAAACTGGAGAAAGATGGATAGATGTATAGAAAGATGACTAGATAGATGGTGGATGAATGAAGACAGCTACATATATACATTTAGCTCTATACATGTGTATATCTACATATATGTTTGTGTATGTATATGCATACATATATTCTATCCCTGCTATTAAAATATAAACTCCTTGAGGGAAGGACTGATTTATTTTGCCTTTGTGTCTCCATTGTCCAGCACAAGGAATGGTACATGATAGCCATCTACATGCTTGTTGACAGATTGGAAGATAGAAAGAGAATACTCCAAAGTTTGCAAAGTGCTTTATAAATATTATCCTGACAACAATCCTGGGAGGTAGGTGCTATTATTACCCCCATTTTAAAAGTGAGGAGACTGAGGCTAAGTGACTTGCACTTAGGGTAACTCATGTAAGGAAATGTCTGAGGCTGGATTTAAACTCAGGTTTTCTGCATGTCACGCCTCTTCTCTTGCACCACTTAACTCCCTCTCAATCAGAGAATAGAAAAAGAGATAGAAAGGAAAGTGATTGGTAGAGAGAGAGCTATATATGTGTATATCTATCTATTTCTCTGTCTTTCTAAATAGAGAATAAGAGAAATGATAGAAAAAGAATGATAAATAGAAATGAGAAGAAGAGACAAAATAAGACAGGGTAAGTGAATAAAAGATAAAGGAAACAAGAGACACAGAAAGGTAGGAATGGAAAGAGAGAAGCAGAGAGAAAATAACAGATGATAAAAGAAAAAAAATAATTTCTAGAAAAAAAGAAATAAATAAAAATAAATGAGAGCTAAGAGACAGAAAGCTCTAGAGAGTACACAAAAAAGAGAAAGATTGAAAGAAAGATCATAGGAAAATGGTTTTGGAGAGAGGTCAGAAATATCTCAAGCTTGGGTGGTGGCCCATTAGAGGGAAGAGTGTTTAAATGTCAGGAGCACTAATGGCATGACCTCAAAGGACAGCTGAGATGTGTTTCTGTGTCCTTTGTCTGTTTGAATTCTAAATGGAATTTGTTCAGAAGCTTAGTACCAGATAGATGAGGTCTCTGCCATGGGGCATGATTAGATCCATATGAGCCACAGTGCCCTTCTTTGATCCAAATAGGATCCATTTCCTTTTCCTGCTTGGAATACTCAGCGCAGGTATTGGGAACACATTATGTAACTGTGTTTGAATGTATTTGCACAAGAATATCCCTGGCCAGCAGGATATTATTCAGCTAATGGATTTGTGGCAGGTTAGATGGAGGAGAGAAACTTTACAGCGGTTATTACTGATCTCATGCAAGTGTTGGTCATACTTCAGGTTGAATCATATTAATTAAAGAAAACACATATTTTGATTCAAAGGAAAAACACGGCCTTTTAAATAGCTGGTAAACACTGAAGCACCAAGAGTTAGAAAAGGAGGTCAGATCTCCGGAAACCTTTTGAGAATCACAGAAACAAAACAGCAGAACTCAAGGGAATTATACAAGAGATGTCAACTAAATGAGACCTGAGATCACACAATGTTAGAGTTTAGACTATTAGTAAGAAAGAATCAAAGCATGAGTAATTTGCAGCCAGGATCATAAATTTAAAGCTGGGTTAGAAAGGATCACAACATTAGAAGAAACATTAGAGCTGGGAGGGCCCTTAGAACATTGGATATAAGAACTGAGAGGAACCTTAGAATCCGGGATGTCAGAGCTGGGAGGGCCCTTAGAACACAGGAGGTCAGAGTTGGGAGGGCCCTTAGAACCCAGGAGGTCAGAGCTGGGAGGGCCCTTA
>JAJPUD010000687.1:289106-335067 GCA_023553655.1 Myrmecobius fasciatus | reverse complement strand
AGGGCCCTTAGAACCCAGGATGTCAGAGCTGGGAGGGCCCTTAGAACATAGGATGTTAGAACTGGGAAGGGCCTTAGGACATAGAAAATCAGAGCTGGGAGATTTAGAATTTTGGGGCTTTTGAGATCATTTAGTCTTACTTACCCCATCATTTCATGGATCTGTACATTACAAATTGAGGAGAGGGGATGTACCAATGTTAGACAGTGAGTCAGTGGCAGTCAGTTCTAGAGCTTGGATTTCCCAGTTCCTAGATGAGCGGGGACCTCTCTCAGTAGGCTTATGTGATATCTGTACCCTAAGTTGGAATGTCCCCCCAGGGTAGGATTCTCTGAGCAGCCCTGTGGAGAAGGAAGCTCCCCCATGATGACAAAATTAACTTCATGCCATCAGAAAGCCACTGTGTCCTCCTGGTTCCCTTGCCTCTAGTTCATACAAGACTGGCTCCTCTCTGAAAGGGCTCCTTTAAGGCTTTTTCCAACTCTTTTTCCTCTGACCATTTTGGATGGGCAGGGAGCAATTCATCCTCTCCACTCCAAGATTTAAAGCCAGGAGAAGGAGGCTCCAGAAGGGGTGGGTGGCCTCTCCTGCCTTGCCTGGGCTCTAAGCGATTAATTAAAGGCACTTTTGGAAATGCAAGCATTATAGCTACAGTTTTTATGCCCCAGAATCCCATCAATTCCTGACTTTTTTATTTCGGCTCGTTATCCACCCTGAAAGGAAGCATAACTCACGTTTACAACCAGACTTGGCGGGATGGAGAGCCACCTAAATCGGAGTTGATGCAGGCCTGTGCTCAGTCTCCTTATGGGTACTGGAGGGTATGATGGATATCTGCCAGGCTGAGCACTGGGCTAGACCAAAGCCAGGGCTGCTTGCTCCCATCCCAGCTCTGCTGCTTTTGCTAATGTTTAATCATACTGAAGTAGAATGATTCTTCCCTTCTTGGCCTCCCCCTTCCCGGACAGCTGAAATTTAATAATTGGGAGTTAGGGATTAAGGTCCAAGACCCTTTCCTCCCTTCATCCCTACCCTACTATATCAAGAGATGCCCTTTTCTTCCTTACTTAATGTCTTTCTTCATTCTTCCCTCCCTTTCTCTCTTTCTTCCTCCTTCCCTCCCCCTCTTCCTCCTTTTCTCTCTCTTTCCCTCTCTCCCTTCCTCCTTCTCTTTCTCTCTGTCTGTCTGTCTGTCTCTCTCTTTTTTTCCTTTCTTTCCTAAGCAATGCCCAGGTCATCCCTCTAGCAAGTGTCAAGTGTCTGAGGTTGGATTGGAAGTCACATCCCTCCTGATTCCAGGTCCCATGCTTTATCCATTTCATCACCTAGATGTCCCTTATAATCTTCCATTCATTAGCTTTATTTTTTGACTTTGAAGCTCCCTCTGTTATTTCATCAGCACAGGGAACTCCCAGGTGAGGAAATTCCTTCTAGTGAAGCATATAAGTGCCTTCTCTAGAGGGCTTTCTGGGGGTACTAACAACCAATATGTGCTGCACCCTAGGTCTTTCTAATTGGAAGACCATCTCTACATCACTTCTGGCTCTTACTAATAAGAATGACTAATAAGAGTAAGAATAATATTGCTTTAAATTTGGGGCCATCCAGGTGAGGTGGTACACTCTTGAAACTCTTAATTCTGGGGGTGTTGACAACAGCAGATCTCAGAAAGTTCTGAACTACAGTGGGTTAAAGCCAATTGGATTTAAGTGTTAGCACTAAGTCTGATAGTCTGGTGAGCCCCCATGGGTGGGAGGCCACCAGGGTTTCAGAAACAGAGTAGGGCAAAACTGCTAACAGGGGCAGGTCTCTACTTGTGAGATAAGGAAACCCAATCAAAAAAAATCCTAAAAAATTGTGATTTGCTCAGTATAGGGAGTTCTCTGTATGGAAACACCAGCTGATACATGTCAGCAAATCTTCTGTCACTTAGGATCATGGGAAAAAGGAACTCAGAATAAAAAAGATTTTGCTGGTGGGGTGGGATAATAAAATGTAGAGTTGAAGCTTAAAACCCAGTGCAGAGGTGATTGTACCTATATCTTCTGGAATTAACCCCCCCCCCCCAATAGTGAGGCTATTATATTCCTTTTGCCATGATAAGGGGTTTACTTGGAAAGCCCAACTGATGCAAATGGGGTCAGTGGGCAAGCAAAGAACTTGTTGCTCAATCTTGAAATGGAAAATTGAATTGGGAAGGCTCTGGGCTCATTAGAGGGGGCAGAGGGAGCGAACATTGACTGAATGATCTTGAAAAACCTTCCTTCTCTCTACACTTCTAACAAAAAGCATCAAGGAATGGGAGGTTTCTCCCTGCCCCCCATTTCCCTTAAAGTCAACTTAGGTTCAAAAGTCCTATTCTTTTTGCTAAGGCAGTTGGGATTAAGTGACTTGCCCAGGGTCACACAGCTAGAAAGTGTTACGTGTCTGAGGCCGGATTTGAACTCAGGTCCTCCTGACTTCAGTGCTAGTGCTCTATCCACCACACCACCAGGCTGCTTTCCTTAGTCTTAAGAGGGACTTTACAGATCTAGGATCTAGTCCAGAGCTCTTCTCTAATTTTAAAGACAAAGAAACTGAGGCCCAGAGTAGAGTGGCTTATCTAAGATCACACAGAACTGAGAAGGATTAGGTCCTTTGAGTCCAAAATCCAGTACTTTTTATAGAATTGCTCTAAGTGTGGGCTAACATTAGAGATCATTGGATCATACACTGAAGCTTGGCAGGGACCTTAGAAGTCTTTTAGCCTAATCCTTTCATTTTACAGGTTTGGGGAAGAGAAATGAACTGCTCAGGTCACCCACAGAAGAATTATGATTCTTATTCAGATACTCTAATTTCAGATCTTTTCTATGGACCCCAAATTCCAAGTCTGCTATTAGTTTGATCAGAGGAGACTGTCCTCTTACCTTGACCTCCTGAGCTCCAGGTAACTGTTCTCTAGGTCTAACTTTTGCCATTCAGCGAGGATTTGAGGATTTTATAGCAAGCAGGGCATTTAGATCTTTGCTTGTGAACTGTTTTATGCTTGTCAGGTCTCTTGCCTTCCCACAGGCCCAGAGAGGACCAAGATTTTGCCTTTATATTCTCTTTGGCCTGACCTCCAGGGCCCTGAGATGGGCCCTCTGATGATAGAGAGCTGAGGGTTCCAGTTATCTGGAAGGTCCTATGTTTCCCAGGTCATATGTATCTCCCACCCAGTGGAATAGAGTTTTTCCCTGGCAGAGTTCTCCACCATTGGGAAAGGGGACTGGGCCACATCTATTAACACACTTTAAGTCAAAAGCTGGAACCTCACTTTTAAAAAACACTACATTGAATAGGAGAAAGTGATTTTTGGCAATGGATTCAATTTTAATTTTTTTTTTCATGGTAGCTGCATTCAGCCACCCCCTCCCTGATTTCATGCAAAAGATGGAAACAATCCACCAATAATTTCCCTAAACATCAAAATGTATTTCAGCAATAATTCTTTCTTGTCTGAAATTTGGTAGTCCAGTGAATATAAGCTCTTTGAGGGCAAACATTGTCTTGCCTTTGAATTTGTTCTGTCAAGGCTTGATAAACAGTAAGAACTTCATAAATAGCTTTTCACTCATTTATTAATATAGTAGGTATTTAATAAATCCTTATTGAAATCACAATAGCTAGGGGCAGCTAGGTGGCGCAGTGGATAGAGCACTAGCCCTGAAGTCAGGAGGACCTGAGTTCAAATCTAGTCTCAGACACTTAACATTCCCTAGCTGTGTGACCTTGGGCAAGTCACTTAACCTCAATTGCCTCAGCAAAAAAGAAATAACAATAGCTAGCCATTACTTTAAGTGCTTTAAGGATGCAAAGCCCCTTGGCAAATATTATCTCATTTTATCTTCAAAACAAGCACAGGAGGTATATTATCCCCACTCCACTTTGCAGCTGAGGAAACTGAGGTAGATAAAGGGTAAGTGATTTGTTTATGGTTACACAGCGAGTAAGCAGGAAAACTGAGGAAGACAAAAGTTATGTGAAACTTTTGCCCAGTGTCACAGAGTTAGTATCTGAGGCTGGATTTGAACTCAAGTATTCTGGGCTTTGGACCCAGCACTCTATCCATTGTTTCATCTATCTGAATTGGATGGAAATTCAGAAAGCTAGAAAGTCAGGCTGAAAGACTTGGCTTTGGCCAAAATGAAGGTACTGATAATTAGCCAGAATTTCAGAATTCTGGCTTAGAATTACAGCCTAAGAACAAGTTGAGGGGAGAGGGGTCTTTACAAGGCTGAGGAATAGCTCAAGGCCTCTTGCTGCTTTCAAGGATGAGACCCCTCAACTAAATCTGTTAGCTTTTCTCCTCACTAAACAACTCCCTCCCGACTCCTGGCGTCAAGGGCGATGTCAGTCAACTAACATTAAGAGCCTACTGTGTGCCAGGCACTGTGCTAAGTACTGGGGATACAAAGAAAGGCCAATCCCCTCCCCCAAACCCCCCAACACTCCCCCCTACATTTCTTAAGGAGCTGTCATTTAATGGGGGAGACAACACAGTGTGAGGAGGTAAGATTAAGGAGGATTATGGGGCATGTGACGCGAATCTCTCATTTACATAACCAATTTGTACTTCACTCCAGCTCATAGCTTCTTCTCCAGGAGCATTAAATTTCCGATTCTGCTAAAGATCAGAGATTTCCAGAAATTATACTGCATTGACCAGACTGTCGTGCCCATTTTCAGAGCTATTTTGGGAGGACAGGGGGTCCAGATCTAGGATTTCTTTGGGGTAGCGACTCTCAGTTAGGAAACTTTCCCTATAATGGCACCTTCTCTATAAACTATAGTCTTGGAGAGTATTTATTTCCAAGAGGGGTGTGCCAAACATATAGAAATGAGAGCCAGTACATAAGGAAGGATCCTTGTGGACCTCATATTCACTTAGAAAATCACATATTAACATTATCTACATTCTATAGTATTTTGTATATTTTGTTAAATATTGCCCAAAGACATTTTAATCTGGTTCGGGTTTCATTCCAGAGTACAGAAGTGTTGGGCACCAAGGGAAAGGGCCTTGTTTTGGACACTTTGGGCCTAGAGTACTAGGAGGTTCAGAAATTTGCCTAGGGTCATATAGGCAGTTTGTGTGGGAAAAGAGGATGGAATCTATTTCCTGATTCCAAGGCTGACTCCTTATCCTCATCAGTTAAAATGCCTACAAATATGTATTAAGTCTTTCCTCCCTCCTTCCCTTCCTTCCTTCCTTCCTTCCTTCCTTCCTTCCTTCCTTCCTTCCTTCCTCCATCCCTCCTTTCCTCCTTTTTTTCTTTCCTCCCTCCCTTCCTCCTTCTCTTCCTCCTTCCTTTCCTTCCTTCCTCCCTCCTTCCTTCCCTTCCTCCCTCCCTTCCTTTTTTCCTTCCTCTTTCCTCCTTCTTTTCTTCTTTTCCTCCCTCTTTTCCTCCCTCCCTCCCTCCCTCCCTTCCTTCCTCCCTTCCTTCCTTCCATCCTCCCTTCCTCCCTCCCTCCCTCTCTCCCTTCCTTCATTCCTTCCTTCTAGGAAAATATTTTCATTTTAGAGCTTAGACTCTAAGTCAGTCAATCAACAAGTGTTTATTAAGTGCTTTCTGCCTTACTGACATGCTTGGAAAATATTTCCATATTGTGTTATAAATGTGGTCCTAAGATGCAGATAATACAAGTCTCTAAACCAGGATGCTCCTACATTTTGCTTGCTAATTGACTTCTCTATCTGATCATCCCCTTTCCAAGTAACTTAAATTCCTGGTACAGCTTAAATATGTGCTCACCTTCCTCCCCACCCTCACCACACCCCCCATGTCCAGCTGGGTCCATCATCCAGATATTGCCCCTGCTCGAGGAGGCCAATGAGATCTTTACTCCAAGACAATCTCATTTTATAATGTGTTTTCTTATGGTATCTTTTCACAGGCAGATGGATCTGGACTGAAACTCTCCCACAAAGAATATAAAAAGGGTTTTGTGGAAGTAGTTTTATCAGGAATGTAAGTCTGTTCTGGACCAGTGTGGTAGGGGGCCACAGATGCAGGATGGTGACCTGGGAAGCAAAACTGAGAGAAATAAAATTGTCCAGGTTGAAGAGATCAGCCGCTGCCAGACCTATAACTACTACTTTTCATGACCAGGGCAGGCTTCCCAGAATATGGAGATGTGCATACAAATCAACTTTTAAAAAAAGCATCTTGAGTGGAGGGGTGGGAGTCAGAGACATTAGGACAAAGCAAAATTAATCTGCTATTAAGGCTGGGAATATGTGGGGGCTTATAACCAGAAGGGAAAAATTTCAGGATTGGGAGAGACCTTAGAACATAGAATTTGAGACAATGAAGAGCTTCCTAATTTTAACTAATTATTCCAACTTTTATTGTTCAGTCACTTCTGATTCTTCATGACCCCATTAATTTTCTTGGCAAAGATACTGAGGTAGCTTGCCATTTCCTTCTTCAGCTCAATTTACAAATGAGGAAACTGAGGCAAATACGATTAAGTGACTTGCCCAGGGTCACACAGCTAGTAAGTGTGTGGGACTAGATTTGAACTCAGGTGCTCCTAACTCCAGACCTGGCATCTATCCACTGTGCCACCTAGGTAACTCAATTATTCCCTGAAATTAAGTACTAAACTTGGTTGTTTCCATTTCCTAAAGAATAAGTACTATCAGCATCTTCTAAATTTTGAGTCCCAGTTATCCCGCCAGTTTTAGCTCTGTCTTGTGTGGCACATGTAGCTGCCCAAATGGATTTACATGTGAGTTCCCTGCTATTTATTATACAGAGGTACTGGGGCATTCGTCTAACCATAGACCTTTTTTCCTGGCATGTCTGTTCAGTGCATAGACTGCAATCCCCACACTTATTTTCCTGTCTCATATCTATGGGATGTTCTAGGTCGTGTTACATTGCCCTCCACTGGGTATGTTCTGAGGTTCTGTGAAAAACAGGGAAGTTATAAAAGAACAGACACAAGATTCTAGTTCAAAACTGTAGGCTATGGGGCAGCTAGGTGGCGTAGTGGTTAGAGTACCAGCCCTGAAGTCAGGAGGACCTGAGTTCAAATCTGGTCTCAGACACTTCCTAGCTGTGTGACCCTGGGCAAGTCACTTAACTCCAATTGCCTCAGCAAAAAGCAAAAAACAAACAAACAAAAAAAAAAACTGTAGGCTACATCATTATTATTTCTTTGATGTATTCTGCGTATCGGGCTCTTAAATAGTACAAGACCTAGCTGTGGAACCCAAATGTAGACTATTAGGGGAACAAACGTGACACATGACCCTGATCAATTCGCTTTCGCTTTCTCTTTCTCTCTGACTCTCCCTCCCTCTTTCTTTCTGTCTCTCCCCTCCCTCCCTCTCTCTTTCCTCCTCTCTCCTCTGTCTCTCTCTTTCCTTTTCTCTCCTCTTTCTGGCTTTCCCTCCCTCCTGTCTCTCTTTCTCTCTCCTCTCTTTATATATACATGTTTATGTAATATATACATGCATACATATATGTATACATAATATCTATATTTAAATATATTTGGTTTCTTTCATAATTCTGTATATTTTATTTTAGACATTATGATACATTATTCTGAGAAGGTGTCTAGAGGCTTCAAGGGAGTCCAGGACACACCAAAAAAGGTTAAGAACCCCTCCTTTTAGAGTCTGATCACCCCAAGCATTGTTCTTTACCATACAGGGAATGTCACAAAACAAAGACTGGTTTTACTGTTATATACCAGTGCTCATCAGATACAAACAGAACTTAATGGGAGTAGAGATTTAGACCTAAAAGAGACCTTGGGGGTTATCTTATCTTCCATTTTAGTGATAAAGAAACCAAGGCCCTGAGAAGTTAAATATTTTATCCAAGTCACATAGCTAATAAGTAACTGAGTCAGGTTTTGAACCTAGATCCTGTGGCTCCAAACCTAATATTCTTTCCACTATACCAAGTTTTCTGTTTTAGAGCACAGACTCAGGCATGTTCCTTGAACCATGTAACCTTTGTTTCTTTTTGGCTAAGGAAGGGTCTTAGTTTTGAATTGTATGGTTGGTAGTATGGCTATCTTCCCCCCAAAAACACCTCCATATTAGAATTATTATCAGGTTATTGAGGATCAATCAATAAACATTTATTAAGCACCTTCTATATACCAAGCACTATGCTGAGTTCTGGATAGTGGAAAATACTGGAATTGTAACTTATTAAGCACCTGCTTTGTACCAGACACTATGCTAAACTCTGGATAGTGGAGAAATACTGGACATTCGATCAAAGGTCGATCTGAACAAGTAGAAGATTACATTTATGACAGTGAGTGACATCAATAAGTATTTTGAGGGAGATTTATGGTTGGCACTTCTAGGTGTTGGTACTTCAAGGTGTTAACTTAAAAAAAAAAAGGCTCTCCTCGGCTTCCCTGAGTAAATTGTTACAGAAATGTTGTATAGGAATTGATCTAAATCCTTCTGAAACTAATTAATATCTTCAGTCTATATTACATGTTGGGGATAATGGGTTTCATAAATGTGTTGCTAATTTCATGAAGTATGATCTCTTTTTATTTTGTTTCAAAACTGTCTTGATCAGAGCCGCTGGGAGCCAGGAAAGAGAGGAGGGAGGGACCAAGAAGCCTAAAAAAAGTGGCTGAGCCAGGTCAAAGTTTCTGAGAGGATCAGAAGTAGAGATAGATCAGTGGCTGCCTCATTTCTAGCCTGGGAGAGACAAAGATACAGAGTCTCCAAAAGAAAACAAAACAGAGGGGAAAATCCCCAAACTATCTTATTTCTAATATTCTCTGATTTTTTAGGAAAACCCCAGCATTCTTCTTAGAAATATCATTTGTGTTTTATAGATTCCAATCATATTACAGGATGATTTCTGGTTTCTTAGTCTGGGAAATAAGATGGTTGGTGATTTCTAAGATCCCTCCCAGTTCTGACATTCTGTGTTCTAAGGGCCCTCCCAGTTCTGAGATCCTCTGATCTAAGGACCCTCTTAGGTCTGACATCGTGTGTTCTAAGGGCCCCCCAGCTCTGACATTCCGGGTTCTAAGGGCCCCCCAGCTCTGACATTCCGGGTTCTAAGGGCCCTCGCAGCTCTGGCATCCTGTGTTCTAAGGGCCCTCCCAGGTCTGACATTCTGTGAGGGCCTTCTTAGCTTTGACATCCTGTGTTCTAAGGACTCTCCTAGCTCTGACCTTCTAGATTCTAAATTCCCTCCTAGTTCTGACAGTCCACATGTCCAGGGCCCTTTTAGTAATAAACTCTAGAATTCTAAGTGACACTTGTACACAGTAGGAGCTTAGTAAAATGATAAATTGAATTGAATGGAAATGTTCACTGTCATAAGCAAAAATCAGCTTTGAAAATAACCATCTGCTTCAGCAAATAACAATTTATTCCTAGAATGATAAGTGAAATAGGCTGATCTATTTTACTATAATCCCAGGGTACTTCTTAGGGGAGAAAAGGTGAGTCTAGGGGATAAAGCAATGCTTTACAAGGCTGAGTAATTAGCATTTGGTTGGACATACATATATTTATGTATGTCCCATCTTAATTTTCCATGCAAAGAGAGTAATGTTTGGATAATGCAACATAGTGGGTAGTAAAAAATAATTTCTATTTGGCTTTGGGGGCACGATGCGATTTTTTTTTACAACAGATTTACTTTCCTAATTATGTTTAGCTCAGGCTTGTGTTAAAATGAGTTCATATTTTCTAAGCCTGTACCAACAGACAGAGGGAGGGTGGGTGGTAGACAGAAGTAAGCTGGGGGCAAATACACCACAGAAAGAAGACACTAGGTCCAGAATTGGAAGGTTTCAGTTTTAATCCCAGTTCCTCATTCTCACTTCCCTCTCTGGGTCTTACTTTCCTTGCCTGCATTATTATTATATATTATAAAAATCATTGTATATCATTATAGTAAATAATATAATATTATTATTTGTTCTCATTCAGTTTTTATTTCAGTGGAGTGGTCTGCCATTTCCTTCCTTAGCTCATTTTACAGATGGGAAAACTGAGGTAAATAGGGTTAAGTGACTCCTCCAAGGTCACACAGATACTATTTGAATTTGAATTTGAGGCTTCCTAACTCCAGATTCATTGCTCTATCCATTGTACCATTCACTGCCCTTATTATAATACATATTTATTTTAAAATATTTATATTCTTAATTTTATATTTAACATTATAATATATATTACATAAATTATATACAATATAATACATTTTTATATAATACCTATTTATGCTATAATGCCCCTTTATTAGGAGGGTTGAACCAGATGATCTCTAAAATCTCTTCCAGTTCTAAATCCCATGCATCTCTGAATTGAGAAGTGATTTTATGTTTTCTTTCTTATTGCTGATATCCTATTTGTAGAAAGGATCAAGGCTGAATTTGAAGTCAGAGGTTCTGGGTTCAGATCATACCTTGCTTATTTTATAAAGGATCACAAATTAAAAGCTAGAAGGGACCTTTGAAATGATCTAGTCTAATTTTTTTTCATATTATAAAAGAGGAAACTGAGATTTAAAGTGAGTTTTGACTTGTCCAAATCCACACAGCTAGTCAGTGGCAGAGATTAACAGTAGGAAGTCCATATCCCCCTTTTAGGCCTTAATTTCCTCATATATAAAGTGAAGGAATTGGATTTCCACCCCTACTTCTAAATCAGAATTCTCATCTGTCAAGAAGACAATGACCCAAATGTAGGGTTATGGGACTTCTCACTTGCCTGACTTTCATACCTCATAGCAAACTCCATCTTCCTTCTCCCAAGACCGAGCTACCTCCAAAGGAGGAAGGAAGGCATCATTTGTATAGCTACTAAAGCTGGTTTAACTCCCCAATGAGACATATATGCTTTACTCAAGGGAAAGCAATTAAGCATCTTCATGCTGGGAACAGTGTGCTAGAGTGTTCCAAGTAGCAGACCAGAGCTGGAGAAGGCAAAATACAGCTTGCCCAGACTTTCTCCCCCTAAAAAGATACTTAACAAGTCTGGGAATTTTTGATATTTTATTAACTATATTTCAATAACATTGATTCCTTTTGTAATATTATGTATTTAGTTTTATGCATTTTAAAACCCTATTCTGAGGAGCCAATAGTCTCTACAAGACTTAAAGGGGTCCATGATAACAAAAATAGTCAAAAGTCCTGATGTAGACAATAATAAAAATAGTAATCTTAACTGGCATTGACATGCTGTTCTAAAGTTTACAAATATTTTATGTATATTATCTCATTTCAACCTCAAAATAACATTGTGGGATAGGTAGGTACTATAAGTGTTAATAGTTTCATTATATGCTTAAAGAAATTGAGGTTTAGGGGTAATAGTAATAATTTTGGATGTGTATTGTTGAGGAAATTTTTGTTTGAGTATAGATTGGACTAAATGTCTGAGGTCCTTTCCAGTTCAGATTGATGACTTGACAGAGATCATATATCTGGTAAGTGTCGGGGGAGAGCAAAGGAAGGGAGTGGTCATGTTTAGGGAAGGTTATGCTGGCTCTGATCAAACCCTAAACAGTCCACACTGGCTTAAGATTCTTGGTCTACAAACTGAGCAATAGGTACATGGAGAATATGGGTCTGATATGGAGATGAGGGATTAGGAACACTACTTCAGGCTTGGGAACACTGATGTCCCACTGCCTCCTGACCCGCTCATAATGACAAGAGGCAATGCTAGAACTGTTTGGTGTTAGGTTGCTTTTCTGTTCGGCAGTGCCCAATCAGCCCCTGGGAATAGGAGATAAGGACCTGGGGAATATTTCTGTGAAGACTTATTAACCTGTATCTGGAGTGAGATTCTTGAGACAGCTGTGGATCCTGGGAAAGGTGTAAGGTCATGGCAATGGGCCCTCCAGATTTTCTGGCAGCTGAGTCTTTAACTTCTTCAACCTAGAAGCTTTTCATTTTTATGGGGCAATGGAAAAAAAATTGTGAGAGAGGTTTCTTCCATCCTAAAGACATCTTAGAAATGGAAGGGGATGAATAAGGCTTTTAAAAATAGAATGTTAGAGCTAAGAGGGACCCTAGAACATGGAATTTCAGAGTTGGAAGAAGCTTTAAAAAACAATGTTAGAATTGAGAATTTTTTTTTTTAGAAAAGAGAATATCAGGGCTGGGAAGGTCCTTAGAACAGAGAATATCAAGTCTGAAAGAACTTTTGGAACATAGAATGCCAGATCTGAAAGGAGCCTTAGAACACAAAGCTCAGAGATGAGATGGTCCTTAGAATACAGAATGTCAAAGTTGGGAGAGACTTTAGAACATAGAATGTCTGAGCTGGGAGGACCTTAGAACATAGAATGTTAGAGTTGAGAGTATTCTTAGAACAGAGGATATCAGAGCTGAAAGAAGCCTTAGAACCCAGAATGTCAGAGCTAGGAGGGCCCTTAGAATACAGGATGTCAGAGTTGGAAGAGACCTTACTACATAGAAGAGCAGACCTTAGAACCCAGAATGTCAGAGCTGGGAGGGCCCTTAGAACAGAGAATGTCAGAGTTGGCAGAGGACTCTCAGGGAGTGTTTGAGGAGTTGGGGAGGGCAGAGCATTGGGCACTCAGGGAAAGAGACAGCAAGTCTCTGGAGAACGAAGAGGGATCGGTGTCTGGGAGGAGGTTGCCATAGCAAGCTGTCCCCGCGGCCGCTTGAGCTCCAAAGGATGCAGGGTTTTGTGTTACGGCTGCTCTCTCACAGAGAGCAGCTTTTGCTGAGCTCCATTCAGAGCTCCCAGGAGGGTAGTCTTGGCAGGATACTTGAAATGATCTATGGTCACTTTCTGTAATAGATGTTCTCTCTGGATTTAGATCTCCAGGCTGTTCTGT
Organism: Myrmecobius fasciatus; assembly: GCA_023553655.1. NCBI lineage: Eukaryota > Metazoa > Chordata > Mammalia > Dasyuromorphia > Myrmecobiidae > Myrmecobius > Myrmecobius fasciatus. The sequence goes on along the minus strand of JAJPUD010000687.1, from coordinate 322,222 downwards.
TCTGTTCTGATAGAGGATTTCCCTCTTTCCACCCACTTTGCCCTGTTGTTCCCTATTCATTTCCTCTTGCTGCTGGAGGACCCCTGTTCAGGGGCAGGTAGCCCTCCCACTGAGAACCACCCTGATGCTAATAAGGAGGGCTTTTATGGACCAAGGACAAGGTGATGCCCAGGTGGCAAATAGCTGTCCATTCTGAGTGCCAACCCCAGCTCTGCCATTATTGCTTATGGGACCTTGAACAGAATGCTAAATTTCTCTAAGCCTCAGTTTTCTCATCTGTATAATGAGGAGATTGGACTAGAATAGTCTCTGGGACTCCTTGCAGCTCTAAATTCATGATCCTTTGGCTTCTCTGGTTTCTACTTCCCTCCTATTTAAAATGATCCCTGACAGTAAGCCTACTAAGTCATGTCTTTGGAAACTGCCTGAGTCAATTCCCTAGAATGAGATTCTAGTACTTCCCCAGAATTTCAGGCCTTTATCCAGAGTTTTTGGGGGCTCAGGGCACTGCTACTTCTACTCTATTCATCAGGCTTCTAGGGCCTAGGACAGAGATGGGGAGCCTAAGGCCTGACCATCACCAAGGGATTCATGAAGAGATTCTTGCTTTAAGCCTCCCCCTTATCACCCCCCTTTTTATTGTCTTCATTGCCACACAAATGCTTTTTCTTTATTATTTCCTTCCCCCCTCCCCCATTTTTCTCCCTTCTCCCTACTTATGACTTAGACACATGAATGATTTCCCCAGAACATTGTTTAACTTTCCTGGGCCCCCCTGCTGACCTCTTCCTTCTTGGGGTCTCTATTTTAGAGAAGACATAGTTTAGTGGGCTGAATGCTTTGGAAAAAGTGCTGAGGATCATAGATTTAGAGCTGTTGGGGGCCTCAAAGTTCTGGTCCAACCCTCTCATTCTACAGATGAGTAAACTGAGGCCTGGGGAGATCATAGAATTAGAGCCAGAAAGGGTCTCAGGATTATCATTCCTCATCCCTCCCTTTTCCATGACTCCAATTTCTATTGTTTCTGTCTCTGTCTCGTGTTTTGCTCTGCTCTCTTTTTTTTTCTCTCTCTAACCCTAACCCTAAATTCTCTCCTTTCCTCCCTCCCTCTCTTTCCTTCCCTTCTTCCCTCCCTTGCTCTCCTTCCCTCCCTTCCTCCTTTTCCTTCATTCTCTCTTCCTCCATCCCCCTCTCCCTCCTTCCCTTCTTCCATCTCTCTCTCTCTCTCTCTCTCTCTCTCTCTCTCTCTCTCTCTCTCTCTGTCTCTGTCTCTCTTCCTGTTACTAGATCTATTTCTCTTCCCTGCTCTATCTTTATCTCTCCTCCCCCTTCTCTGTCCATCTACCTTCTCTATCTCTGTCTATTTCCTTCCCTCTCCCTGTTTCTCCTCTTTCTCTGTCTCTCTGTCTCTCTCTTTCCTTCCCTCCCTCCCTCCTTTCCTTCCTGTCTCTCTGTCTCTGTCTCTCCTCCTCCCCTCTGTATATCCTACCTTTTCTGTTTGACTTTGTCTCTCTTCCCCTTTGTCCTTCCCTCTCCCTGTTTCTCTTCTCTTTTTTGTCTGTCTCCCTCCTTTCCTCCATCCTTCTCCCTTCTTCCCTCTCTGTTACTTTCTCATTCTCTCCTGTCTCTATCTCTGTCTCTCCTCCCCCTCTATCCATCCTACTTTCTCTGTCTCTGTCTCTCTTCCTCTTTGTCCTTCCCTCTCCCTGTTTCTCCTCTCTCTCTGTCTTCCCACTCCCCTTTCTTTCTCTTTCTCAGGTCTCTGTCTTTCAGGTTGTCCTGACAGAATGTAAGGTCCTTAGGGCTTTCTATCCATGGCATGTAACAACAGTACATGGAACACTGTAGGCATTTAATAAATTCTTGCTGATGGATTGTCTCTGTTTCTATCTTCCTCTCTGTCTCCACGTGTCTCTACATCTGACTTTCTGTATGTCTCATCTGAATCTCTATAATAGTCTTCTTTCCCCTCTGTGCCTCTGTTTTACTTTGTGTGCATTTGTTTCTCCTTCTCTGTCTCTCTATCCCTGTTTTCCTTGAGTCTCATCTATGTATCTGACCCTGCCTCTCTCTCATTGCCTGTGGTCTGCTTCCCTAGCCCTAGTCTGTCTCTGAACCTTTCTCCCTTATTCCTCTGTCTTTCCATCTCTATGTGTTACTGTTTCTCTTTTAATCTTTGTGTCTCTGCTTATTGTGATCAGTTAGTCAATCAGCATCTGCTACTACCTGTCCAGTACTACGATGGGGATACAATACTTAAATTAAGCTTACATTGTTTCTTATTCTTTGTTTCTATTGGACTATCTCTGTTCCTATGTCTCTCCCTGTCTACCTTTCTCTAGCTATCTCTTGCCTATCCTTTCTGTACGTCTCTCTCCTTCTTTCCCTCCCTCCTTCCCCACTTCTCTACTTTTTTGCTTCCCTGTCTCTTGCCCATCACTTCTCTGTGTCTCTGGTTCATTTGATCTGTCCTTCCCCATCTCCATCCACGGCCGCTCCACTCTGTATTCCCTTGCCTCTGCTTTTAAGCTACCTATTGGCCTGCCAAGGGGTTGAGTTAGCTTGCTAGTTGGTAAATGCTACACAGTTTGATCACAGCAGCCCTCTCTTTTCCTTTCTGGCTCAGCAATCTTGCTAAAAGTGCTTGCGTGGGGCTGCCCGGGCTCAGGGCTGACTCACGGGACCTCTCGGGACCTGGAAGTCTATACACAATAACATATTCTGAAATGCTTTTCAAAGTTTAAGGCATTATATGGATTCTAGGGTATGTCTCTCAGCCACCCCTTCCCATATTATAGATGTATGGAGGATGTCCCTTTTCAGCTTGAGATTGGACTAGAAGGGACGCTGAAGTCCTTTGTATCTAGTGCTGAGATTCTCAGGCCCATCAATCTTGTTTCCCAAGTTTTCTGGGAGATGGTCCTGGACAGAAGTCCTGGGCTGGATGAGAACAATCGAAAAGTACCAGCCTTGGAAGAAAGCCATGGAAGCTAGAAAAAAGCTCTGCCTTCCTTCAAATCAAGAAGGGAGTGAAATGTTCGTACCATCATACAAGCACTGATGCCCCTGAGATCCCCTGTGGCCGATGCCTTCTGGGGGCAGACACTGCATGGGTGAGGCAGAGTGGTACAAAGAGTACTGTGGTCAGCATACACATGGCCTTTGGGCATGGTACTGTTCTTAGCTAGCCTTCAGGTTTTTTCTCTATATTTAGAGAATTAAACTATATGGCTCCCGAGTCCTCTACCAACCTTACCTTTCTAAGTCCCCACCTGATTCTGATATTCTTTGTTCTAAGACCTCTCTCAGCTCTGACATTTGGGGTTCTAAGGGTTGTCCTATGTCTGACATTCCCTATTCTAAGAGCCCTCCTAGCTCTGACATTCCTTGTTTTAAGAGTCCTCCCAGTTCTAATATCCTGTGTTCTAAGGCCCCTCCCAGCTGATATTCTATGTTCCAAGGGCCTTCTCAGCTCTGACATTCTCTGTTCTAAGAAATCTCCCAGCTCTGACATTCTATGTTCTAAGGCCCATCCCTGTTCTGACATTCTGTGTCCCAAGTGCCCTTCCAGCTCTGACATCCTGTGTTTTAAGGGTCCTCTAAGTTCTGACTTTCTGTGTTCTAAGGCCTCTCCCAGAGCTGATACTCTGTGTTCTAAGGGCTCTCTCACCTCTGACATTCTGTGTTCTAAGGGCCCTCCCAGCTCTGACATTCCCTGCTTTAAGAACCCTCCCAGTTCTAACATCTTGTGTTCTAAGGCCCGTCCTAGCTCTCGATATTCTGTGTTCTATGTGCCTCTGAGCTTTGACATTCTGTGTACTAAGAAATCTCCCAGCTCTGACATTCCATGTTCTACGGCCCATCCCAGTTCCAACATTCTGTGTTCCAAGTGCCCTTCCAGCTCTGACATCCTGTGCTTTAATGGTCCTCCAAATTCTGACTTTCTGTGTTCTAATTGCCCTCCCAAGCTCTGACACTCTCTGTTCTAAATTCTCTTTCAGTTTTGACATCATGTGTTCCAAGTTCTCTTCTAGTTCTCCCAGAACATTCTATCTTCTAAAAGACTTCCAGCTCTGACATTCTCTGTTCTAAGAGTTTTCTCAGCTCTGACATTTTGTGTTCTAAAGCCCTCCCAAGTGTGACATTCTGTTTTTTATGGTTTCATCTGGCTCTCAAATTTTTGTTCTAAAATCTCTACCAGGTCTCACCTACTGTATTACAAATTCTCTTCTAGTTTAACAAATTCTATTAATCTACCCAAATTACAAAGCGGGGATAGATCTGCTAAGGATCTCTCAGGGCAGGGCATGCTATCCAGATCTTGCTATAGCTCATTTCATTTATCTTCACGCTATCATTATTTTGTCCTCTAATTTTTACTATTTTCTTCAAAATCTCTCTGGGTTCTCTGGATCCCCAGAACCAACTAGCTCAACCCAGACTTGGGCAAGATTTTTTTCTGATCATACTCAACAAGTGAAGCATTAGTCTAGCTTGTGCTTGATGCCCTCTGGTGAGAGGGAGCCTCCTAAATCCCTTCGCTCCACTTTTGAACAGCTTTCATGGTTTGGATGTGTCTGTCGAGCCTCTTTTCAATTTTCAATCATTCTTGCTAGTTCTGATTTCTGGGACCAAGCCGATCAAAATTAATCCTTCTTCCATGTGAGGACCTTAAGGACAGTTATTGCTTTCTTCAGTATCCACTTCTCCAAGCTTTCACTTTTTTTTTAAACTGAGGCACTTCCAGTGTGATCTTGGTAACAGCTCTATGCATCATTTTCAGCATCTATAAAAAAGGGGCTTGGACCACATGGCCTCTGAGGTCCTATCTCTAAAGCTACAATATAGCAGGAACTTGAAGCCCCTCCCTATTTTGATTGCTCTCCAGTTTATCAATGCTTTTCCTTAAAATGTGGCACTAAGAATTAAACAGAGGGCTCTGGATGTGGTCTGAACACAGAACAGACTACTCCCCATGGTCCTGGAAACAAGACTATGGAAGTCTGCTTGTCAATTCTTTCCTAATCAGTTTCATTTCTCCCCTAAAATATTATTGATAACTTTGTTCTTCTCCTATCCCCTTTTTAATGACATTGTTCTTTCCTTTCTTAAAGTCTCTTGGTTCTAGGCTGGCTGCTTAGCCCTGTATTTTCCCGATCATCTATTTTATTTACACACTGGTATACTTCTGGCACCTTGGAGTTGAAAGTAGTCTGGCTGATAAATCCTGGGCCAGCCATTTAACATGTCTGTGCTCTAGGCAGGGGAAGGTGCCAACCTACATTGATAGATGAAATTTCTTCTATCAATGAAGTTACAATTCTAGTCTCCAGCTCCTATTCTATGCTTCCAGCACCAGGGGCTTTCTTTGGACACTATCCTTTATTTTTCTTCTGACTTACTTTATCCTTTCCTCAATAACAATGGTAAACTTTTACATACCATCTTCTAAGTGCCTGGTACTGCACTGAGGGCCTTTACAAATATTATCTCATTTGAATCTCACAACATCCCTGAGAGGTAGGTGCTGAAAGAGAGTAAGGGTCACACAAGTAGGAGGTATCTGAGGCAGAATTTGAACTCACTCAGTGCTCTTTCACTAGCTTGCTCTAATGAGCTAGGGAATAAAAAGGCTTCTATTATCTTGGCTCCTAGGGAGAGGAGTATTAATGATTTAGATGGCAGCCAAGGCTGGTCTGTTTCCTTGACCATTCTTAAACGTGGGGGTGGTTGCAGGGCAATTGGACCAGGCCAGGCCTTCCTGCACCATCTTGGCTGCTCAGGCAGCCAGAAGTTACTCAGAGAGCTAAGTCACCTGGAATGGACACAGCTCCCCAAATAAAGATGTTTTTTGGATGAGTTGCAGATGTCTGATTGGGAAAGAAAACTTCCTTGTGGAAGGCTGAAAACCCTCCAAAATGTAAGCAGGTTAAGAGCTTTCTGGCACTGGCCTTCTCTGTCCAGAGTTTTCCCAGCTGAGAAAGTGGACAGCATGAGTCAATGGAAAGGGATTGTGGGACTTCCCATAGACTTTGCAGAGTTAAACAGAGGGATTCCTTCTGTTGGGTTCAAATTGTGGTATTTCAGAGCTAGAAGGAATTTTGGAGATCATCTCATCCCATTCCCCTCAAAGAGTCTCAGAGAATGGTAGATGATTGCTTAAAAAAGGTCTAGTTTTAAGCCTTGCTCTGAGTTCAAATCCTGCCTCAGATACCTACTGACTTCCAGGAAACCACTCAACCTCTTCTACCTCAGTTTCCCTAACTGTAAAATGGGGATAATAGCTGTGCACAGGGCTATTGTGAGAATCCCTAAAGGGAAATAAAGGGAGGCCCAGGGAGGTGCTTATGGAAGAACAGGTATTGGGACTTAGCTCCAGCTTCCTTCCAAATAGCTTTTTTATGAGCATCTAATGAGATAATGGATATAAAACGCTTTGCCAACATCAAAGCGCTACAGGAATGTCAATTAGTCTTAGGGCTATTTCTGCTTGAGATTCCAGAACTCATTAGTGGCAGAAACGGGCCCCTGGGTTTCAGCTCCAATTTCTAGGAAATCCATTTGTTTTAGGGGAGCTCTTGGGATCCCTCAAAGGGATGCCCAGCCTCAGCCGCCCCTGAGGGACACAGCTTAATGTTAGCTGTGTCAAGAAGCCCTCAAGCTGCCTATACTTTGGAGGATTTTAAACATGCTTTCTACAAGGAAGCTTCCCTCCCTCCTGCCCCCAAAGAACTCCCATAAAGGACAGGGTCTCTCTCCTCATCAGCCACCTCTTGCTGTGCACAGATGGTGTGGGCTGGACCTTCTCTGAACCACTGCAATTCAGCCACTGTTTTTGAGAGAGGGCTTGTGGGACTCCGACACACCTCAGCTAGCCTGCCAGGGTACCCTCTGTGACCCTAGGGCAGCCTAATTGCTTCCTTCTCAGTAAAGTGGTCTGTTTGAATTTAAATAGGTCTGAAGTCTGCACAGCTGCCTGCTCTGCTTCTAATTGGAGGCTGGCATCTCCTGGGACTGGGGGAGTTTGGGTATTAGGGGAAGCTTCCATCAGAGAACTGGGATCCCAGACTGAGAGGGAGTGGTCTAAGGTCTGGGAGATAACAGCTGGCTCAGCCTGCAGGGTATTGATAAATAGGAAACTAACATTCTGTTCAGCTATCTCCCACAATTTTTTTTAGTGCCATGAGGATTCAAGATCTGTGTTCCCTACCCCTAAAAGGGAACTCTTCCTAGAGGAATTATTTTATCTAAGGACCAGCCAGAAGGAGAGATTTAGGATTCTTGGATTCTCTGGCTTTCCCCTACTTTAGAACTAACTAGACATCTAGAGATTAGAGTCTCAGATATTCCAGACAGCCTGGACAAAATGAATACAAGGCCTTTAACGTTACCTTTGGAAAAGGTAAAGAGCATATATTTCAGATTACTTTTTGCATACATTATTATCTTCTGTATCTTGTATTATTTATTGCATATGATTAGACTATAAGCTCCTTGAGGGAAGGCATTGTTTTTGCCTTTCTTGCCATTCCTAGCCCTTAGCACAGGACCCATCACAAAATAAGGGAATTATACTTTATACTTGTACTTATACAAGTATTTATACTTGATTGAACGTATATAATGGAAGCCTGTTTGACTCTTATGGTTGGTGATTGATAGGGGAGTAGACAAAGCTCTGAGTCTGGAGTCCCAGGAACAGCTGTCTCAATAAACTATTAGAATGAAACTACTTCCCTTCTCTGGATCTCAGTTTCCTCCTCTGTAAAAATGAAAGAGTGGGTCCAGATGACTTCTGAGGTCCCTCCTAGCTCCAGAACTATGACCCAAGCTATGGGCTTTCCTTGGAGGTGGGAGACTGGTCCAGATCACTAAAAATAATAATAATGATAACTCACTCCCAACAATCCTCTGGGATAAGCAGGGTCAGCGTGACTTCCTGTTTTACAGGTGAGGAAGCTGCGGTCCAGAGAAGTGATTTATTCAAGACTTCATAGTTAATATTAGAAGAATTCAGACCCATGTATAACTTACAAATCAGAAAGAGTAGGGTTGAAATTTGGGTCTCCTGCCTCCATTATACCTTAAATAAAGGCAACTTCATGCCCAGTACAAGAAGCTACTTTCAAAATGGAATCACCTGTATTCCATCAATGCAATGTTCTATCTTCCTTGTGTTGGGAAAGGTTGGGTTTTTTTAATCTTCCCCAATCCAATTTTTCAATTTTCCCTCCTCTCCCCCACCTTGGCTTCATCTCTTATTGGTCTGTTTTTCCAGCCTTTCTTTCAGATTATTGTAATAAGAGCTAATTGATGGCAGAGGTTGGAGAGCAGCAAGTGCCTCAAAGATCACAGACCAGAGATTTAGAACAAGAAGGGACCTTGGAAGATCACCGAGTCCAAATCCCTCATTTTACATATGGGGAAACTGAGGTGCTAGGAGGTTAACTGACTGGCTATTGTCAAAATCAGTCTCACAGCTAGTAAATATGTAAGGTAGGAGGTGGTACAGTGATAGAATGCTGGACAAGAAGTTCAAACCCAGACATATATTAGCTGGTCAAGTCACTTAACCTCCTGTCTTCCTCAGTTTCTTCATATACAAAATGAGGATAATAACATCAACTTTCCAGGATCAAATGAGATGATATTGGCAAACTTTAAAGTGCAAGCTACTACTACCATGACTGTAGTTGTTATTGTTGTTAATTTTACATGTTTGAGGCAGAATTTGAATTCAGGTCTTCCTGGTGACAAATCCAATGTTCTAAAATTGTGGGAATTGTGGGAATGGGCAGCTTTCCTTGGGACAGTTGAAGTGTGCCAGGGCTGAAGATTCTCAAGAGATGATTGTCACGTGTCCAACAGAGCAGAAGGGATGCCTTCCAGACCTGTGGATTGTCATTGATCAATTGTTTGGAGCCCCAATCTCCTGAGATATAGTAGATAGGCAACTTAGATTAGGGATGCTCTGAGAGATCCCACATATTCACAGAATCACAGATTCAAAGGTATCTAGAGATCAACTGGCTAGAAGAGGAAACTGAGGCACCGAGAGGTTAAAAAAACCCATCCAAGCACAAGTATTCCTTCCATTGTAACAATTCCAACCCTCCCCACCACCTCTCCTGAGAAGATGGATTGAGACTAGATTATGGGATGGAATGGATTCCTCATTTTGTGATCTGGTACTCTGCTGGTTCTAGGAAGACACAATCTATTTCTTATTCCTTGGGAAGGAGGAGTAGGGATGAGTCCCTCAACAAGTGGCTGCTTATTTACTGGCCCCTCCCCTATACTGTTCTACACTTAGCATGAGGAAGATCTGGATTCAAACCCTGTCTCAGACATGTATTACCTGGGTGATCCTGGACTTCACCTCCATAAGCCTCAGTTTCCCCATCTGTAAAATGGAAATAATAACAATATCTTCCCTCACAGGGCTGTTGTGAAGGCCAAAAGAGAAAGTATAAATAAAGCACTTTAAGAAATTTATATATGTAATGCTTTAATATATGTGTTAGTTTTATTACTATTAGCCAACTAATGACATTTCCCTAGTTTTGGAGCTGGAAGGGACAGAGGCCAATACTTTATTGTGAGTCAGCAGAAAAAGCACTGGTTTTAGAGTGAGAGAATGGGGATTCAAATCCTGCCTTAGTCACTTATAACCTAGGAGATCTTAGGAAAAATTCATCATTTCCCTGATTTTCCTTGTTCATCTAATAAGGATCCCTTGTCATGAGGGACAGGATAGTTCTTTTCTTTAAAAGGCTTTTAAACCATCCTCAAGATTCATTTGCCTCAAAGTACAAGAGTTAGGACAGAGATACAGCTTCTGAGTTACCTGGAAACTGAAAAGCTCCGAGAAAGTGCCTGACACTCACTGGAAAGATCTCTTGATCCTTACTGAATAGATTTTCCATTTTTTGTCTAAGTAAATCTTCTATTGCTGATGGATAAATTCATTTCATTATAATCTTATCATTTTGAACCTAAACTCTTAGACCAGCTGGCCAATGTCGGTCAATTATAGCCTTGGGGTCCCTTCCAAAATCTATCATCTAAATTTTACAATTGAGGAAACTGGGGTAAAGTAATGACATGATTAGTCCTAGATTCACACAGTATTAAGTGGAGGAGGGAGGATTCAAATCCTGGTCTCCTGACTTCAAATCCAGTGATCTTTATTTTGTTGAGCTTCTACAAGACAGGTTGGTGATGGGAAGAGAGCCAGACTTAGGGTCAGGTATCCCATCTCTGATGCTTCTGGGAGTACTAGAAGGGGATGTTTACAACATACCCTGACTCCTGTGGAACTCTGGTTCTTTGGAGCTGTTTGTAGCCCATCCAGACTTCAGGAAGATCTTCCTAGATTCACACAATGTTAAGTGGAGGAGGCAGGATTCAAATTCTAGTCTCCTGACTTCAAATCCAGTGATCTTTTTTACTTTGTTGGGCTTCCTCAAGTCAAATTGGTGATGGGAAGAGAGCCAGATTTAAGAATCAGGAATCCCATCTCTGAAGCTTCTGGGAGTACTACAAGGGGATGTGTACACCATACCCTGATTCCTGTGGAACTCTGGTTCTTTAGAGCTATTTGTAGCTCATTCGGACTTAAGGAAGATCTGAAACACTTGGACAGGGATAGTTCATGCCCTTCTGGGCATCAGAATTTGGCAGCCCTGACAGTGCTAATTTGTGTAAGTCTGGAATGGTTTTTAGACAAAATCATCCAAGTCCAATTCCCTCATTTTACAGATCAAGAATATGAAGTTAAGAGACTTGTCTAAGATCACACAGCTTATAAATCTCAGACTCTGCATTCAAAACTAGTTCCTGATACTCTGTCAGAACATTTCCTAAGTATTGCTTTGGCAAGCTAGCCTGGAAGAAATTAGAACTTTCTCTCTCTTTTTCTCTTTTTTTTGTGGGGGTGAGAAGGGGGGAAGCTCTGAGCCCACCTGTGAATTAGTCTGGAAGGCTTCTTCCTGGATAGTCACTGAGCAAATAGTTCAGGAGGATGCTCCCTTCCCAATGAGGTCACATTTCAACCCAGTTTTCCCAGCCCTAGTCCTAGAATTCCAAGGTTCAGACTATATTGTTGGGGGGAGGGGGAAGAACACCCTGAGCTGGCAGACTCCCCACCCTGGAGGAAAATAGAAACAATCAAATGACATAGAATTCAATCATATTTTAAAATAAGCTTTATTTAGATTTTTTTTTATATTTTTATATTTGCATCCATGCCTTCAAGAAACCTTTCCCACAGGAAAGGTTATTATTATCTAATGTTACCCATAACTCATATGCTATTTGTCATACTTCTCTTAAATAAATCATCCTCTTAGTAACTTTTAGAATTATTTAAAAAAAAACTGAAATGTACAGGAACTACTAACTTATTACCAGGAGAGGCTGTTTTGTTTTTCTCTATTAAGGAAAAAAAAATAACGGGGAAAGGAAATGAAACGAAAATTCATGGGGGATAAAATGTTTTCTAGACTATTCCTCCATAGTGACAGATGCTGGTAAGGGCAGTTTCCTCTCAGACCTGGGCCAGATCCCTTTGCTGAAGGAGGGCAAATCTGAAGTCTTGGGACTTCTCCCTTTTCCCTTTCCTAAAACTGTTCGTCCCAACCAAAAGAAATCCAGAAGCTAGCTTTGCCATGCCGGGGTTTGCTTTGCTCGTAGTTTGAAGATAAAATATCCCTTTTCAAAAAGAGGGCACACTGAGAGGAGTTACTGAAGCAAACAAGCTTCCTAGAACTTGGTACATGGTGGACTTTAAAAAGCTTTAAACGGTATGGTCAGCGGGAAGCACAGCAAACAGCCATCTGCAGTATACACCTGATTCGAGGGGGAGGGAGGCCGGGGTGGGGAAATCACAGTTAAAAAATAAAATCGGCCATCTGTTCTGAGACCTCAGGCGGGCAGCGCTTTGCCCGCCATCATCAATGCACACAGCCCTTTAGCTTACAAATTGTGATCAAGAGGGTGGGTGGGTGGGGGTGTGGACAATGCCTACCAGAAGGTCTGAGAGAGGCTACCCTAAAGCCTCACCTGTTGCAGCGTGGGATGGATGACACGACAGAAAGAGGCCCAGGGAGGGTCGGAGCAGGACCACGGGACTAAGAGACAGACAGTGGGAATGGAATGGGTCCCCCATGCTGGAGAGACAGATCTGGGATGGGCACCCTTGGAGAAATGCTGTTCTCCATTCTGCGAGGGTTGGTGAACAGCCTGAAAAGGAGCACTGAAAGAGACTCAGGTCCCCTGGGGGGCAGCGGGGAGCTGACCCCCTCGCCAATCGTGGCAAAGCTGGCCGGCGTACTCCATGCACTCTGCTCGGTTCTCGGACTGGGAGTGAGCTCTCTCCCCCCCCTTTCTTCCACCTGTGGTCAGGCTGCCCCTGCTCAGCATTTGATGCCATGGGTAAATTTATATTGATAGACCAGACTGAGGCTCTGTGTCGGTCTAGCCTGGGGGAGAATGTTCATGAAACAGAGAGAGATGGGAGGAGGAACAGAAAAATGCCGGATAAAATACAAGAGGTTGAAATCACATGTTCCCTGGGCTCCAGCCATCTTAAATGCTATCTCTATTTGGCAGCAGCGTGATATTGAACATACAGGCAATAGAAACACACCCGCCTCCCTCCCACCCCTTGGAAAAATAGAAATTCCAATATTTATGCAATAATTTAGATAGAATAAGTTTTCTGCTTTTGTGCAAATAAATTAAATGAAACCATTTTTTTCCTTCTTAAAGAAAAAAAATTTAAAAACTGGTAGGCCATTAAAAAGAGCCTAATTTTTTTTTTTTTTAATCTCTTATGAACCCAGCCAAGAAGACAGCCACTCGGCTGAGCTTGTTAGTCTTTGTGGACAACACACCCTCCCTGGATGGGGTTGGTATTTTTGTTGTTAATGTGACTGAGGCACTGAGTGCCCTGTGCATTTTCAGGACCCCACTCCCCCCAACGCTCACACCGGGGGTGGGGATGGGGGGGAAAACAGACCAGATACAGAACGCACCACAAGGTTGGGCTCCAGCGAGAGCGGTTTGGACAAGAGACGTTTACAAGCACAAGGTGCACACGGGTTTTTCATTATTTACAAATACACAGCAGTCCTTCAAGTTTCATAAAAGAAGGGGTGCAAAAATAAAGAAAAAATAAACAGAAAAAACCCCAACTGAACAACAAAACAAGATTAAAACAAAACAGAAAATAAAACCCCGAACATTAAAAAAAAGAAAACTGACAACAAAAAGGAATCAGAAATCAACACACCTGCATCGCTCCAAAGACAACAAACAGTTAACATATTCACACACAATTTGTAATATATACATCAGTTACAGAGGTGGCGGCGAAGGGGGGAGGGGCTCACACTTCTTGGTTTTCTTGTGGTTAGACACATCCCCACGCACACGGACGCACCTGGCGCACATACACGCACGCGAACACACACACACACACACACACACACACGGGCAGCAGTTGGAGGCGGGTTATCACCAATCCGCATCCTCCTCAATGTAATAATCAGGGGCAGTACCATCAAAGAGGCCGGGATCGAGGGATTTCCGCTGCTTCCCTCTGGCAAAGACCCGGGAAATGGAGCCAAATCCCATCTTCTCTTTCTTCTTTTTCCTTTTTTGGTCTTCAAGATCCTCTAGTGACTAAAAAAGTTGAGGGAAAGGCAGCAGGGGAAGGAGAGAAGAAGGAAAGGGCCGTTAGAAGTGGGAACAGAGATGCTCAAGGGAGCAGGCAGTAGGTAACAGCATTGCCTTTACTTATGAAGGAAAGCTAATATTGGGACGGAACAACTGGGGAAACTAGGGGCCCTTTAAAATAGTGATTCCAGACTAGGAATCATATAGTAAGAATTAGGACCTTCTTAGAGTGGTAGAGGGTGCCATAATACATAGAGCACTGGGCATGGAATTAGGAAGACTCAACTTCATGAGCTCAATCTGGCCTCAAACTTACTAGCTATTTACTAGCATTTAACCTTATTTGCCTCAGTTTCCTCATCTGTAAAAGGAGCTGGAGAAGGAAATGTCAAACTACTCCATTATCTCTGCCACGAAAACCCCAAATGGAGTCACAAAGAATTGGACATGACTGACAAGAATGGTATCTTATCATATTTTTAAAGTGCTTTAAGTTTTGCAAAGGAAAATGCTTTCTCCATCATAACTTTGAAGGTAGTAAATATATAATATGATTTATTTTTTACAGGAGGGAAATGAGGCTTAGAAGGGAATGTGATTTGTCTAAGTTCACACAACTAGAAAGTGCCAGAGACAATATTCAAAATCAGGTCTACTGAGTCCAGAGTGTAACACTTGATAAAATGTCAGTGGACCTTAGATAGCACTTAGTCCAAAGCCCTCATTTCCCAGATGTCTGAAAACGGAAGCCCATGGGAGTCACATCCAAGGTTATGCGACCTTGAGGAGCACAGACTCAGTGCCTGTTTCCAGATCAGTAATGAATGGGAACAGTGAAAGACACAACTACCAATAGGAGACCAATCCCAAAGAAAGGTAGATTCTCTGTCTCTCTCTGGTTTAAGATAAAGCAATGAAAAATAGGTCTAAAAGAAGTATTAGATGATGTCCGAGACTCCTTCTAGATCTACCTCTAGAATCCTATGAAATGATGACTTTCAGTTTTCTCAGGCTTTCCAAAAACTTTCTGAACCATCCAAGTAAGGCAGACTTGGACATATATGGATGATTTTAACTTATATAGGAATACTCAAATGGCAGAGAGGGGAAAGAACTCATCTGGTCCAGCAAGCACTTTAATAGTAATAAGCACCAGATATCCCTAACAAGTAGCCCTACAGCTTTGTTGTTAATGTGACTGAAGCAGTGGCAGAAAGTCTGCTACTTTTTTTTTTTTTGCTTTTTACTGAGGCAATTGGGGTTAAGTGACTTGCCCAGGGTCACACAGCTAGGAAGTGTCTGAGACCAGATTTGAACTCAGGTCCTCCTGACTTCAGGGCTGGTGCTCTAACCACTGTGCAACCTAGCTGCCCAAGTCTGCTACTTTTTGAGGGAGACTGTTCCAAAGGTCCTAAGAGTCAAAGAAAATCTGAAGAGCCTAAATCCAGAGCAGGAAAGATTCCTCAGAGGGCATCTAGTTTAATCCTCTCCTTTTACAGATGAGGAAACCGAGGCCAGAGATTAAGTATCTTTTGCTTAATGTAAGTGCCCTGCCTGTTGATGATCTCCAATTTCTTCTGTATACAGCTTCTATGCACATAATTGTCTCCCCCATTAGATCTTGAGTGCATTGAAAACAGGGCCTGGTTTTTACCTTTCTTTGTATTTTTAGCACTTGGCACATAGTAGACCAAAAGATAATAGGTGCTTCATAAATGCTTGTTGATTAAGTAATCTGCTTGAGATCACTAGGTAATATGTGGCAGAGTTGTAATTCAAAGCCACATCTTCTGACTTCAGTCACCCCCTCACTCTGCTATATGGTATAGTGCTTTCCAGGCTGAACCCTGCCTTGGTTTCTTATTTTCTGTGGGTACTGGTTCAAGGCTTTCTCTGACTCTGGGCCTCAGTTTCCCCAAATAAATGGGTTGGGGAGTCACAGTCTTATGATTCCATAAAGTTGGAGAGCTGGCTTGCGAATGGGTGACAGAGCCAGGGTTCTAAGGGAGGACCTAAAATGGGTCAGCTCAGATTTATGTCTTTACTCAGTCTTCAGCCCCCTCAGTAGTCTTGTGGTGGAAGAGCAAACAAGATGCTGTACTTGGAGATCTGAATTCAAATTCTGTCTCTGGTACCAAGTAGCTGTGTGACTTTGAACAAATTCTCTCAAATTCTCTAGGCTGTGGTTTACTTGTTGGTCAAATGGGAGAAGTAATAATCTTTGGGCTATTTCACAGGGCTGTCGTCATGAGGAAAACATTCAAGACACTATATAAATGTGAAGTATTATTATACTCTCACCTTTTACAGAAAGCCTTTCCCCATCCCCCTTAATTCTAGTGTCTTCCCCCATTGATCATCTCTAATTTATCCCACTTATAGCTTGTTTGCATGTCGTCTCTCCCATTAGACTAGAACTTCTTGAGGGCAAGCTTTTGTCTTTCTGTGCATCTCCAGCCTCAGTACAATGGCCTAATATAGAGTAAGTGCTTAATAATTACTTGACATTAGCAATCTTCTCAGTCATAGGGTGAGAGATTCAGAGCCAGAAGGAACTTAGAGGTCATTCAGTCCAACCCCCTTATTTTAAAGAGGAAACAGAACTCCAGAGAGGTTTAGAGGTTTAGAACAGTCACACAGGATCTGAGTGTCAGAGGGAGAATTTGAACTGTATCCTCCAAATCCAAATATTTCAGGTTTTTCCCATGTACCCTGCTGTTTAATCTCTATTGTCTTTATTTGCAAAGATGGAAAGTGGGGGGTTAGAATTATTCCCCTCCTGACCTTTCAGGTATGTTATGGAAGTGAATGAGAAGAGAGGTACTATGGGGTACGGTTACTGGGCATTGGGTCCCAGCTGATTAAAGGGACTCCAGCTTACCTGTACAATTGGGTTGTGTAAATTCTTCTGTACGGGTCCAGGACTGTCCCCCTACCAGCAGAAAGAGAGAGATTCAGTTGGTGTAACATTATCAAACATCCCCATGTCTAGGGAGTTCTTGCAATGACTTCAAATCCTGTAAGAAAACACCCCATCTCCCCCTGCTCCCATCCTTAGAGTTAGAGAATAACTCAGCAATAAGGTCATCTTTCCATGTCCAAAAAGTACTCTTTGAGCTTTTGCTCAAAGCCCACCAGTGAAGGGGAGGCCCCATTACTTCAAAAGACACAGATGATTATCTAGGTGCCTCCCCTGTATACTTTCAGGGGGCTGGGCTAGGCTATGAAACTATGTGTATATAAGTTACTCCATCTATAACCTGGATCCTCCCCACGCCTCCATTTGTACTTGTCTCCATATACTCTGTGATCCAGCCACACTAGCCTCCTTTCTGCTGCTCACACAGGCTATCGTATCTCCCACCTCCTCGCCTGTGCACTGGCTGCCTCCCATTCCTACATTCTCACTGCCATTTCTTATCTTCTCTGGCTTTCTTCAAGACTGAGTTCAATGACTACCTTCTACAGGAGGTCTTCCCCCCATGCCAAACCTACCCCGGTCCTCCTGGGTCTCCTCATTTGCTAGTTCTTTCCCTCTGAGTTACCTTTCATTTATACTTTCTAGACCTTATATGTGCATATGTTTGGAAGTTGTCTCTCCCAGAAGAATGAGAATCCCTTGGGGGGCAGGAACCATGTTTTTGCCTTTCTTTTTATCTTTGAATCTCCAGACCTTAACATAGTAACTAGCATTCAATAAGGATCTAATAAACCCTTGATGGGCAAGGACATTGGAGGCCATTGAGTCCAGTCCTTTCAATTTACAGAGTAAGGGTCCACCTTGGAAAACCATGGTTCACACAGAGCTAGTATATGTCAGAGGGCAATTTGAACCCAAGTCTTCTTAATCTATAGCCAGTACTCTGAAACACAGAGGACATCACCCGGATTCTTTAAAGAACAGCTCATAATTCCTGGGGTAGATGGAGGGCTTAGATATGGGCCCTTAGCCCAACAATCTAAGTTATTCCAACTTTCAAGGAAATTAAAGAAAAATCAACAATTCCATGTTGCAGAGCTTCTGCCTAATGGCATCCTGATGTAGCAAGCAATGCTTCTTAATTGCTAGGCTTCCCTGGGCTCACTTCAGTCCAACCAGATTTCATGATTTCTTTAGGGTGTCTCGTGGTGATGATGGTGAGGGGGAGTGAGAAATCTTACCACTAATGGGGATTACAATGCCTTCCATACTTCATTATAGAGAACTTAGGGGTTGCTGGGGCTGAGAAAATCCTTCACCAGGTAGCCAGTTATCTGGTGATAAATGTCTCTGAGCTTAGGTTCTTGGATGGCAGGCAGAGAGCATCACCAAGTCTCCAAATTTAATCTCTTCTAATTTAGTCTAGGAGCCTGCCTTGGGCATGTGCTCAGTTTGCATGGCTAAGCCTTTGACACCTCAGGCTTATCTTCAAATTTCAATGAGGCATCTAATTTGGGCCAGGTGGTTTCCAAAAGACAGATTTTTTCCAGAGAAAGTTTATTATTATTATTGTTATTAATGTTATTACCACCTTATATTTGTAAAACTATTGGCACTGGTATTTCTAAATGAATTATCCAGCCCCACAGGAATACAATGGAAGATTGTATTAATATTCTTGTTTTACAGATAAGGGAACTGAGGCAAAGAAAAATGAAACAACTTGTCCTGAATCACATAGCTAGTGAATGGCATCTAACTTGGACTAGATGGTTTCCATCAAAACAGATTTTTCTATACAAAATTTATTATTGTTATTATCACCTTATATTTCTATAACCCTTGGCACTTTAAAAATTATTTCTAAACATATTATCCAGCTCCACAGGACATGGAAGACAGGTATTAATATTTTTGTTTTACAGATAAGGGAACTGAGGCAAAGAAAAATAAAATAACTTGCTCTGAATCACATCACATAGTTAATGAATGGCAGGGCCAAGACTAGAGAAACTTGATCTTTGACTCTTGGGATAGGAGTCTGTTCATTACATCTCTACAATGTCCACATGTAGTAGTATATGCAATAATCTAAAATGCTCCTATACCTTTGGGAAACCTAGATGTTTGGATCAAAAAAAAAATCACAGTCAAGAGAATATTGTTCTCTGGTGGCAGTTTAACCTGAAATATAAGAATAGCGTGTAGATATAAACAATATTCTAATTTTAGATATTTTATTTGATGTGTCAAGGCCAGATCATGAGAAGATCTGAAATCTTAGGAGAGCACAGAGCATGTGACAGAGAAAGTAGTTTCCAAACAAGCAAATATTGTGGAAAGCCATCCTACCCCGGGGGACATCAGCCTGGACCACTTGTGCTTTTATTAGGTCCACATTCAAAGAGGTGGGATAGGCTGAAGACAAAAACAGCTTGAAAGAAATTTTAGCTAAATTTCTGGATAATGGATTCACATTTTACAAGCTGTTTTTCTTGATCCCTCTATTTCATAATGCGTTCTCCTTCCTCAAAGTCTCTCATTGATCCATGTAAATCTGGTACTCTTACAAATAGAACAGAAAGTCCACAAGGGTAAAGACTGGTTTTCTTTTATCTTTGAATTTTTAGCATCAAGCCCAATGCCTTGGACATGATTATTTAATTTGCTTTTTTGCTGTAGACTTGTGATTTCATTGAGACTGGGAATTCTCAGGGTGGAAATTCTCTCTACCGATATATTTGTAAATTGTAAAATGAAGGTGTCAAACTGAAGATAGAAACAAACCCTGCGTAACTCTAATGATTTAGAGAATCACAAATTAACATTATCTATGTCTTAATTTTTATTTATCTCATTTTAATCTGGCTTGGCTGTACTTGGAGTTTGGCTAGAGGAGTTGACTTGGCCATGAAATGCCTGTAAGTAAAGGCACTGAGAGGTTCAGTAAGTTGCCTAGAATCAGAGAGCTGGTATGTCAGTCAGGATTTGAACCCAGGCCTTTTTAGTTCCCAATTGTCTTTGTATGTTATATGGAAATCTCCAGCTATTAGCACCATGTTTTTCATATGGTAAGCACTTAATAAATGCTTTTCCATTCATTGATCGATCGATCCATCTATCCATCCATCAATCCCTCCCTCCTTCCCTCCTTAGGGCTACATGGACAATGGTGCTGGGACAGATAGGCACCTTTCTTACTCCTGGTTACAATGGAGCATCAGGGACAACTCCTGACTTTCTCTTAGGTACTCAGCCTAGAGAATTTTCTCCCCTGCCCTCCTAGAGGCAGTAATAGTAAGCATTCTCCTTTCTTTTCTATTCTTCCACACCCTGATGCTCTTGTAGTAAGAAGAAAGGGAATTGAAAATGCTAGACAAATGAGAAAAAGGGGCTGAGCAATTTTACTGGGTTGTCCTGGAGTGAAATGCAGAAGCCAAGATGTTCTCACTCAAGAAGAAAGTGCTGGAGGAAGCAAAAGAGGGAGGGAAGGATGAAAGGAGGAAGGAGGAGGAAGAGGAGGAGTGTAGGGGGAGTGTATGCTTTCTGCTCACTTCTTCTCTACTTTGAGGAAGTGGGGGGAGGAGAGAAGCAGTGGGAGTGGGATGAAAGGCAAGGAACCCCACCACCACTGGCCTTACATTGCAGAGGGAGTGCGTTCGGTGACGAGGGGAGTTGATGTCACTTGGAGTTGATGACCGGTCTCCTTCAGCTGCAGATGCGTCAGAGATGATGGAAGGCTGCCGAGAATGACAGGGGCTCACCCTGACAGCTGGAAATGGGAAAACAATGAGTAAGGAAGGGAACAAAAGGAAATAATGGTGGTGCCCTTATTCCTCAGGCTCAACCTCCACATACACCCCTAAAACTCCATGAAGTTACTGTTTTCTTTCTTTAGTACTAAGCCTATTTACACCCCCTCTGCTTTCCAAAACACTCCCAAGCACATCAAATAATGATGATAATAACAATAATGTTAATAGTGATGATGATAATAATGTCAATAATGATAACAATGATGATGATGATGATGATGATGGGAATTTTCATGGTACTTTATAATTTCAAAGTGCTTTGTGCATATGTGAGCCTGGTGGGCAGGTATTATTCCTATTTTAGAGATAAGGAAACAGGGTGATATGATCATGGAATTATAGATTTCATGCTGGTAGGGAATTTTGAGGTAATATAGGCTCTCCTCTACTGTTTTACAAATGAGGAAGGTGGGACCCCATAAGGCTTGGTTACTCAAAGTCACAGTTATTAAGTGGCAGGCCCAGGATTTAGTTATTTAACTCCAAAACTTAACGCTCTTTCCATTTCACTTGAATTTCTCTTATCATGGATTATTGGGCAATCATTTTTATTCCTTGTCTCACAGTGAGATCACATATATCTTTGTGAGGTCAAGGACAATTTCTTGACTAAAGTATAGGACTATTCTTTACATCCATGATCTCACTTGACTTTGTGAGATATATACCATAGGGATTAAATTATTCTCATTTCATAGATTAAAAAAAAGTGCTGCTCAGACAATTTAAGGGACTTGACCAAAATTGTATAAGCTAGCAAGAGGTGGAATTTGAACTTAGGACTGTGCTGACTTAACAAAGGTCCTTGAGAAACATTTACCAAATTGACTTGAATACTGTCTATTGCCCTCTTTCTTCTCTGAACACTCTGAGGCTTTCGAAGCATGGTGGGCCATGTGATCTAGCACTTGGTGTTCTACTCCCATATATCTTACATATGGCATGACTCCCAGTATGGAAATTTCTTCTACCATTGTACAGAGGCAGTAACTCATCTATAACCTGGAGCCTTCTTGATTCTGAAGTTGACTTTTAATCTATCACACCATATTGCCCCTTGTACTGTTAGTATCAATAAGTGAACTCCTTGCCTTTCTTTGTATTTCAATCCCAATCATTTAATAGATGCCTTTTAAATTAATGATGGATCAAGACTTTTCCAATAGACTCAAGCTAGAAAATGTCATCTGCATCCAGAGAGAGAACTATGGAAAATGAATGAAATTCAAAGTATAGTATTTTCACCTTTTTTTGTTTGCTTTTTCTTTCTTGCAGTTTTTTCACTTTTGCTCTGATTTTTCTTATACAACATGATGAATATGGAATTATGTTAAAAATGATTGAACAAGTATAACCTATATTGGGTTGTTTGTTGTCTTGGGGATGGGGAAGGGAGGAAGAAAAAATTTGGAACTCAAAATCTTACAAAATTAATTTGAAAACTATCTCTATATGTAATTAGAAAAATACAATATTATTAAGAAAAAATAAATTAATGATGGATTGCACCCCCACCATGACCAACCACCATAATCGTCATTATTTTTATTCCCTATCAAATGGGGCACATGACACATGTCCAATAAAGAAGAGTTGACTTCAGGATACAAGTCCTGAAGGGGGCCAGGTTCAGTAGTTGGGAAATCATTTACAAATTAGAGAGAGTCATTATAGCTTTATTCACTCCTTCCTCTGCTTCAATCAAGGGCTAAAAACCACCCGTTGTGGGGAAGCACAGGGATCCCACCCATTTCTGCTAACTTTTTTGCTGTTCTTCAGTCATTTTTCAGTCACACCTGACTCTGTGTCCATATTTGGAGTTTTCTTGACAAAGATAATGGAGTGGTTTGCCATTTCCTTCTCCAGTTCATTTTTCAGATGAAGAAACTGAGGTAAATTTAGTACATGTCTGGAGCCATGGTTGTGATGGCACTGAAGCAGAGTGCAATGGTTAGAGCTGTTTTATTCTCTTCTATGAACTCAGAAAGATGATTCTTTCTGACTCCAGTGTGCTGCCTAATTGCCTCTGGTAACTCCAGCAATACATCAAATCAAGAATGGCTTTGCTTTCAGATACCTCATACAGCCTTAGGTAACATCAGAACCTCTATATATTTTAGAAGATCCATAGTCCTCTTCAAAATCCAAAACAAATACACACAAACAAACAAAAAACCCAGTCCTTTAACACCCAAACAATAAGAGCTAACCCAAAGGAGAATAAGACAGTTTCAGGAGGTAGTGAGTTCCTGGACATCAAATGAGATATTCATAATGTGCTTAGCACAGTGCTTGGCACACAGTAGGTGCTACCTAAATGCTAGCTATCATCATCATGATCACTGAAGGTCTTCAAGTGGAAGGCTACTCGTTTTCAATATTGTAAAAGAAATTCTAGTTTGGAGTTCACTTGAAATTTCCAGTAGCTCTGAAGTTCCCCAGCTTCTATCTCCTTTCAACTGAATAATTTTATTATCAGTCTCCCTGCTTCCAGATCTCTCCTCTCTTCAAAATATTCTTCAATCAATGAAGAGACTCATATTCCTAAAGCACAGATCCCACTGTGTTATCCCTCTGCTCAAGAAGCTTTAGGGATTCCCTATGCCTTCAAGCATAACATGTTAGAAAGCGAACTCCTCCAGAGAAGGAACTATGTTTTTATTTCTTTTTGTATCCACAGCATTTAGGATAGTGCTTATTAGTAGAGTGTAGATTTTATTGACTGTTTTCAGCTCTTCACAATTTGATTCCAATCCATCTTTCATTTTGACTCTCCACTAAGGAGCTCTATGTTCTAGCCACACTGAGTAAGTAACTTGGTGTTTACCGTACAGGATTACCTCCTATCTCTGGACTTTTGAACAAGCTCTTCCTCCAACTGGAATGCAACATACAGAATTTCTTGGTGCAGGAGAACATTACCTGCTGGGAGCATCCGGAAAGTCCTCATGTCCAAAGATTCTTTCCCTCAGGGCTCTTGGAACCTCTAGGTCCTCCCTTCATCTCCAACATGAAGCCTCTCCCAATGCTTCCAGTTGTCAATGTCCCATTGTACCAAAAAACTTCCTCGTGTTTAATTGTATTTCCACTTATTGGTGTATGTGCTGCCTTCCCAGAGTAGAATATAAGTCTTGCAAGGGCAGGGATTTTTTTAAATCTCATATATCCCTATCAACAAGCAGAATACTGAATATTTAATAGAAAATAACAATAACAACAACAATGTCTGGGGCCGGGTTTGAACACATAATGATTCTTCCTGACTCTAGGCCCAACATTCTATCCATTGTGCTACCTAATTGCCCTTGCTAACTCTAGCAGTCCAACAAATTAAGGAAGGTTTTGCTTTCAAATATTCCAGCTCTATATATTCCAGAAGATCCACAGTCTCCAATGATTATAATAATAAGCATTAATAAACACTTGCTGGCTGGGTCAGCTAGGTGGTGCAGTGATAGAGCATCAGCTCTGGAGTAAGGAGGACCTGAATTCCAATCTGGCCTCAGACACCTACTAGCCTCCCCCCAAAATATAAGTAAAAAAAGAAATTCTTGTTGAGCTGGGCTAAATTACTTCTATGAATATGGGCATTTTCTCCACCAAGGTCCATGAAAACTCACTCCCTCAAAATAATCTTGTTTATTTATTTATTTATTTAGATTTTTGCTTTTTGCTGAGACAACTGAGGTTAAGTGACTTGCCCAGGGTCACACAGCTAGGGAATGTTATGTGTCTGAGACCAGATTTAAACTCAGGTCCTCCTGACTTCAGGGCTGGTGCTCTATCCACCGTGCCACCTAGCTGCCCCATCTTGAGTTTATTTTGAATGTTCCCGGTACACACATGGTAGACAGAATTGGACATAATAATCTCAATGAAGTCTATATGTCCTAATCTATCTTTTTCAGATGTCTTTGTGGTTGAGTCAAAAACATGTCATTCATGTCTGACTCTTTTGTTTTTTGTTTTTTTTTGGCAAAGATACTAGATGGGATTACTATTTTCTTCTTCAGCTCATTTTACAGATGAGGAAACTAAGGCAAACAGGATGAAATAACTTGCTCAAGGTCACACAGGCAGTAAGGGTCTGAGATCAGCTTTAAACTTACAAAGATGAGGTGTCCTGAAACCAGGCCTGGTGCTCTATCCCTTGAACCACCTAGCTGCCTTTCTCAAATGTCTCTCTAAAATTTTAAACTTTAATCACTTCAAAAGAACAAATACTACAAACTTTTAAAAAGCTGCTTATTTAAATTGTAAAAAATACTTATTTTTCTTAATAAAATTCAATGTATCTTGTGCTATGTATCACTTGCCAGTTTTCAAACTTTATAAAAAACTTTCATCAGTGGCCCAAAGGATGATATCTGCAGCCCTCATCTTTGGATCACCCAAAGAATGAGGTTTGGATGGGTGCAGGAGCCCACAAGAGAAAGTCTAATGCAGATGGAACAGACGAAACAGACTCTCCCAATCCACTGGTCTGAGAAAGTGTTATCCAGAAATTGTCACAGGTGTAATAAATCTGTCTTGTTAAATTTTAAAATGAATCATTCAAAATTCACCAAGGTAAATAAATAGAAAATAAACTTAATTAAGTTTTCAAGTGATGGAAGGAGTTAAAATTGTAGCATTTAGACTTTTGAGGTTATTAAAGTTAGAACTACACTAAGACTTTTGGGACACCCTGTCTTTGCCTGTCCTGTCCTATATACTATACTATTCTCTATCTTCTCTATTCTGTCCTCCAGTAATACAGTTTGAGATGATGTCATCCAAGTGCTTTCCCTTGAACTTGCAGTTTGTTAAAGCCCCCAGGTCTTTCCATCTACCCACAACTCCCCATTCTGTGTTTATGGGGTTGATCTGTTGAATTTAATGAAAAAAAAACAAAACAGCACAGCAGCTTTGGGCCTTCAGTGATGGCCCACTGACCTCCTCTATACCTCCTCTGGCTGATATGGTCCTGTTGCACCTGTCACTTAAATGCAGCAAGCTTTCTGTCACATCTTGTCAATATAACAGTGGACACTGAAACAGGGAAGATTTAGGATCACAACCCACTTATGATATTCGCTAACTGTCATTCCTAGGGATTGGGTACATGACTTCCTCCCTCTTCCCCAGCTTATTAAGAATCACAATACTCACTTCCTGGGGTTATTAGGCCACTTCAGGGAGATCATCTGAGGCAAATTTTAAAGAGCTATACAGATGCTAGAGATTATATTATTGTTGTGATTATTATTGGTTTTTATCATAAAAGGGGAGAGGAACAGAATCTGCGAGGCACAGGGTTTGAGGACTCAAGACAGGGAACTAGAGAGCTCTTAGGGATCATCTAGCATGTTCCTGCACCCCTTTGGCAGTTCTGGAGATGTCC
This sequence comes from Myrmecobius fasciatus, assembly GCA_023553655.1. Taxonomy (NCBI): domain Eukaryota; kingdom Metazoa; phylum Chordata; class Mammalia; order Dasyuromorphia; family Myrmecobiidae; genus Myrmecobius; species Myrmecobius fasciatus. The sequence goes on along the minus strand of JAJPUD010000687.1, from coordinate 296,424 downwards.
ATATATCCCTTTTCAGAATAAAAAATAAATAAGCATTTATTAAATACCTCCTGTATGCCAGGTATTGTGTTATTTAGATATTGTCTCATTTTATCTTTACAATCACCCTGGTAAGCTAAGTGCTTTTATCATCCCCATTTAACTTATGAAAAAACTGAAGTAAAGGGGGATAAGTGACTTGCCCAGAGTCACACAGCTCCAACTGTCTGAAGTAAAATTTGAACTCAGGTCCTCTTGACTTCAAGTTCAGTGGTCTCTACACTGAACCACCTGATTGCCTCTAAATAAGAATGTTTTTTTAAATGCATAAAATAGGTAGCAGAGGATCCCAAAGGAAATAAATTATATTGAAATGCAATGATCAAAAATGTTCCTAGAGACCAAGTGTATGGATCCCCAAAGTTAAGAACCCCTGATGGTCACAAAGACAGACAGAGAAGCCATCTGCCTGGAGTTGCTAAGGCCCCCATGGGGCTCAGAAGTTTGAACCACTGGCCATGAGTGGGTTCAAATGCCACGCTCTCCCAGGCTAGAATAGTGGTGCTTTTCTCCAGCACTTTTCAGAAGAGCCAGCCTCCTCCTTTGATGGAAGACTCCGTTACAAGGCAGCCATTGGCTGGCCCAGCTGGGACTCACCTTGCCGGTCTGTGGGGTGGGGGGGATGTGAGTGGTAGAGCGTCTGCTGGCTCTGCCGGATGGCCGCAGTGAGCGGGAGGTCCGCCTGCATCACCCACTCCTGATTGCCATTGAGAACTGTCTCGCCCGGCATGGCGAGGGAATGCCTCTTGGGGACGTCCTTGGTCAGGGTGGCTAAGGACTGCTTCGCCTGATCAGAGAGGAGGAGAAAAAAAAACAGGATGCATTACATGGGGCTGCCCGCCACTCCCACCCTGTGCAGCCCATCTTCGGAGAGCCTCCATCCCTTCTACTTTCATTGACTCTTCACCAACCACCCCCGTGGCACTGTCTCAGATGGTATTACAAGGGAGCAGAGGGGATGTTCTGTGCCCCAGAGGCCTGCCAGGCTGACTGAGAGACAAGGCAGCCGGACACACGGTCAGCAATGTGGCCCCTTGAAGGGGGCAGCAGATCTGAGTGTTCTAAGAATGTTCCACTTTGCCTCTGAGGACCAGAAGGAGGACTGGACTCCCCCCCCCCCCCAACCAAGCTCCCTTCATCCCTGAGCTTCTCAAAGGAAAGCATCTTCTGGAATGAAACTCCTGAGAGTTTAGGTGTCCAGAGGTCTACCAGAGGCAGTGGGGAATACACTGGAGGAGGGGACAGAGAACCTGGGTTCAAATCCCACCTCTTAAACTTAGTGCAAGCCACACAAGTTCCTTCCACTCTCTAGGTTTCAGTTTCCTCATCTAGAAATTGAGGGGATTGGATCTGAAGGTCTTTATGGTTCCTTCTTGTTCCAAATCTATGATTCAATGATTCCAAAATCCAAGGGCTTGAAAGTTTATTCCCTCCTAATATTCAGGAGCACAAGTTATGGAGATTCAGACAAAATGTGGCTTTGGCCCCAGCCTGGGAAATAGCTCCTATTCTCAGTATGGGCATCCTGCAAGGAGGGTATCCCTCCTCTGCCCAGAGATCACCTTTAGAAAGGTAATGCTGGACTCCAGGAGTCAGAGATCCAGAGAACTGGGAAGGCCCTTAGAACATGGAATGTCAGAACCGGGAGGGAGCTTAGAACCCAGGATGTCAGAGCTGGGAGGGAGCTTAGAGCTTAGAACATGGAATGTCAGAACTAAAATGTGTGTGTGTGTGAGGTGGGGGGAGAGGAAAGAAGGAAAGAGGGGAAGAGAGAGAGAGAGAGAGAAAGAGAGAGAGAGAGAGAAAGAGAGAGAGAGAGAGAGGGAGAGAGAGGGAGTGTGTGTACATGTTTTTATGCACGTGCACATGTACACACATTTGTGTAGTGAGAAATTATTATTTCTTTCTTGTATTAATAACCTATTATTGAATCAGGACAAAAGTTTTTTCCTCTTCCTACTTCCTTCTCCAGAAATCAAACAGTGTGGGAAATCTCAAAGACATACATACCCCGGCCAAAATTCAATCAAAGAGAGTAAAAAAAAATTCTAAGTTTGGGCTAATGGATGCATTCCTACTCATTGTGTTTGCTCAGACAGGTCTGGGAAAATGTGGATCCTTCCTTTTCAGGTCTGGGAAAAAGGTGGATCTTCCCTTTTATCAGATAGGTGATAAGGAATTGATAAGTATATTTAACCAAGATTTGAATGATCCAAGTCACATACATTCTCATTACAATATAGCCCAGCCTGTCATATAATATTCATTCTTTTAAATATTAACTCTTCAGAGTGGATTGCCACCCTCAGAAACACCCGTTCTTCCAAGGGTGTATATACTGTGAGACCACGGAACCATGAGAGATCTTTGATTTAAGAAAGATGGCCAAATGACCATCTTTTTATTAATGGACATGTTAGCATTATTAATAAAACCACTAATTATCTAGAAACGATATCTCTAGGAACTTTTGTTAAAGTTGTAAAACTTTTTTTTCAAGTAGTATTTTATTTCTCCATAAACATGCAAAGATAGTTTTCACTCTTGCAAAACCTTGTGTTCCAAATTTCTCTCCCTCCCTCTTCTCCTCTCCTCCCAAGACAGCAGGTGATCCAAAATAGGTTAAACAGATTCAATTCTTCTAAGCATATTACTAAGAATTTTTAAAAAATCATTCCAGCGTGTCTGGATTAAGAAGTATAGAAAGGCTGCAACACAGGGAATCAGATAGATTTGAGTTGAAATTCTGATCCAACCACTTACAAGCTACGTGGTGACCCTTCTTCCCTGACCTTTCCCCAGACAAATCACTTGAAAAAAAAAAAACAAAAAAAACCAACTCCGTGCCTCAGTTTCCTCATTTGTAAATGTAAGGAGAAAAGGGGAGGTTGGATTTGATATCTCTAAGGTTCCTTCTAAATCTATGCTTCTCTGATTTATGAACAGATACTCCCTAATTTCCAGCCTGATTTCACATCCCCCTCACGGTCCCTACTTTGTAGCCAATTCTATAATTGGATAATAATAGATTCTGACAATCTCTATTCTCTATCCTCTATCATCTCCTGTTAAAACCCCAGCAATAATAATAATTAACATGAGCGTTTGCAAAGCACTTTACATATATGCTATCCCATTTGATCCTCCACAATGATCGTATTTTGGAGGTGCTATTATTATTCCATTCTACAGATGAGGGAACTGAGGGCTGAAAGGGGGTGAAGTGAAGTACCCAGGGCTATACAGTTAATGTCTATTTGAGGCAGAATTTTAACTCAAATCTTTTTGCTTCCAAAGCCACTATTATGAGTATGTACTTAGAATTATTATGAGATAATGTCCATTTTAAGGTGCCATGTAAATGTCAGAGGATAGGACAGAGGGACTAGAGAACCAGCTTCTAAGACAAGAAAGATGAAGTTGGAGGTTCACTTCTGACCCTTCCTGGCTGTGGCACCCTGGGCAGGTCACAGAGCTCACACACTTAACAGCTCAGTGCTTGAGGTAGCCCTCCACTATTTCAAGTTGAAGAGGTGCCAATTTGTATCAGGAGAGGGATTTTCTTCATCTGGAAGTTCTCTACAGCAAGAAAATCCTAGATCCAGCCCTCATTCTTATTACGGCCCGTCTAACCTTGCCATTTCAAGATATTTCCTCCCTCTTCTTCCTCTGGAAAATAGTTGTGGGTGTCTCCCTCTCTAAAGTCCCCCAGGGTTGTAAATCTGATCATCTTTGGGATTTCCCGGGGGGTCCCATTTCTCAGCTAACTTTCGCTTTTGGCCCCTGTCTAATGCACCCATTCTGTGAACTCCTGTGATTATCCTCTGTTGTTTGCACACTTCATTTCCCTGGTGTTCAGTCTCAGTTTCCATCCTGACTAATTTTAATTTGTTTTCTCCGGGTGCTCAGTACAAGGGATGGAGGCAACATCCCTTTGTACAGGCAACAGTGTCTAGCGCATAGTAGGCTCTTAAGTGTTTGATTGCTTAGCTAGATGCACAGCAGATAGAGTGAGCATGGGCTCCTATCAAATGCAATTTCTGGGGCTATATTCTCCCATTCAATTTGGTCCCACTTTATTAGATATCCTGGAGAGTACTGAACCTCAAGTCTGGATACGAGTTCATATCTCAACAAATAACCATCTGGAAGACTCTGGGCAAATCATATTACCACCTGGTGTCTCAGTTTCCCCATCTGTCAAATGATGATAATACTATCTGGAGTAGTCTCTAGCACCTTAAAGATCTTAAAAATCCTTTAGTGCAACTCTCTCATTTTATGGATGAGAAAACTGAGGCTCTCAGAAATAGAAGGACTTCTTAAAACCCATTTCTTACCCACTATGCAACACCACCTATGTATCTGAGATATAGCAGTTGCTCATGATTGCTGATATCTACAGTCTCAAAAGTATAAGAAGGTGGCAAATCAGGGATTCCAAACCAGATCTCCTCTCTCTAAATCTAGGAGTCTTTCCTTATTTTTATCTTTAACCACATCTCTTAACTTGTTGACCTCAGTTTACCTAACAACAGAAAGGGGAGGACAAGCTTTTCTTAGAATGCCAAAGAGGGACCAAATCTTTCATATATTCTGATGCTCTGGGGAGAGCACAAAAGACAGGCAGTTCTCCAAAATGTTTAAGTGACTATAAGCCTGAGGGTTAGGAAACAGGTCCTTCTGCCTTCAAAATTCTTGTAAGCACTATGTTGGCTAACTATTAACCACCAATGACGTCTCCTGACTTTTGAACTGCATCCACACCTTCTCCCCTGTTCTCTCCCTCCCCCTCCAAGAGATAGGGACAAAGGTACTAATTAACCAGACGTAGGGCCTCTGAGGATGACACATGGCCCCAATCCAGGAAAGAACTGGAAATTTACAGTCTAGAAAGGCAGGTAGCTAGTTTTACCTTCAGGCATGGATGCAAATCTGGTTTTTTCTTATAGCTGAGACCCCAGATTCGGTCTCCATATGGTTTTATCCTATTCCCATTCTGGAAAGACAAATCAAGAGCTCAGACTCAGGAGAGAGTTGGTTTATCTTAGGGAAATCACATTTGGTTTGTGTGGAGTTGGGCAAAAAATTTCAGCCTGAGAGGGAGGTTACCTGGGTTCAAGACTTGGGTCTATCAGTAACTTCCCTTCTCTGGGGCTCACTTTCCTTCTACATAAAATGAACTAGATAGTTTCTAGGGTTTTATCCAACTTGAAAACTACTGAGTGATATTTGGAAAGAACTTAGCGTATGTAACAGAAAGCTTTGTAAGGGTCAATGTTGAAGAATTACCCATACATATGTTTTGCAAATAAAAGTTTTAATTAAAAAAAAAGAACTTAGTGTAGCATTGGAACATAGTAGGTGCTTAAAAAATGTTTGTTTCCCTAATTTCTTCCTAAAATGTTCATTTTTTGTAAAAATAGACTGGTGAGTCAGGGAAACTAGGTTCAAGTCTTGGTTCTGCCAATTAAATAGTTTGTGTGACCCCTCTCTGGGTCTTAATTTCCCCCAAGTATAAAATGGGATAATTTGGAACTGGGCTTCTTTAAACTTTTTCCATTTGTGAACCTTTTTTGCCTGAGAAATTTTTACATGACCCCAGGTATGTAGGTTTATAAAATAAGTATACAAATCAAACACAGAGTGAAAATAAATCATAATTTTGCAACTTCCACATTGAAGTTAAGTTAAGAGAGCCCATCTGGAATCTCAAGCCATCATTTAAAAGAGTGAACTTTGGAAGACTTGTAATACTGCTTCCAGTTCTGAAAATTCAATGAATCTCTATAAAGTTTGATTTTAAGGTCAGCTTTTATGCATGTTTCCTTTACAACATGTTATTAAGTGCCAGACACTGCACTGAGTAGTTTTAAAAATACTGATCCTTACAACAACCTAGGGAAGTAGATGCTTTTATTATCCTTGTTACAGATTAGGAAACTGAGGCAAACACTGTTAAATGACTTGTGCAGGGTCAATATCTGAAACCAGATTGGAAATCAGGTCTTCTTCATTCCATCACTCTATCTGCTGTGCCATCTAGTTAAGCAATCAAACACTCAAGAGCCTACTATGCGCTAGAACTTGCTGCCTGGACAAGGGGAATGGGTAGATGTGTAGTTGTTCAGTTGTTGCAATCGTGACTTTATCTAGGATTTTCTCAGCAAAGGTTCTGGAGTCGTTTGCCATTTCCTTCTCCATCTCATTTTACAAATGGGAAAACAAAGTTTAATGGGGATTAAGTGACTTGCTCAGAGTCCCGCAGCTAGTTAAGTGTCTGAGACCAGATTTGACTACAGACCTGGTACTCTATCCACTGAACTACCCTGCTCCCTATAAGAATGAAGGAAGCCTAGAGTGGAAGAGTGAGAACTAGTAGTACCAGAAGCCTTAGACTTAAATCTGGACAAGTCACGTCATTTCTCTGGGTCTCCGTTTATCTGGAAAATGAGCTGAAAGGTAAAGAGAAATGTTTCTAAACATTGCTTTAAAACGTTTGCTCCCAATCTCAGAGAGTGATGAGAAATCTGTGCACTAGGTGTCAGTATTGGACAACAAAGCCCAGCCTGGGAAAGGGACCTTCCCAGTCTCAGAGCATCTCCTGCTGCAGACTAGGACAGCTCCACAGGCATCTTTAAGCCCTGGAAGGGCAAGGGATTGGATAAGCCTTGTTCTTGACCCCAAAGGGTCAAGACTAGGAGCAATGGATAGAAGTTGTAGGGAAGAGAGGGTTTTTTTTTTTTTTAAATAACAATGAAGAGAAAAAATCCCCAACAGAGTGATCCCCAGTTGGAATGGGCTGCCCAAGGAGGCAGATTTCCTAGCACTGGAGCCCTTTCTGTAAAAGTGTGTATGATCATTGTCATCCATGGATGCTCTTATATTCTTTATACATGATATGACATTTCCCATCTCCACATCTTTGAATTGGCTAACTCTCCTCCCTCCACTCCATGTACTTCTTCTCACCTCTGCCTTTTAGAATCTCTACTTTCCTTCAAAGATTAACTCAATTTTGCCAGCTGTCCTCAGTTGCTGGCACCTTTCCCTCCCATTTATATATATAGTTAATTTTATATTTATATATTATATATAGTTAATTTTATATTTATATATTATATATAAAAATTTATATATAGTTATAGATTTCCATGATTATATATGTTATGATCCTATATAGTTATATTATTTTGTAGTTATCCATTTAATTTATATATATTTAAAACTATGTATAAACATACAAAATTGTATATACAATGTATCTTACATATTATAT
>JAJPUD010000687.1:262145-274106 GCA_023553655.1 Myrmecobius fasciatus | reverse complement strand
AAAAAAAATGACTATTTCATTGTAATTGGTTTCCATTGTAATCTAGTCTATTTCATTTTATGCATTTAATGGCATGATTCCAAGAAAGGGTCCTTGGTTCCCCCAGACACTGACAAGGAAGACCAGGACACAGACAATGTTAATAAAACCTGAATTTGATGCACTCTGAAAACTTTCCCAGCTGAAAATCCTGGCAGTTGAGGAACTATTAGCTTGCTGATGTCGTATCACCTTGTCTTAGTCCCTTTCTTTACAGAGGAAAGGGACTATGGGTAAGGAATAGTTTCTCTATGGAACTTCTCTTTTTTCTTTGTAGTAAAGGGAGTGCAGGGGAGGGATATAGTGATCAAGAAATAAAATATCAAAATTTTATGTAGGAAGGGGAAAAAAATGATCTTCTGAGGTAGCACTCTTGTAAAACCTCTTTCCAAGCCCTGGGATCATCTCTCAAGGACTGAAGGGACCTTACAGGTCTTCCTGTCCAACTCTGTCTTTTACAGATGAGGAAAGTCAGACTTAGAAAATTCAGCGACTTTTCCAAGGTCAAGTCTGCACGGGGATTCAGACTCACAGCTGGTGACTCCAAGTTGGGAGTTCTTGCTTTTGCACCACTTCCACTCTGAATATTCCAGCCTGGGCTGGATGATGACAATTTGTCAGAGATGAGTATAATGGAGATTCTAGTTCAGAGAAGCAATGGCCGGGGGACCTTTGGGGTCCCCTTTTCAAATCTCACTTGGTAATTCAGTGGAAATAGAAGAGAAAAAAAGGGAGCAGTAAGTACCTGGCAGCAGGGCTGAGCTCCATTCTGCCCCACCTTCCTTCTCAGGGCTGTGCTGCTGCTACTGCAGTGTCAAGCATTCTATTTGCTCTTCACAGGCAGAGGCCAGATTTAGCAAAAGAACAGCTCCCTGGGCCTTGGGGATTTTTATCAAGACCAGAGAGTTGAGTCAAGAAATCCTATGTATGTCCCAATTTCCAAGACAGAGGAAGGAAAATACAAATGGAAAAAAAATATGACATTCTATCTAGAACCTAGAGCCTGCTCTGAATTTCCACATCCCGTCACTGGCTTTGGTCTCAGGCCTAAGTGGCTGCATGGTTAGCTAGCAGATCCATTACCTAAAGGTCACAGCACCCAAAGTTTAAGGGCTGGGGTGTTGGGGGGGGTTGGAGAGTACATGGTCCAATTCTCTCATTCTGCAGGGGAGGAAAAGTCCCATGGCTTTACAGAGGCTGGTCCTCACATCTAAAATGTATTTTCTCATCCCTACTTCTTAGAATACTCCAGAGGGGCGCCTCCTACAAGAGACCTTTCCTGATCTACCCCATAATTAAATATCCTTTTCCACTTCAAGTTACTTTGTGTACTTTCCATCTCTCTGGCTTGCTAATCTGTCTGTCTGTCTGAACTGTGAAGACTTAACTGTGAAGTAGCTGAGCAGTAGATAATAGACATGTGGTCTTGTAGCCAGGATGACCTGAGTTCAAATTCTGCCTCTGATTCTTGTGAGTCCCTAGTTTCAAGAAGCTCATAATCCTACCAGGAGAGATATCATGTGTGTGTATGTATATGTATATATGTGTGTACATGTAAGTATGTATAGAAAGAGAGAAATAGAGAGCGAAAAGGAGAAAGAAGATAGAGAAAAGGGAGAGAGAGAGAGAAGAGAGAGGAGAGAGAAAAGAGAGAGAGAGAGAGAGAGAGAGAGAGAAGAGAGAGAGAGAAGAGAGAAAGAGAGAGAGAGAGAGAGAGAGAGAGAGAGAGAGAGAAGAGGAAAAGGAAGGAGAAGAGAGACAGAGAGATAGGGGGAGAAGAAAGGAGAGGTAAGAAAGGGAGAGACAGAGAAAGACATGAGCGACAGAGAGAAAGAGTAGGAGAGCAATGAAGACAAGAGGGGGAGGGAAACAGAGATTAGACCACTAGTTTCACTGCACATGGAACTCTAAAATGAGGAAAATTTCCCTCTACCAACTGGCACTGTTCCTAGTCCCTTCACCTGTTACTGCTTTCCCCTCTGAGATTATTTTCCATCTACTTGGTATATATCTTATATTTACTTAGTGATTTGTATGTTATCTCTCCCCTTGGTCTGCGAACTCCTTGAAAGCCAGGATTGCTTATGCTTTTTCCTTCGTACTCCCAAGAGTTTAGCACAGTGATTGGCACATAGTAAGTAATGTTTGTTGACTGACTGAATCAGCGTATCTCTATAAGTAGCCACAGGATATACTCAGAGGATGAGGGTTTTAGCTATAATTTCATTATTATAGGGAACTCCCTTTATCAACATAGGTCAGCACCTTCTCTGCAATTTATAGTCTTAAGAGGCATGAGGCATATTAAAATATAATGGGGAAATGCTTTACAAAATACATAAAAAATACACATCAACATAATGTTAACTTGTGGTTTTAGAAGTCAATATATGGCTGCAGGGATCCATTTCTGCTTGAACTGGACATCCTGGCCTTAGGTACTGGGAGCTTAAGTAGTGGTACAGCCAGCATATGTCAGAGGCAGAAAGCCCTGGCCAGATCTTTAGTCATTACACCGTATTTGGCTCTTACATTTTATTGCTATTGTTATATTATTTCTTTTTCTTTTTGTTGGTTGTTTGCTACAGCTGGGCTTTCATCTCTATCCCAACCTACATCCTACAAGACAGAACTAGAGAAGATAAGCAGCTTCCTATCTGCCAAAGCTCATGTAATGAAATCAGACACAGGAGGTTACTAGAAGGACTGACTTCTAGAATAGGCCTTGGGGTCTTTGAAAGAGAAAATATGGTGAACTGTACTTTGGCAATGAATGAAAGTTGGGTATTTATTTCACTGAGCAGTTACAGGGCATTTTTTTTTTTCAATCAAAGACCAGGTCCTATTGGGAGAAATTAATCAGACTGAAAAAGTATCACAGTCATCCATCAGCAACGTGTTCTAGGTTGGGGTCTCAGAGCACTGGCAATTGGATGTCAAGAGAATAGTGAGTGCAATTGCACACAGGCCACGGTCCATGATGATAACTTCCCAGGGACTCTTTCAAACTCCTTCCTTGGGCCAGAATTTTGATGAGCTGAGCACTGCTTAGAAAAATAAAAACAGCTCGAATTTCTATGTTTACCCAAAAACACATTGCCAAGTGTTTGTCACACACAATTCCACCAAATGGGTAGTACATGCAGTATCACCCCCCCCACTTTACCAAGAAGAAAACTGAGCCCTAGAAAAGTGATTTGCTCATGGTTCTATGTTCAATTTAACTGCTCTTTCCTTTGTACCAAATTAGAAACCTACTGATCACCAATTCCAACAGACTTGTGATGGAGAGAGCCATCTGCATCCAGAGAGAGGACTATGGGAACTGAATGTGGATCACAACACAATATTTTTACCTTTTTTGTTGTTGTTTTTATTTCTCATCTTTCCCCCTTTTGATCTGATTTTTCTTATGCAAAATGATAAATGTAGAAATATGTTTAGAAGAACTGCACCTGTTTAACCTATATTACTGTTTAGGGGAGGGGGAAGGAAAGGAGGGAGAAAAATTTGGAATAAAGGGTTTTGCAAAGGTGAATGCTGAAAATTACTTTTGCATGTACTTTGAAAAATTAAAAAAAACTATCATATATATATATATATAAAAGAAAATTCTGTAAAGCCTCATAAAGAAAAAAATAAATTATATTTGAGTTGGTGCTTGCATTTCCAGCACCTAAAAAAAAAAAAAGAAAGAAACATACTGATCACACAGACCTATTGTTGGATGAAGGAGCATGGTATAATGGAGACAGGACAGTAATTGGAGCTAGAGAAAATTGGGTTCAAATATCACTTTTTATGCTTCTTAGCTATTTGACCCTGGCAAGTCACTTAACGTCAGTATCCTATCTATAAAACGAGTGGAAACACATCTGTCCATATTTGTCCAGAGTGGTGTTGTAAGGCATCAGTGGGGTTCTCTAGGCACAGTACTCTGCAAAACTGAAGGTTCTTTGTCAGCATCAATCATCATCATCATCACCATTACTATTACTGTTATGTAAAGGGATGTTTGGTGCCTACTGATGAGACCTCAAAGACCGATGCACCAGCTGCCTCTATAAACTGCTCTGTGCCCAGAGAACTCAAAAATAGATGCAATTAAGCATCAGAGGCCTACAGCCAGGATGACAAATGGCCAGCATCAGCTTCTTTAAGTACTTCAGGCTTAGGACTGTTCTTATTAATCAGTGTGGTCCTTGGCTCCCCCAGTCCCAATTACCTGAAGCCAAGTGGTATATTGGCAAAAGGGATGTAGAGTTAGAGGCCCTGGGTTGAAAACTCAGCCTTTGCCACCTGTGGGATCTTGGGCAAGTTATTTTCCTATGACTAAACCATAGTTTCCTTGTGAGGGGATTTGGGGCAGCCAGTGCATAGAGTATAGATCTATAGTCTGGAAGACTTGAATTCAAATCTGGTCTCAGATGCATATTAGTTGTATGACCCTGGGCAAGTCACATAAACCGGTTTGCCTCAGTTTTTCTTCTATAAAATGAACTGGAGAAGGAAGCAAACGACTCCAAGATCTCTGCCAAGATAACCTCAAATGGGGTCATGAAGAGTTGGACAAGACTGAAGAACAATAACAAAAGGAGAAGATTACACAAGTTCTTTGAGGTCCTTTTCAGAATCTATAATCTTAGGATTTTCCTATAGAGTCCTGAGTTCTTCTTAAGCTAAAGAGACTGTACCAGCCTTAAGGCTCTCCTGTTTGCTAGAGACTATTTAGATTATTTTAGTCTAGAGACTATTTGCTCTGGGACTCATTTAAAGGACTCCCTGAGACCTGTAACTAGCTATGACCACTGATAAACTCAATTTCTGCATATCTAATCAATGGATAAGCATAGCTTCAGATTGAATCTTGGCTGCTCATCTGAATGACTTTTAGGACTCACAGAATCCCAAACTCACAGAGAGTTGGAGCAGGTGATATCTAAAATCCTATATCTTTTAGCGCTGATATTTTAAGGGCACGTACATATGGCAGTGAGTAAGACTGCTGGACTAGGAGATGGGAAGGTCTCGCCACAGATACTTACTCAGTTGTGTCCCTTTAATTTCTCTGTACCTCAGTTTCCTCATCCATAAAATGAGTAGAAAAATAACACTTATCTTCCAGGATTGTTGGGATGATAAATATTGTTGTGAGGCAATATTTGCAATAATATAAATAACAAAATGTAACAATGTAAATAATTATTACAAATAAGTTTGTAATAAGTAATATAAAATAATGTTTGTAAAGAGATTTGCAAACCTTGAAGTATTATATAAATGTAGCTAGTAGTAGTAGTGGTAGTGGTGATGGTGGTAGTAGTAGTAGCAGCAGCCACAGTGGATATGGTAGTAGTAGTAGTGGTGGTGGTAGTAGTACTAGTAGTAGTTTATATTTTATGCACAGTGCCTTAGTACTTTCCAGGTCTAACACTCTATTTAACTTTCTATGTTGTTAAGTCCCTTCTAACTCTGTTTTCCAAGGGCCCCCCCAGCTTTTGACATCCTATGTTCTGAGGCCCTTGTAGCTACCACAGTCTGTATTTTAAGAGCCCTCCTAGCACTGGCATTCTGCGTCCTAAGGAAGGGCCCTTGTAGATCCAAATTTTACAATTCCATTGGAATGGTCTGTGAGTGATGGTCCTCCCTGGCTATACAGACAGAGAAGAAAGAGCCCTTGACTAAGGTTGATTAGGATTTCAGTTTTATCAGTCCAAACAACAAGGGGAGAGAGCAGAGGGAAGAAACCATTTCCTGCCCTAAATCACGAGCTAACATTTTAAAGAGTTCTCATATTCCTCCCCAGAGGCAGCTGCGAGGAAACACTGTCTATTGAAGTGAGGTTGGCCACGTGCATGGGGACCTTTGGCTCTGTAAGGAGGCAAGTTTCCAGGGCTGGCAGAGGGAGGTGGAACTATGGTAGGCCTGGGGGGTTGCTACAGCAACAAGGAGCTCTGGGTTTTGAAATAGTTGCTATCCTGGGTCCCCAAGAAGTGAAGGATGAACATACTGACTTGCTTCTCTCCTCCACTTTCATTTCCCACCACATCAGGATTTTCTTCTCCCTAAACCAAGGGAAATCTGAAAGGCCCCGGAGGAAAAGAACAAAACCGGTGATTTTTTAAAAAATCTATATCTGCTGGCAGGTCTCTTGAGCCATGTCCTAAGGCAAAAGTTACCTTGGAGAGCCTGGAATGAGTCTCAAATCCAAGCTGGAAGCTGGGGAGCAGGAATAATAAACTAACCGGTTCCTTTTCTATAGGGCTTTAGGGTTTTGAAAGCACTTTGCTTACAATCACCTGGTAATGGAAGGAATGTGGTTCTACTGACCCCATTTTACAGCGAGGTGAAGAGATTGACCCAAGGTCCCACAGCTAGCAAGTGGTGGAGCTGGAAACATTCTGACTCTGAAATCTTCACCTTACAGATGAAGAAACACAGGATTTCAGCTGAAGTCTTTGGACTCTGAAATCAGTCCTCTTTCTACTTCAGTACAACTATTGTCTTGTATTGTATACAGCAGGTGTTTAATAATGAAGGTTTGCTGAAAGAATGAATCCCCATCTTATAGATAACGAAACAGGCTTCCATAATTTGCCCACAGTCACATGGATACCAATTAACTCCCCCCCCCAACATTTATTAAGCTCTAGCTGTATGCTAGGCACTATGCTGAGTAATGCCCTCAAGGTAGACAGTAGGTACATATCTAAGAATATTTAGAGTTTATGAGTGGCAGAACCTAAACCAATCTCCTCCTATGTGGCAAAAGTGATTTCTACCACACTTAACTTTCTCCCCAAGCCTTTATATCATGGAGCTTGTATGGGCAAGCCAGGCCATAGCTGTGGGCTCAGCACTTGAATCCTGGTGACTGCCTCTCTAAGCCTCTCAGGAAAAGCTCTCCTTCTTCACCACTAATGGTTATACAATTTTCCAAAGAATTGAGGATTGAGAATTTGGAATCATAAAAAAGTTATGAAATATAATAGAAAGGGACATTGGCTCCAGTCAAAAGTCCTATATTCAAATCCTACTTCTGATGCTTACTACCTGGGCAAGTCATTTAATTTCTCTGGGACTCAGTTTTCTCATCTATAAAATGGGGGGGGAAGAGGTGTTGATTAGATCGACTTATCTACCTCTAGAGCTATGATAATTCGATCTTTACCTCTGATTTATGCCCTATCTCCCACATCCATTGGTTGATCTCAAGGGTCCACTGGTCCTTCCTTAACCACACAGTCCTGCCCATGATAAATGCTTAACAAAGATTTATTGAATGGAAAGATTCTTCTGTCTGAAGGCTAGATTTGAACACAGATCTTTTTGACAAAGCTCAGGTCTCTAACCATTGTGCCACCAATTGTCATGATTTCCCCCATTACCTAGTCCCCAATGCTTACTTTTGTCAGCTATTAGGGCTGATGGCCAAAAGCTGCCTGTATGTAGTCAGAGAAAATGTGACTGCCTTTAACTCATCTGTCTCTCTCTCTCTTGACCCCTTCTGCAAAATGAATGTGGCTGATGGAAGTGAAATGACTGTTCCGAGTTAGTGAAATGATAAAACCTGATGCTTTCAAATCTCATCTGGAATATAGTCAGTCAACAATCATCAAGTAGCTACTATGAACCATGTATTGTGCTAAGCACTGGGAATACAAAAATAAAAGATAGTCCCTGGTCTCAAGAAGTTCCTGATCTAGTGGAAGGCAAGCTTAAACATGAATAAATTGCAGAGTTCTCAGAAAAAAAGACATTCTCTCGGGCAATGTAATCACTGAAGGAGAACTGCAATGAGAGGATGGGCCGAAGGAACTGGGGATGTTTGGTCTGGAGGAGAGAAGACTCAGGGCATGCTCTTAAATTTGCTGCCTCTTCCAATTAGTGTGAGTTCCCTTGAGAAAAGAAACTGTTCCACTTGTCTCTGGATCCACAGCACTTAACACGGTGCTAAGTGTGCAGAAACCATTTAATAAATATTTTCATTCATTCATTCCTTCCCTCATGTTTCCTTTGTAACTTTAGGCTCATCGATTTACATGAGGAAGGGTCCCCAGAGATCATATACTCTAGTCTTCCTTCTCCCCTCATTTTATGTAAGAAGAAACCAATTTGAACAGTAAAGTAACTTTCCCTAAGATGTTATGGAGGGGGCATGACAGCTGTGTTTAGACATTTGAAGACAAATTAGTTGATGGAAGGATTAGTTTTGTCCTCCTTGCTCCCAGAGGGCAACACGGATCAACGGGTTAAAGATGTAAAGATGCTGAAATTAAATTGCTAGGAGAATCAAATTCTTCCAGACAGAACTATGGCAAAGTGGAAAGGAGGTAGCTTTGAGAAGAAAAGGGTTCCCTCTCAGTGGAAGTCTCTAAGCAGAGACTAGGTGACCCTTTCTCAGGTAGAAAAGATACCTGCCCTGCTGTGGGCTGGATAGAGCAGCTCCTAAGAGCTATTCCCATATTGAGATTCTAAAACTCTGATTTTTCAGGGATAAGAAATACTGGAAGATTTCTTGCCCCACCTAGCACCTCCCACCTCCCTCTCAAGACTTTGCAAGCACACTTCTGATCTAGGCAAACTGAGGCAAGTCTTAATCCTAGAGCCCCACTTTTTGCTTTTGGGACTTAGAGCTTGGAGCTCATAAAGAATAGCATGATCATACCAGCGAGTGGCATCCATTTCATATGAATGGATGCCTGTCCCTAGAGTTTGGGAGGATCATGGAGAAAGATACCATGACAGGGAAGGGGATAAGATGTCAGATCATATTATATAAAGTGTCCTTGCCCAAGGCTAACATGTTCATGCATGTATTCATCTGCACTGATTAGACTGATCCACTATCATCTATTTATCTATCTATCCATCTATCTATCTCTCTATCTATCATTTCTCTCTCTTTGTCCATACATATATGTGTCCATTTATTTTTCACTGCATAGGTACCCAGTAAAGAAGATGATAATATTTTTATTAAAGCTTTTTTATTTTCAAAACATATGCATAGTTTCCAACATTCACCCTTGTAAAACCTTGTGTTCCAAATTTTTTTCTTCTTCCCTTCCCCCCACTCTCTCCCCTAGATGGCAAGCAATTCAATATATGTGAAAGCAATTCTTCTATACATATTTCCACAATTATTGTGCTGCACAAGAAAAGTCAGATCAAAAAATATGAGAAAGAAAACAACAACAAAAAAGTGAAAATACTATGTTGTGTTCCACTCAGCACCCACAGCACCTCTCTGGGTGCAAATGGCTCTCTTCATCATAAGGTCATTGGAACTGACCTGAATCATAAAGATAATATTGATGATAATAATAAACCATACAGAAATGTAAGTTAAGCTTAACAAAGCTCTTTCTTAACAGCCTGCCTTAAGATTAGAATAGTAAAGATTATCGTTCCAATTTTATACCTTTGGAAACTTACTTACCATCCTTAGGCCTCAGTTTACTCAGTTGTAAAAAACGGGGTTGGATTTCTGGCTCTCATAATTTCCAATCTATAACACTCTTCTAGGTCTCAATCTATGCTCCCGTGACTAACAACCGGATATTACTCTAGTCACAGGTATTACAGTGGGTGAGTTTATCACATAAAGAAAATTTTGAAAAATTTTGTGAATTACCAAGATAGGACACAGAGACACAATGTGAGCATGTGCCGTGGAAACATGGCACCAATTGATTTACTCAGTGCAGGGTTGCCACAAACCCTCAATTAAAAAAAAAAAAAAGGCAATAAAGCAAAACACAATAAAATGAGGCGTGCTTGTATTTCTCTACCTTTTCACCACTTGTTGACTGTCTAATTTAGTGATCTCAATTACAATATGCTGATAATTCTCAGATATGCTTATCTGGCCCTAGTTTCTCTCCTGATTTCTAGTTCACATTTCCAATTGTTTCTTGGAAATATGGAACTGTATGTCCCATATCTGAAACTCAATGTGTCCAAAACTAATTGTGCGTTTTTACCTTTAAGTGCTCCCTTCTTAATTTGCCTGCTACTGTCCAGAGCAACACTAATTCCCTGGGCTCATAATCTAGGTGGCAGCTTTGACTCTGCACTCAGTCCACAGCCAAGTCTTAGCCATTTTTTGCTTTTGTTGCATGCCCCCTATGCAATTCCTTCTTTCCACTGTTACTGTTTCTGTTATCACTTTGGTCCAAGCCTTCATCACCCAGCTTTCAGACTACTGCAATAGCCTGCTGACTGGTCTTCCTGCCTGCCTTTCTTCATTCCACATTGTCTCCATCTAGCTGCTACATTGTTACAATGTTACCCCACTGACTGTTCTCCAGGTCTGGAATCCTCTGCCTTCTCATTTCTACCTCCGGCCTACCCTGGCTTTCTTCCGGTCCCAGCTAAAATTCCACCAGCTACAAGAAGCCTTGCTCCTTCTCTCTGTTAATCAGCTCTGTCTGTAACTTGTTTCTATCTAGTCATTGACATGTTCTTTCTCCCATACTTTTTGCCTTTGATTGAATCCTCAGCTCAACCAATAATGCACATGGTGCCATAGATGCTTATTAAATGTCTGGTGACTGATTGTGACAGATGAGGAAACTGAGGCTCAGGGAAGGTAAGTGATTTAGACTCTGAGCTAGGCTCTGTTGTCTATGTTTCATATGGCTTTGTACAATTCACATACACTCTATTTCCCTGCTCATTTGTATAATGACGGGCTTGGACTAGATAGCCTTAGAGGTAGGTCTCACCTACCCGAAAATCTACCATCCTAAGGTCACGCAAATAGGAAGTGTCTGAGCCAGGATCTAGAGCTGGATGTAGCCTGTCTCCGACTTTCAGTGTAAAAGCATGTGTCATTCCCGGATTGCTAACGGCCTTCCTCCATGGGCCTGTCACAACACAATGCTCTCACCTCTCTGATGCACTGAACATGCAATCTTCTGCCTGACGCCTGTCTACTATCCTGTAAGTTCCCTAAGGACAGACTATACAGCTTGCGCCTTCCCCCACTGCAATGTCAGAGCACTATATGAATTCAGCAGGTGCTTAATAAAGGCAGCTGATTAGTGTGTATGGTGTGCCTATGTATACATGCAGAGGTGTCTACATAGACAGAGGAATTTGTGTGTGTGTGTGTGTGTGTGTGTGTGTGTGTGTGTGAGAGAGAGAGAGAGAGAGAGAGAGAGAGAGAGAGAGAGAGAAAGAGAGAGAGAGAAAGAAAGAGACAGATAGACAAGAGACTGAGAGACAGACAGAAACAGAGAAGGGAAGGAAAGGAGAAAGGAGCAGAGGCAGCTTTCCTTGAGGTCAATACCTGTCTTCTGAGACATTTGGAAGATGAACAAAGAAGGGTGGAGAGATCAGGGAGAGGATCTAAGGTCAGGAAGCCCCAAAGGCAGGATGCAGAGAAAGGGAGGCAGAGAATAGAAGCAAGAAGTAAGGGAACCAAACTGGAGAGAGAGGGGAGGGGACAGAGAGAGAGAAAGAGAGAGAAACACACACACACACACACACACAAAGAAACACACACACACACACACACACACAGAGAGAGAGAGAGAGAGAGAGAGAGAGAGAGAGAGAGAGAGAGAGATGAAGGGAAGGAAGGAGGCACACAAACACCCAGAAAGCCCTCAGGAATTGGGATTAAAAGAAGGAAATGAGTAGAAGCCTACAAAATATCTAGAACAGGAGTTCTCCACTTTTCTTTGTGTGACATGAACTGGTATTCCTATAGGACCCTTCATAGAATATTGCTTTTAAATACAGAAAATGAAATATACAAAATTACAAAGGAAATGAATTTGTGAAAATATGTTACCACTATGTGTGTATATATATATGTATATATATATGTATATGCATATATATAGTATGTTCATCTCTCTCTCTCTTTATATATATATATATATATATATATATATATATATATATATATAT
>JAJPUD010000687.1:250735-262045 GCA_023553655.1 Myrmecobius fasciatus | reverse complement strand
TGTGACTCTAGGAATTCACTTAATCACTCCAAATCTCAGTTTCCTCATTTGTAAAACTAAAGCAAACTTGTAAAATTGAAAGCTAAGAATTGGAAAATAAAGTGCTCATCAATTGGGGAATGGCTGAATAAGTTATGGTATATGAAATATGGAATATTGCCCTATAAAAAATGATGAACAACTTGATTTTAGAAAGACCTGGAAAGATTAACATGAACTGATGCTGATCAAAACAAGTAGAACCAGAAATACATTGAACACAGAAACAGCAAGATTGTGCAATGATCAGCTACTAAAAAGCTGGTTCTTAGCAATGGTTCAGTGATCCAAGGCAATACCAATAAACTTTGGATAGAAAATGTCATCTGCATCCAGAGAAAGAATTATGGAAACAATGTACATCAGCACACACTATGTTCATTTTTTTTTCCTTTTTCTCATTTTTTTTTCTCATGGTTTTTCCCTTTTGTTTTGATTTTTCTCTCCCAACGTGATTCATAAAGAAATGTGTATTTAAAAAGAAAATTGATGTACATGTATAAGCAGAATAAAAAGAAAATAATAAAGCCTAAACATGTTTTTGGGCAAAAAAGATTAAAGGTTGAGTGTGAAGACGCGAAGCAGTGGAAAGACTATAGCATTTAATCATATCATTTGCCTTCTCAATGGGTGAGTGAAAGGTAGGAAGGAAGGAGAGAATTCAGGAATCAATATTTTTTTAAATTTTTATTTTTCTCAAATTAAAAAAGTACTTAGAATCAGAGGGCTCAAGTTTGAATCTTTCCTCATAACACTTTGTAGCTGTGTGACCCTGGGCAAATCACTTCATTTAGATTCCTCATCTGTAAAATGTAACAGTTGAATCTGATGAGCTCTGAGATCTCTTCCACTTTTGGATGCTTTTCAGGACACTTTCAGCTAGGTCTTCTACCTTCCTCCTTCTCACCACCTCCCCACCCCCTCACCATAATTGGTTGTGTGACACTGTGGGTGGGTTAAGTCACAAACCTTTGTAGGTTTCAGTTTCTTTCCACCGATTCACACAGAAGTACTTTGAAAAGGTATTATTATGGAAATGTTCTGCATGACTGCACATGTATAATCTACATCAATTTGCTTGCCTTCTCAAAGCAGGAAGGGAGAGAATTTTGAATTCAGAATTTTAAAAAATGAATGTCAAAAATAATTTGTTTACACATGAGAAAAAATAAAAAAAAAGAAATGTAAAAAAAGACAATAGTTCTCAGGTTTGCTGGATTAATTACTGGGTAATTAAAACAGCCATTAAAAATAACTGGAAAAAGCAACTTTGTTTCCTTGCCTTCTTCATCCCCATTGGCTGTTTGCTCTGACCCTTTGACCACTACCTTGATGCTCTTAATTTCCTCTTCTAGGCAGACCACCCAGAGCAGCTATCACATTACTCAGGAGACTTTTCCTTGTATTCTAAGTTGCTGAAGAACCTGAACACATATCTCTCTATCAATCTAGCTTTCTGCCTTCCAGAGAAACCTGGTCTTTAAAAAGTCAGCATTTTCAATTCTGGTCAACTCTTTTCATTCTTCATGGGGAATTAAAATGAAATTTGGCTAGCAAGGCCCATAAATTCCCTTACTTGTCATTCCTTTTCTTCTAACAAGTCCACTCCCAGTTAGCTTCTCCGGATGACCTAGTCTACCTAGATCTTTCCCTCCTTGGCAGAGGACAAGTGAGGTGTGTATTCTGAGGGATGGGCAGATAGATCCAGAACTTGTGACATCACTGGTTTAGAGGACTTGAATCTGGAAACTCCCTCAAATAAAAAGCTAGCATGTTTAGGCAACTTAAAAGAATTTTAGAGAGTTGCCTTGGGCAAAGAGAAGCTAAGTGGTTTGCCTAAGGCCATGCAGCCAGTATGTGTCAGAGGAAGGACTAGAATCAAATCTTTCTGGCAGAACCTCTCTATCCACTCTACCATGTTTCTGTTGTTCAATCATTTTCAATTATGTCTGACTCTTTGTAACTCCACTGAGGTTTTCTTGGCAAAGAAAGGTTGTCACTTCCTTTTCTAGCTCATTTTACAGATGAGGAAACTGAGGCAGAGTGAAGTGACTTGCCCAGGGTCACACAGTTAGGAGGTGTCTGAGGCCAGATTTGAACTCTTCCTGTTTCCAAGTCCCAAGCTTTAGTCATTCTGCCACCTAGCTTCCCAAAACAAGTAGATCACAGAAACAGTATGAGCACTGAATCTTTTGAATCATAGAATGAGTGGCAGCTAGATGGCACAGTGGGTTGAGCACCAGCCCTGAAGTCATGAGGGCCTGAGTTCCAATCTGGCCTCAGACACTTCCTAGCTGTGTAATCCAGGGCAAGTCACTAGCTGTGTGATCTTGGGCAAGTCACTTAACCCCAATTGCCTTGCCAGTGAATTCTCAGATGTTCCTTTTCCACAAAAGCCTTCTGGAAAGGACTACCTGTTGAGGATACTGGAGGGGGAGGATTAATTTCCACTCAGATGCTGTGGTGAAAGTGATATACTCCTCAGAGGCCTTGATTGCCAGACTAACAGCTAGGTGCTGCTCCAGGCACAGGCACTCCCAAGAGCAGTGCTCCAAGATTCAGATAAAGCAACAATAATCATAATGGCTGACTATATAGGTGTGCAAAGCCCACAGAGCTGTCCTTTCATTCCCTCCTTTCTAATTTCTATGGTAAAGTCCAGAGAGTGCCTTACTCACACTCTCTCATTTGGTCCATAAATGCATCCTTTGAGATATAGGCATTATGCTGCCATCAAGGAAATTGGGCTCCAGAGGTTGACTTGTCCAGGACCATGTAGCTACTAAGGGAGCAGCATTTGAATCTAGATCTTCCTGACTCCAGGCTCTTTGCCCTACTCTACACTACCCAGAAGCCCTAGCCAATGAAAAGCTAGGATTCGGAGGGAGACTGGGACCTCCAAAGAAACAATAATAAGCATAAGCATAATCCAACCCGCACAGAATACCGGCCAGATTTTTACAAATTTAATCAACGCCACCTCCTGATTCAATATAACCCCGGGTTATTGGATCTTCTGGCATCAAGTAATCCAGGACCCAGGAATGCAATTCTGAGTATAGTGTGTCATTATCCTAAGTGTAGCTACGCCATATTTAATTACAATTCCCTCTGGAAGGCCCTCCAGGGCAGCATTGGGCGGTTGGTAGCGATTCATCCCATAAGCAGGCCCCAGTTCAGCTCAGCAAGGCAGTGTAGGGAAAGGGGGGAAATGCAAGACTCAACCCCAAGGCACCAAGGGGCCTGGCTGCCAATTGCTCCTGGAAGAGGTAGGAACAGGCCCAGGGATGAAATCCCAAACACAGGCAGCCACCGAAGGGAGATAGAAAAGGGTGAGGGTGGGACTGACCAAGAAAATGTCAGAGCTGGGAAGGACTTCAGAACACAGAATGTCAGAGCGGGGAGGGCTCTTAGAACCTGGGATGTCAGAGGTAGGAGGGAATTTAGAATACAGAATGTCAGAGCTGGGAGGTCTAAGAACACAGAATGTCAGGGCTGGGAGGTCTTAGAACAATGGGAGTCAGAGCAGGGAAGAAATATACAATATAGAACATCAGAACTGGAAGGGGTCTTGGATACCACTGAATCTAACTTCCCCATTTTCTAGAAAGGAAAGAGAAAGGAGAAATCAGTGAATATCTTTGTCATATAATTTAACTAATTTAACATATTTAGCATTTTTAGATTATCTGTCATCTAGGGGTGGGGGTTGGGGGGAAGGAGGGGAAAAGCTTGGAACAAAAAAAAAGTTTTGCAAAGGTCAATGTAGAAAAATCACTCATATGTTTTGTAAATAAAAAGCTTTTAATAAAAAAAAAAAAAGAGAGAAAAAGAAAAAAGAAATCAGTGAATATCACCACTCTATCGCCTTTGAAAGTGGGCCTGGAACTGAATCCAGAGTTGACTAGAAAGTATGCAAGAGCAGAAAGTTCCCATTGTCCCAGAAAAATGCTCACAGGATTTCTCACCAGAAGGAAGATTAGAGATCATTTGGTCAACCTTCTCATCTTACTAATGGCGTGAAGAGAAAGCGAAGTGACTTGCTTTGCGTCACCCAAGTGAAAGGGTCAGAATTTGAAGCCAGATATACTAACATCCAGTACTTTTCCCTCTAAGACACACTGCCAACAAAGATCCGAGAAACAGGGCCTAGCACTGGCTTTGAAAGGATGTGATGGAAGCTCACCTCTCTGCAAAGAAATGGCGGACCACATGGACCAAATCAACCTCTCTCTTAGAGGATGCAGCGTGGGATATATATTATATAGGAGGTTTCAATTCCTCCTCAGATACATTTTAGTTGTGTGACCCCTGAACAAATGATTTAACTTTTGCCTCATTTTTCTCATCTGTAAAATGAACATGTTGGACTCAGTGATCTTTAAGATTCCTTCTAGCTTAGGGGCAGCTAGATAGTGTAATGGATAGAGCACCAACCCTGAAGTCAGGAGGACCTGAGTTCAAATCTGCCCTCAGACACTTAATACTTCCTAGTTGTGTGACCTTGGGCAAGTCACTTAACCCCAATTGCCTCAGCTAAAAATAAAAGATTCCTTCTAGCTCTAATCTTATTATCATATGATTTTTTTGGACTACATATATATTTTTTGTTTTAAGATATATTTCATAGGGCAGAAGGAGGCAGGTAGTCACTGGGAAATGAAAGTTTTTTTTTTGGGGGGGGGGGGAAGAGCATCAATGAAACACTCCATGATAACATGCCCACATAGTTGTAGAGGTGATAGAAGCCTTTGAGATCGGCCAGCTCAACAATTTCATCTTACAGCTGAAGAAATTGAGGTTCAAAGAGATTGAATGATTTGCCCAAAGTTATACAAGGATTGACAGAACCCAGCACTCTGCCAGAATGTTCAGTCTGAAACTCTGCCTCATTCTGGACCTACCACTTCTCTACCAGAGACCTCATGAGTCTTGTCAAATGAGGGGATCAGAGTTAGACCCAAAAGAGAACTTGAGGTTATCTAGGTCAATGTCCCCATTTTACAGATGAAGAAAACTAAGGCTGATAGAGACTAACAGACTTGTCCAGCTTCACACAACACACATCTGAGGTATGCTTTGAACTCAAGTCTTGCTGATTCCAAACCCACTTCTAAAATCACAAATTGTATCCTTCCTCTCTCTCATTCCCATTTATTAAAAATGAATTTTAAAGGGTAGAGTGGGAGAAGACATTAAGAACAGAAACCCTAAGATTTAGGTATCCAAGAACCGCAGTATGAAAATATGAATCAGAGTGGTTTCTTTATGTCCTTCCTTCCTCTCTGTCTCTTTCCCTTCCTCCTTCCTTCTTTCCCTCTGTTTCCCTCCCTCTCTTTCTCTTTTCTCTTTCTTCCTTCCTCTTCCTCTCTCTGTCTCCTCATTCCCTTCCCCCTCTCTCTCCATCTATCTCCCTCTCTCCTTCCCATTCTTCTTCCTTCCTCTTTCTTTCTATGTCTCTCTCCCTCCCTCCCCTTCTTTCTCACTCTCTCCCCCTCTCCTTTTCCTTCCCCCGCCCTTCAAACAGGATTAAGTAACTTACCCAGAGTAAAACAGCTTACTAGTATCTGAAAATGGATTTGAAGTCAGGCCTTAGTGACTTTAGGACTGGTGCTCTATCCACTGTGCCATCTAGCTGTCCTTTAAGCTATTTCTAAACCAACACAGGACACCTGCACTCTTCCCAGGTGAGGGAGCATGACTCTGCTATTTATTTATTTGCTTATCAATCTGATGGCACTGCAACCATCATTCCATGGGGTAGGATTTTCTTTTATTTGGGAGGGAAGGAAGGGAAGTAGGAAAAGAAGGATGCAGATATGTCAGAGATATATTTCGGCTCCAGAGGAGGGACTGGTGTCTCACACTAGCAGCCTTGGGCTTAGCACGAGGTAAAGTCTTCTCAGCATTTCCCTGGAATTAAATAATTTAAAGAAAGTGTCATCTCAGCATTTTATGGGATTTGCTGTTTTAATATTAAAATATTCATAAAGAAGAAGTAATATCACTGTACATGAGTTCCCTATCTCCAAATGAGAATTAACATCTGTTACCCACCCTTGGCCAGTGTGGAGTGTGTATTAGTAAAGGAATGTTATGCAAAAGCAAGGCTGTTAAAATCAGTGAAGCCTGCTAATACAAACACTCTCGCCGCACCATTGCCGCTCTCCCGGACTCACCAGGTACTCAATATCGCTCCTAATTTAGTAGTTCTAGCTAAAAGGACTAACAAAGGCCACGAGCTTCCATGCAATTCCTCAATTAATGACCTTGCCCATCACAATGCACCATCTTGGCTCAGCCCCCATCCAATGGGGATCATGGATAGTGTTGATACCCCCACCTCCGAGAAGGAAGCCAAGGCAGCCAAAGGCCAGGAGACCAAGTATCCCATGCCTGGACAGACTGAGGGGGCCTGGAAGCTCTTGTTCTCAGGGTTTACTCTCATGCTGGGATCCAAAGCCTACAAATGCTGCTTTCCCTGCTGACATCAGCTCCTGTCAAACGGGTAAAAGCAATTTTCCAGCCTTTTGCATTTCAAATGGAGAACTAGGTGGCAGGGACTTCCAACACTGAGTTCTTGTCAGAGTGGCTCATTCACAATGGCCTTCTGAGGGGTGTGAGGGAAGGAGAGCCCCTTCCTAGTTTTCTGATCAGCAAGATGGGGTTACATACTGTTTTTGATCCTGCACACCCATTGTTTAAGAAAAAGCATATTTTTCTTAATTAGGAAGTATTTCCTCTTAATAGACATCTGCATGTAGAGACACAGCTTTCAGAGTTGGAAGGGACTTTAACAACTAATATTCATATAAATATATTTGTTTTATTAATAATATAAATTATATTATTTAATATAACAATATCTATAACATTAAAAACTAATATATATACTGCAAAGTACCATGCTAAGCACTTTTACAAATATTGTTTCATTTGATCCTTACAACCACCCTGACAGGCAGGTGCTATTATAATCACCATTTTACAGATGAGGAAACTGAGGAAACAGGTTAAGTGATTTGCCTAGGGTCATATAGTGAGTAAATATCTAAGGTTGAATTTGAATTCAGATCTTCCCAACATCAGGCTTTAACAATCTATCTACTGTTTTGCTGTTGAACTAAAGTCAATTCCTCATTTTATAAGGGAGGGAAGACAAATTTTAGAAAGAAAAAAGATATTTATCCAAGGACAAAGCGCTAGGAAGCAGGAGTAGGAGCCTAAATGTCATTTAAGGGAATGAAAGACAAAGAGTTAGAATGAATAGATTTGGGTTGAGGTCTCTGTTCTAATTCTTACTAACTGTGTGGCCTTAGAAAACTAACTCATTTTATATCTCTGGACCTCTGTAAAATGGAACTACTAATGCTTGCATGACTACGTCACAGAATTGTTGAGAAGAAAAAGCACTTTATAAAGATTAAAACCTTAAAAATTTAGAGTTTTTCTAAGATAGGCTATGACCAAGGAAGCATCATGGTACAGGGAACAATGTCTGTCTTTGGACATTGAGATCTGAATTCAAATAGAATGTGTCCTCCATGGCTGATATTGGGAAGGTAATTTCCTTGGGCCTCATTTGTAAAATGAGAAGACTAAACTAAAAGTCTCCTGAGGGTTCTTCCAGCTCTAAATTTAGGATTCAATGATTTTTCTTTTTAAAAGGACTTCACACTAAAGCATCACATGGCTTGTATAGTTTTTCTCTCTTTTCTTTCTTGTTCAGTTGTAGCTGTCTTTTTGTGACCCCCTTTGGGGTTTCTTAGCAAAGATACTGATGTGGTTTGCCACTTCCTTCTCCAGCTCATTTTACAGTTGAGGAAACTGAGGCAAACCAGATGAAGTGATTTGTCCAGAGACACACAGCTAGTAAGTATCTGAGGCTGAGTTTGAATTCAGGTCTTCCTCATTTCAGACCTGACACTCTATCTACTGTCACCTACCTGCCTCTTTCTCCCATCCCCTATTAAAAATCTTGCTGCTACACAATCTCAATCCTTCTTTTAGGAGGCAATGAACCCCAGAATTTGTTCAGGAATGAACAAACCTATGGTGCTTCCTTCTAAGTCATAGGGCCCCATCATCCCCCAACAAAAGAAAGACTTCCTAAATCTCAGAGGTGGAATGGACCCAAAAGGTTCCCTTGTTAGAGACAGAAGCTCAGTGTGGGGTGGGGAACTCAGAAATCGCTTGATCTCCTCCTTTTACCTTTTGTAGGGAGTATTGGAGGTAGTAGGGGGTGGGCAGGGAGAGGAGGGCTGATGATTAATCTCTTCACAAAGCTCAGTGGAAAGGCTGAGATTCAAATCCAATTTTTCTGAGGAAGCCAAGTAGGGTAAATGTGTTTTGGGCTTAGAATTCAGAAGTCCCAGGTTTAAATCTTACTGCCTTGTATACATATTGTGTGACCCTGAATAAGTAATTTACCTCCATGCCCCTCAAGCAATTTCCTAGGTTACCATCCACAATATGAGTGAGTAGAGGGAATTCTTATATAGGGAGATTCCCATGGTGATGAAATCAAGGTACATAAGATAAAAAATATATAGAATGGGAGAGATTTTAGAGGCCTTTTAAGACCCACTTTCTCTGGGAGCAGCTAGATGGCAAAGTGGATAGAGTTCAAATCTGGTCTCAGATATTTAATACTTACTAGCTGTGTCACAACTCCAATTGCCACCAAAAAAAAAAAAAATCCAAAAAACACCTTCTCATTTAAAAAAAATGATGAACCTTAAGGTTAATCCTTGTTCAGGATCTCACAGCTGATAAATATCCAAGTAAAAATTTGAACTCAGGATTTCCTGAGTCCAAGTTTAGTGCCTTACTACATCATGCTGGATTTTCTCTATATTCTTGACTCTCCTTCCAGGATGAAAATTAAGAGTTTTGTTTCTTTTTTAGCTTAATCCCTACAAGCCCTAGAACAATGTTTTCATGCTTTCTGGAAGAGAAGAGACAACCTGAGAAAAAGTTTGCCAAGTTCATTGCCAGGTGTGCTTTCTGCACCTGCATTTCTTCTCTTTGTTGGAGAGAAGCGATGTGGTCCTGCTCTACTGTGTTGCTGGAGTGGGCGGAAACAAGAGCATCTTTTTTAAAATTCAATTCTATATTTGTTTAGAGATGTGGTCAGCCATCACTTTGGATCTGGGGCATACAGTCTGATCCTTAGCAACTGTGGTCTACTTAAATCACAGAACCTAAATCTGAAATAGACCTTGCAACAGAGAGCATCGGAGAAGGGAGGGCCCTTAGAACCCAGAATGTCAGACCTGGGAGGATGTTAGAACCCAGAATGTCAGAACTCGAAGTGCCCTTAGAACACAGGATATCACATCTGGGGGAGGCCCTTAGAACCCAGAATGTCAGAGCTTGAAGGGCCCTTAGAATACAAGATATCAGATCTGGGGGGGGGGGCCCTCAGAACACAGAACATCAGACCTGGGAGGATGTTATAACCCAGAATGTCAGAGTTCGAAGGGCCCTTAGAACATAGGATATCAGATCTGGGGGGGGAGGCTTAGAACCCAGAATGTCAGAGCTGGGAGGAGCCCCAGAGGTCATTCATGTAGACCAGTGATTTTGCAGATGGACAAACTGAAATATATAGAAAGTGACTTTCCCATAATCAGAATAATCAGAATTAAAATCCAGGTCTGCTGAGTTCAGGCTCCTTACTTTTCCCCACACCCTGCCATCTCTTCGAACAGGGTTTCCTGCCTCTAAGTGAGATCTTAGCTTTCCTGGCTCCAGAGAAAAGGAAGAGGCAGAAGAAGGACTAGGAATGGATCAGGTAGGTCTCTACCAAGGGCAGGAGTTCTACTAACTCCCAAGAGATCTATGGATAGATTTCAGGGCATCTGTGAATTTCAATGGGAAAAAAAATGACATCTTTATCTTCATTAACCTCTAACCAATATTTAGTATTTGCATTAATTATGAATGTAGACAATGGATTGTTCTTTGAGAAGGGGCCCAGAGGCTTCACCAGAACACAAGGATGTCAGAATAAAAAAGTTTCAGAATCCCTGGACTAGGGTATAAAATATAAGGTCAGGATTTGGAGGAGGAATCAGTGAAGAAACGCCTTCTGATACGACTTTCCCAAAACGTCCAGATCTTCTAATAACAGTAAGGTTAAATGGCTGCAGTGGGAAGGAGTGGGTTCCTCCTTGTTAGTGGGCTCCAAGCAGAGGCTGAAGGACCAATTGTCCTACACATGAGACATAATGAAGTGGGATTCCTTTTCAATTTTATGTTACACTAGAAGGTTTTCTCAGAAAGACCTTTCCCCATTCTGAATAAACCTATTATTCATTCCTTCTTTCCTTCATTCTACAAACATTAAGAGTGGCTAAGGGCCCAAGTGGGTATCCAGGCCTTCCTCCAGGGAAAGCGTCCACAAGACACGGGGCCCTTCAAATCCTGTTCCCTTCCAAAAGCACCAGTGATTTCCAGGCAAAACTTTCTCTGTAGTTCCTCAAACTCTTAAGACAAGGAAGCCCAACTAATTCAATAAATATTTACTAAGCATCTATTGTGTGAGATCCTTGGCCTTTGTTGCTCAGTCATTTCAATGCTCTTCATGACCCCATTTGGAGTTTTCTTGGCAGAGATAGTAGGGAGGTTTGCCATTTCCTTCTCTAAGTCATTTTGCAGATGAGGAAACTAAGACAAACAAGGTGAAGTGACCTGCCCGGGGTTAGGAAGTGTCTGAGGCCAGATTTGAACTCAGGAAGGTGAGCTTTGCTGACTCCAGGCCCAGAATTCTCTCCACTGCTCCATCCAGCTACCTTAGCCTTTGATACAGAAAATTCTTAAGAAGCCTTGAGCTGTGAGGATGACACATGCTACAGATATGCCAAGCATTATTATTACTGAAGGCTCCCTAACCAGTGTGGGAATCTTGCCATTCTCCCATTTCCACTTAGAACCACATCAAAGGCATTCCAAGTAGCTGAGGGACAACAGTCCATTTCTTAAACACCTCCTTGTCTCTCTTCATCTTCCTTATCCTCCTCCCCCCATAAAGCTATGGGAAACTCTGCTCTTCTAATGTCACCTGGAAGCAAATCTTGAGATTCAGTCCAGTCTGCCATCTGATTGCCCTACCAACTCATGGATCGGTAGCTTTCAAACTCAAGTTCTAATGGATAGAAGACTGAGTGGTCCAGAGTTAGATAACCTGGTTCAGACCCAGAATGTCAGAGCTGGGAGGGCCCTTAGAACCCAGGATGTCAGAGCTGGGAGGGCCCTTAGAACCCAGGA
>JAJPUD010000687.1:219389-250725 GCA_023553655.1 Myrmecobius fasciatus | reverse complement strand
CTTAGAACCCAGGATGTCAGAGCTGGGAGGGCCCTTAGAACCCAGGAAGTCAGAGCTGGAAGGATCCTTAGAACCTAGGATGTCAGAGCTGGGAGGGTCCTTAGAACTCAGGATGTCAGAGCTGGGAGGGTCCTTAGAACCCAGGATGTCAGAGCTGGGAGGGCCCTTAGAACCCAGGAGGTAAGAGCTGGGAGGGCCCTTAGAACCCAGGAGGTCAGAGCTAGAAGGATCCTTAGAACCCAGGAGGTCAGAGCTGGGAGGGCCCTTAGAACTCAGGATGTCAGAGCTGGGAGAGCCCTTAGAACCCAGGAGGTCAGAGCTAGAAGGATCCTTAGAACCCAGGAGGTCAGAGCTGGGAGGGCCCTTAGAACTTAGGATGTCAGAGCTGGGAGAGCCCTTAGAACCCAGGAGGTCAGAGCTAGAAGGATCCTTAGAACCCAGCATGTCAGAGCTGGGAGGGCTCTTAGAACCCAGGAGGTCAGAGCTAGAAGGATCCTTAGAACCCAGGATGTCAGAGCTGGGAGGGCTCTTAGAACCCAGGAGGTCAGAGCTGGGAGGAACCCCAGAGATCATTCAGTGCAGACCATTGATTTTGTAGCTGGAGAAACTAAAATACATAGAGAGAAAGTAACTTTCCCATAATCAGAATTAAAATCCAGGTCTGCTGAGTTCAAGTTCCACACTTTTTCCCACACCTTGCCATCTCTTCGAACAGGTGTGATCACAAGTGTGATCTCAGCCTTCCTGGCTGCAGAAGAAAGGAAGAGGCAGAAGAAGGACTGGGAATGGACCAGGTGGGTCTCTCTACCTAGGGCAGGAGTTCTACCAACCCCTATTGCTGCTGGGACTTTAAACAGGCTACTGGACCTCAGTTTCCTCATGCATTAAATGAAGGAGCAGAACCAGATTAGGCCAGTGCCTTCTCTCACCCTAGACTGGAGATTCCATTATCTTTTTCTTCAAGTAAAAAAAAAAAAAAGAAAAAAAATCTGGCCCTTTTTGAGTCCAAATGAAGTCAGGGCTTCTCATGTCACCATAAATATTAACCCAATGTAAACAGCCATGCATTGTACCTAAGAAGGAGATGGATAAATGGTGTCAGCCAACGGGCCATCTGTAGCAATCTCCATGACTCTATGTACAGTTAAGTGCTTAGTAAACATTTCTTGAATAAATAGGATCAGATTTGGAGCTGGATGGGACATTAGTGATCATTTGGTCCAACTCTCCTATTTAACAGATGAGAGAGATGAAGTAATCTGACCTAAATCAGAAATGCAAACTGCAGGAATGAGAGCCCAATCTAAGACTTCTGACTCCAAATGTGGCACTCTGACCCCTCCATGCTTCAGATTCTTATGAATGAGGTAACAACAGGGTAATTAACCTCCCTATGTTAATTTAATTCTGTCTGCTGGTCTTGGGTTCTAATTCTCCTCCCACAGTGGTGTCCTGAAGCCTAATAACATCAGTCATGAGTCCTGGGAGGTGAGAATAGCAGAAGAGGCTCCCTCCAGAGCTTTTCCTAGAACAGGCGAGTTTACTCTCTGCAAACATAATCCTTATTAGCCACCCCTTAAGCAGCAGGAAGGCTACTTGAATCAGCTAAAGGCAAATGGGATTTCTGCCCCAGTACTAGAAATTCTCATGATCGATAAATATGGAAATATGTTCAGCAGGACTGCACGTGTTTAACCTATGTCAGCTGTCTTGTAGAGGAGGGAAGGGGGAAGAGAGGGAGAAAAATTTAGAACACAAGGTTTTGCAAAGGTGAATATTGAAAATTCTCTTTGCATGTATTTGAAAAAATAAAACACTATTAAGAAATAAAATAAAATAAAAAAGAAATTCCCATGATCAGATGGGACTTTTCCTGAGTTGGTCCGCTGGGAAATTCCCTGGACTCTGATTAAGAAGGGAACAGCTCGTTCCCATTCACCGAGCCTGCCCAGCTGACACTATCCAGGGCCTCTCCAGGGAATGGAGAATTCCTCAAATAAATCAGAAGCAGGAGAGCATTACAGACCCCCGGGGGGAGGAGGAGCCAACATTCCACTGGTCAGTCCTTTGGCTTGGGGGTGTAGATGGTGAAAGCTGAGAAACACAAACATGCAATTAGGGAGGAAAAACCTTCACCCCCTAACCTGGTGAGGCTATAATTTTAGCTGTTAAAAGACAGAACCAGTGGCTAGCACTGAACCACTGGACAAAGGGGTCAGAAGAATTGGACTCAAATGCAAGCCTGGCTACCATGGGAATGGAGTCCAGTGGATAGAATCTGACACTGACTCGGGAAGATCTCTACCTGACTACACTTGAGACACTGATTAGCTCTATGATTCTAGACAAGTCAAATTGCCTCAGTTTCCCTCCTTGTAAAATGAGGGGAATAATACTTGTAGTACTGATCTCAGAAGTTTGCTGGGAGACTCAAATGACCTAATTTGGGTAAGAGCACAAAATCTTTTAAATACTAATAACTTAAACACTAATGACATCTAACATTTGTAATATATTTTAAGGTTTGTGAAATGTTTTTGTTATCTCATTTGATCCTCACAAATGTCTGTCAAGTAGGTATGGTCACTTCTTTTCTCAGGGTCTCCATTACCTCCTCCAGAAAATGGGTAGTGGGATTAAAGTCTATTCTGTATCTCCTCCTATGAGCTAGAAGATGTGCTTGACTAGACATCATTAAGTTTCTTATGGCAAACCAGGCTGGCTTTGATTTTCCAGCTGGGTTTAACAGCCCTGAGTTCTGGGTCAGGACAGCCTGCAGGGTCTCTCTGGGAAAAGCTATCCCTACCCTTTCCTCAAAAACAACAGAATGGAGGCTGAATAGTACTTCTGGGGATGGGCAGGGAGTATGGATTCTCCCTCCAACTAACTCTTACATGGATCTTTTCTTTCTCCGATTTGACTCCATAGAGTTGGATCTTCTCTTGGGAATGGTATCAAACAAGACTGGGATGTGGGACACATGCTATGTTTACTTCTTTCAGTGTTTTTTTTTTTTTTTTTTTAAATTCTCCCATGGTTTTTTTCCATTTGCTCTGCTTTTTCTCTTCCAACATAATTCACAAAACAATGTGTACTAAAAATAACCAAAAATGAAATAAAATAATTAAAAAAGAAAAGATTGGGATGTGGGGCTGGGACTCTTGCCCCGAGGGCCTGGGGCAGCTGGAGATGCCATTGGCATGAGGATGAAGCTAGCATTAATGCCCTGGCGTGCAGAGGAACAAAAAGAGGGGCTGAGTCAGAGGTGTGGCCCCGGCACTGGTGATTCCTGTAAGACAGCACCTCCTGATCTGTTCCCAGGGGATGTATTCCTGTAGCAGAAACCAACCCAACAAATGCTCAGAATTATGGTCCAGGCCCTGTACTGGGCACGGGGAAGGTAAGAAGCAAAAACAAAATACTCTCTAGCTTCAAGTAGCTTATATTCTACCGGGGGTAGCAACAGACGGGAGAATTTCTGCACAGGTGAGTCCATTCAAAGTAAACACAAAGTGATTTTGGTCACAGCACATCCCTCCAGACTGGGGGCCAGGTAACTCAGGCTGGATCACTGAGAATGACCTGCTCTCCTCCATTCTCAGACTTTAAAACAAGAAGTAATCTCCAGGAGATCCAATAACTTCATTTTAAGCTGAGACCCACTGAGGCAAAATAATTTGCTTCAGACCACAGACGTAGATCCCAAAATCAATCTTCTTGCCACTTACACACTGCCCAGCTATACCTGCTCTGTTCTTTTCTCCTCACAGCCTCTCTCCTTCCTTCCTCACTCTTTCATGGCTAGCCCCTCTCTTTCTCACTTCTTCCCTCCTCATTCTTTATGCTCTCAGTATCTCCCCAGTTTCTGTTCTTTCATCCCACTGCCTTTTTCATATTCCCTTTTTTTCCCTCCATTCTACTAACTTGCCTAGTCAAGTGGGAAAACTCACTTCTCTGACACATAACCTGTAAAAATCACAGGGTTCAACTAAGGTCCCTTCTGGATCCAAGGTTCCATGTGTCTGTAATTCATTTGAACCAAACATTTATTAAGAGCCTGCTGTGTATAAAGTACAGTTTTCGATGCTGGGGATATGAAAATGACAAGTGATAGATGTTGTCTTCAGGGAGCTTCTAATCTAATCAGGAAAAGATGGGTATGCAAAATAAAGCCACAAAGAGCACACAGGAAGGCTGCCCATGGGGAGTCACTTGTAAGTCACTTGGGTAAGAGAACAGGGGGCTCTTGAGCTGGGGATATCAGGAAGGGAGGCAGTAGCTGGTTTTAGCCTTAGGAGTCCCACAGTCTGTTCAGTGATGTCAAAGGCCACAGAAATGAATAATCCTTCCTGAGGTTTACTCTACAATATTTAGTATGTGTTGCTCTATAATATCCGGTACGTGTTGTTGCTATTATTATTGTTATTATTACTAACCAAGACTTCTATTAACACTTCAAAGTTTGCAAGCCACTTTACATATATCATCCCATCTTATCTTCACAATAAAACTATCACTCTTTGCATGTGATCTGATGCCATACTCGGAGAATCCTAGAGAATCAACTAAAAAACTAACTGAAATGATTAACAACTTTAGCAGAGTTGCAGCATATAATAAACTCCCATAAATCATCAGAATTTCTATATACCACCAACAAATCCCAGCAGCAAGAAAGAGAAAAGAGGATTTCTACTTAAAACACCTGTAAAATATTTAGGAGTCTACTTGCCAAGATAAAACCGGGAACTTTATGAACATAATTACAAAAACACTTTTCACATAAATAAAGTCAGATCTAAAGAACTGGGAAAATATCAATTACTCCTCGGTATGCTGAGCCAATATAATAAAAATAACAATTCATGTGATCTTCACAACTACCCTGAAAGGGAAATACTATTATTTATTCCCATTTTATAGATGAAATAAGGTAGATAAGCAATCAAGTGACTTGCCCGATGTCACCCAGCTAACGAGGGCCAGACTGATTGGAACTTGGGGCTTCCCAACTCCAGGCCCAGCATTCTCTCCACTTGTCCTTAATCTGCCATCTCTAGACCTCAACTTCACCTTCTGTAAAATGGGGGTCAATCTTTCCAAAAAGAAATAACTTTCAATTGCCATACATGGGAGCATAGACTTAGAGCTGGAAGAGACCTTACAGACCAATGTCTCATTTTACAAACAAGGTGGTACAGAACTATAGGGCTATGAACTTACAGCCAGAAAGAACTTAGAGAATGTCAAGCCCAATTTCTTTATTTTAATAAGGAAACTGAGGCAAGGAATTGCTCAGGGCCATATGGCTAGTGAGTACCTGGTGTACTGAGTCTGGGCTCTTGGAACCCAGGATGTCAGAGCTGGGAGGGCCCTTAGAACCCAGGATGTCAGAGCTGAGAGGGCCCTTAGAACCCAGGATGTCAGAGCTGGGAGGGCCCTTAGAACCCAGGATATCAGAGCTGAAGGGCCCTTAGAACACAAACTGTCAGAGCTAGTCCAACCCTCTCATTTTATAGATGAACAAATTCACTTCCAAGAGGTGAGCTCATAAAACCATGAAGTGACACAAGGGAGTGTCCAATGCCAGAACACAGTGCCTAGAAGCCGGAGGCCTTGATCAGTGAGAGAAGGGGCAGCATGAGGCTGCTGGAAGGGACCAGCAACTCCATCAGCAAAGCTCCTTGCTTGGCCAGGGGCTGCTCTGGACAGCACTGCATCAGTGCTGATGACACAAGTTACTGAAATGCCTCCCCAACACCCCGACATTCCCATTGCCTACTCTCCCTGGCCCCAGAATCAAAGGCAGCTTGGCTTTCCAGGACAGCTGCTGCCGGCTTCCAGGACTGTCCCTATCTGCCCCAAAGCTTTAATGACAGCTGGAGTCTGGAATGCTGGGAGTGGGGCATCTCCAGGGCATGGCCATTTTTATTTATTTTCCTTCTTTAAAAAATCCTTCATGGGTTGTTGAATTTTGATGTCTCAAGGAGGTGTCTTAAATACTTCAGCTCTTTCCATGGCAGGCAAAATGTCAACAGGTCAATCCCTTCTTCTGCCAAAGAGTTGGTGCCTGGGGGAGTGACAGATTAATTTTTTTTAAATACCTTTTTCTTTCCTTTTCTGATGACATTATTATCACTTCACACTGACTCAAGACACCTCCACCCTCCCTGTAACATGTAAATATATACAAATCTGATAAATTAAAGACTAGATTGCTGTTGTTATTCAGACTCTTCATGACCCCTTTTGGGGGTTTCTTGTAAAAATATAGGAGTGAATTGCATTTTCCTTTTACATTTTACAGATGAGGAAACTGAGGTAAACCAGGTAAAGTGAATTGCTCAGGGTCACACAAGTTACTGAGTATCTGAGGACAGATTTGAACTCATAAAGATGAGTCTTTCTAACTTCAATCCCATGGCCCCACCTAGTTGCCCCAAATGAGTAGATTCATTTTCTCAAAACATATTTAATTCATCAGCTCCAAGGCCTTTGATGGCTATCAACTGCCTACAGAATAAGCTCCAAACTCATTAGCTTGGCATTCAAGACCCTCCCAACATTGTATAGCTTCAGGTGTCATGGTGTAAGAAAGGAAGCTTAGCTAGAGGTCAACCCACAAGTCCTTGTAAACAGGAGCAAACAGGTGCCTGGAGGAGGAAGTCCAAGGTCACACAGGTCAATAACAACCACACTCATATTCCTATCATCTTTAAGCTTACAAAGAGCTGGATCACCTCGACAACCCTGTGATC
Source organism: Myrmecobius fasciatus (assembly GCA_023553655.1). Taxonomy (NCBI): domain Eukaryota; kingdom Metazoa; phylum Chordata; class Mammalia; order Dasyuromorphia; family Myrmecobiidae; genus Myrmecobius; species Myrmecobius fasciatus. Next base: position 243,967 of record JAJPUD010000687.1, on the reverse strand, counting down.
CAGATGCCATTTTATAGATGAGGAAGGTGTCCCACAACTGGTAACTCAGGTCTTGCTGATTCTCAGTATAGTTCTGTCCACTGTTCCAGCTCCGATTCCCCTTCCCCTCTTGTATCCCTCTCCATTGTCCTGCCGTTATGGCCAAATCCAACAATTCGACAAACTCTAGTTCTTCACTGCCCACCCAGGTTTGGGCTGGTCTTTATAAAGGAGTTTTTCTCTCCTTATTAATCATGTAAGTCTTATTCATCCCCTCAGGGTGCAGGTTAACTCCCACTTATTTATAAAGCCTTCCAGGGATGCTAAGAAGGGACTGGTCACTTCCTTTTTGGATGCTGACTTTCCTTGAGCATCCTTTTAAAAGGACTCTCAAAATTGTGATTTGACTTCTTTCTTGCCCCTACAACTACACAGTAAGCTTCCTGAAGGCAGGTCTTACATCTCCCACCAGGATGTGTGCTCAGCCAGGGAACAGTGTCTCACATGCAGCGGAGACTCAATGATGCTCAATGCGGTGATTATTGATTATATTATGATAATGACATAATGCTGCCTTTGACCAAACCTGTTCCTTTGGCTTCAAGGACATTGGTCACTCTTGGAGAAAAGCATAAAAGAAAGAGATGGGAGGCTAGAAGAGAAGGGACTCTGGGTTTGGAGGTGGAAGATCTGTATTGAAATTCTGACTTTATTTCCCAACTAACTGTGTGATAATGTACAGGTTGTTTCACAAGTGCCTTAGTTTCCTCATTTATTAAAATGAGGTTGGCTTACTCGATTTCTCCCAGATTTGACATTCTATGATCTAAGATCATCCTCCTCTCCCTCCCTTCATCCCTTCTCCTATAGCTCTGAAGAATCTGTATTTAAAGTGTGATATTCTATTCTACCAAATCTGATATTCTATTCTATAGCATTTATTTCAGTTTTGACATTGTGAAGTTTAAAATCTCTTTATTAGCTCTTATATCCTATGTTCTAAGGTCCTTTCCATTTCTGATATTCTGGGTTCCAAGGTTCTTTTTAACTCTGACATCCTATTAACACCTTGGCTATTTTTGACATTCTATGTTCCCTCCCAGTAGAATGTCAGCATTCTATGTTCTAAGGGCCTTCCCAGCCCTGATATTCTGTGTTCTAAGGGCCCTCCCAGCTCTGACATCCTGTGTTCTCAATTTCTCCTAACCCTGATATTCTGGGTTCTCAATTCCTTCCAGCTCTGACATTCTCTGTTCTAAGTTCCTCTCAGCTCTGCCATCCTGTGTTCACAATTCCTCCTAGTCCTGACATTCTGTATTCTAGGGGCTCTCCCAGCTCTGACATCCCGTGCTCTCAGGATCCTCCCGCTCTCTCTGGCAATTGCTCTGTGATGGCACAGAGGTTTCTGGCTGCTTCCTGCTTTGTAAGAACTCTCCCAAGGCCAAATCATTCAAACCTCACTCACCCCCAACGTGCTGTTGGCCGATGCATTTGCCAACAGTGGAATTCTTCGAGGGCTTTGTTTCCTCTGCTGTTGGGGATGCTGGTTGCTAACAGATGTTGCCCACATCTGCTGCCCGCTTCATGGCCACCTTTTTTCTTGTTTTTCTCGTTACAGGATTGTACGTTCCAGTTGGCGCCCAACCTCTTCTCTGCCCGTGCATCTGTCCACAACTTATTCTGCAGGTTTGTAGGGGGTAGGAAGCAGCTGAAAGCTTTGCCGGATTCCAGTCACAGTATTCGGGAAGGTTGGAATCTCACAGCATCAATTTTAAATCCAGTTCTGTCAGACAGGATCAGTCTGGGGCCTGGCTGAACTCCACAGGACTGATCCTAATGCAACACTGACTTGACATAGGACAGTGGAAAGAACTCTGGATTCAAATTCTGGCACTTGGGCTTAAACCCAGCTTCCGTCCACTTACTAGCTGTGAGCCTTGGGCAAATAACTTTATTTCTCAAGGTCTCAGTTTCCTTCCTTGTAAAAATAGGTGACTGAATGAGATCGATTATCAACAAGCATTTTAAAAGGATCTCTTCTGAGTCAAGGGCCCTTAATTCAACAAAGAAGGAAAGAAATGGTCCCTACCATCACAGACAGGGTCCTGGGAACCTTCAGCTCAGGTTCAACAACTCTCAGCAAAGATCTTCTACAAGAAGGTATGAGCTTCCATTCCTGCCTCACCTTATCCTTAGTGGCCCTCCGTGTGTCCTAGCTGAGGTCAAACCAATTGTCAGAAAACCTCTGTCCCAATGTGCCATTTACTAGGTATAAATCACCAGACAAGTGGCTTGACTGCTAGGTGGCAAAGTGGAGAGTGCCGGGCCTTGAGTCAGGAACACCTGAATCCAGCCTCAGACACTTACCATCTCTGTGACCCTTGGGATGTCACAACCTCAATCTGTTTCAGTTTCCGCTGGTATAAAATAGGGGCAATGGCGGTATCTCCCTCCTGAGGTTGTGACAACAATTGTAAAGCACTTAGCAAGTGCATGGCACATAGTAGGTGCTACATAAATGCTAGTTGTGATTCTCTTTATTATTATGGTCATTATCACTACTGACTCAAAATGGGGGGGAAGGGGAGAAGTGTTTTGAGGTTTGGGAAAATGTCAATTATTATTTATAATTTATTATAATATATATAAAATATATAATTTATAATGACTCTTTTACACTTATTTTTGTTGCTGATTTGTTGTATGATTTCAGATTAGCCATTTAATTTCATCTAGTCCAAACTACTTCTTATTACAATTGGGAAACCAAGGCTCTGATTGGTCATATATGTTCAAAGCTTCAAAGTAACCTGAGAAGACAGGTAGTTTACTTAATCCAATCTCCTCATTTGATAAATGGAGATTTTTTTGGGGGGTGGGGGGAGGGTAGGATTCTCAGACCTGTGATTTTGGACATGTTGGGAACTCTCAGTGTGGAATGTCCCTCCTCTGGTACAGAGGGACAATCTGTCTGAATCTAATAGTCTTAGAGAGTTGTCAAGAGCACTGAGGGCTAACTAATTTGCCCAGGGTCATAGAATCAGTGTGTATTAAGGTCAGAATTTGAAGCCAGCTATGTACTAAGTCTTGTTGCCTTTACCTGACAGCTCAAAACAATAATAGCAACTTTATAGGCTTGTTATGATGGGGGTAAAGGATCTTTATGAGGCTTTGATAATTATCAATTTGATTTCATCATTTTAGAGAGAAAAGATAATATCATGGTGATTATTACTACATGTGGAACCTGAATTCTTACATATGACTGCCAGACACTGGTTTTCTGACAAAACCAGTCTTTCTGAAGACAAAGTAATACACTCTTCTGTACCAAGATTTCCCCATTTATATAAGAAGAGGGAGGATTGTGATCATGTTAGGACACATGAGATCAATTTTTCTTTTTGCTACTTCCTATCTGTATGATTTTAAATAAGTAACCTTACCTCGATGGTCTTCAGTTTCCCTACTTAATAAAAATAGATAATTAAGGGGCAGCTAGATGGAACAGTGGATAGAACACCGGCTCTGGAGTCAGGAGGACCTGAGTTCAAAGGTGGCTTCAGACACTTAACACTTGCTAGTTGTTATTTAACCCCAATTGCTTTGCCAAAGAAAAAAGAATTAGGTAGTTGGACTAGATGGCCTCGAAGGTCCATTTCAGTTCTGGTTCTGAATACAAGCCATCTCTGAATCTCTAAGGTCCTTTTCAAATTTCAAATGAGGATTCTATGATCTATAATTTCTTTACAGAGAAGCACAGAGGATGAATAAGTAATACTTATAAAGAATGTAGGATGCAATTTAATTATTATTTGCTTGGTGTCTTGCTGCAGTAGCCAACTAGCCGTCACAATTTTGCCTTTTAATCCTCACCTGAGAGGTCAACCCCACCCTCAACTTTGAGACCAACCCTGTCCCTAGATGGGACTTCAAGGAGCCTCGGGTTACTATTAACTCAGCTGGTCTTCATGACCATGATGACACGGGCAATGTGGTAACAAGATTGGAATCAGCGCTGGGCGTAGGGCTAGGAGACTCAAGTCCCTTGATTGAATTATTTCAATTCCCAAGAGCCTCAGTCAACTGCTCTGGAAAATGGGGAAAAACTACAGCACTATCTGTCACACAAAAAGTGCATTGTAGATTTGAAAGCACTTTACACACTGGAGGTACTAGTATTAAGTCAGCTTCTCTAATGACCCTGTTCTGGCTTTGTAGCCAAGCCTTGCTTATTGGTTTTGCTCTGGGTTTGGTGGCTCAGCCTCAGTAACCAGGCTCTTATGGTGTTCTCTATGACCCTGCCCCCACCTTAGGTCTACTCCCCAGCTCCTAGACCTGTTTGCTTCTGCTCCACCCCCCAGTGTCCAAGTCCCCGCCTGAATGCTTCTGGGAAAGGGCCAACCTTCTTCTCCATCCTACAACAGAGCAGAAAATCCTGTCCTTTGCACTTAAATCACTGGGGTGGGGTCCCTGTTCCTTGCTGTTAGTTGAATTGATTTGATGCCAGATATCCTGTCTGCTGACAAGCAAAAAGGTATATTGGAAATAGCAGTGGGCTTAGAGGCAAGGGTCCTGGGTTTGAATGCTGACTTACCCATTTACTAGCTATGTGATTGTGGATCTCTGTGGGCATATAGATCTGGAAGACACTGCAAAGGCCATAGAGTCTAACGTGATACCTTCCTTCAATTTACAGGTGGGAAAACTGAGGCAAGAGAGATGATGTGACAGCTCTAGTAACTAGCAGGGTCAGGATTTGAACCCCAAACTTTCTAGCCTCTAAATGAACTGCTCTTTCCTTCATACCCCTTTGAATTCTTGTGAAAACCACAGCTTCAGGGTGTTAAGGTCACAGAGAGATTAAGGGGCATAATTTGAATATGAACCTAGAGCCATATAGCCCCAGTACTTTTATCAGGATATTACTACATGGTACCCTCAGGGTGACTCTATAATCCTGCAGTGTGATCCCCGAATATGTGATTTTGGACTGGGCTTTATAACTCTACATGGGCAGCAGCTGGTGTGTTTAGGCAAGATTAGGCTGGTAATTCCTGGCTCTTCCCTTTCCCCATTCCCTGGCTTTCCAGGAAGAGCCAGGGAATGATGACTTTCTCCTTTCCCATAGTGCTTGCTTGCTAGTGCAGACAATGGGGCTAAGAGTTCTTTCTGAGGTTAATTCCATGGAAAGGTTTTGTGGTCTCTGGAATCAATACTGGGAAAGGTTGTGAAAACAGGACTTGGCAAAACTCGGGAGGCTCACAGAGCACGGGGAGCAGAGTCAGCTAGCTCACCCCACCCAGTGACAGCCAGCATTTCCCCTGTGGGAGAGTCTCTGGGGCTCTGCTCAGACTAGTCTTGAGTGTTTCCAGCAAGGGAGGCTTTCCCTGCTTGCTGATGGAGACTATCATAGAGCTAAGGAGAGGCTGAAACTGCAAGATTCTTTCTTGATTGTGGAGAAAAAGCATTTGTAGTTGGGCAGGACCTCTGGGCCTTTTTAATAGTTCTCAAATGGGGATAAAATCAGCAGCTGATGCAGAGGTGGGAGAATAACTAACATGTGGGGTCCTAGTAGTCTCACTAGGCTAAAATGAGGGGCTGACTATAAAACGATGAAACCTAATAGGAATAAATATAAAGTCTTAGGCCTGGGCCCAAACATTCAACAATATAAGTGCAGCATGGAAAAAGACTTGGTTAGATAACAGATCAAGTGAAAAATGCTTGAAGTTGAGGGTGTGGGGGAAGTTACTAGATTGCAAGCTTTATATAAGCCAATGGCAAGACAGAGCGCCCCAAAAGGACCTGTGGTCCTTGATGTTAGCATGAAGTCCCAGTATTCAAAGAAACGGATATGACTATATTGGTCAACTTTTTATGAAATAAATTAGTTAACCATGTATTAGACTGCCTGCCTTCTAGGGAAGGGGGTGAGGGGAAGGAGGGAAAAATTTGGAACAGAATGTTTTCCAAGGCTCAATGTTAAAAAATTACCCAAGCATATGTTTTGCAAATAAAAAGCTTTAATTAATAAAATAAAAAGAAATGAACTAGTTGATTTGTAGGTATTGACTATCAACCCTTCATGATCCTCTGCTTTGATCCAATACAGCTACTTAATCATCTTTACAGAAAAGGGTGCTTTTTGAAAACCTTTCCACAATTGTAAAAGCTGGATTTTACACCTTCCCCAATTAACATGATCACAGAAGGGCTGGCTTCTTCACTGATTTAACCATTGATTCAATCTAAACTGTAACTGAAATGGCAATATGTCAATCAATTGAGAAGACTGAAGAACATGAGCTATTGGATGAAAGGCAGATGGTGTCACCCACACAGGAAATAGCTTGTGACTGGTTGAGAAGATCAATTCATATCTCTGGATGTAAGAGAATTAGAAATGGGACAGTCAAGAGGTAAAGCAAGTTGATGAGGAAAGAATCCCAGAGGATTCCAGTGGAAGAGCTGGGGTTAAGTCCTTGAGAGGGAATTACCAGCTGGGGAAAAGTAGAGGAATCATACTGAAAAAATAGAGAGAGGTGGTGACATCTTGAAGGGGGAGACAGGTTTCGGGATGCTAAGATGAGGTTGCTGTTGGTGAGAAGGAACAGGACACAGAAGGCCAGGGCCAAGAGCCCAGACACACCAACTAGTTAGCATCCAATTTTAACGAGTTAAGTGAAATAACGATAATGACAAAACAATGGCTGGCACACAGTAAGTACCTAATAAATGCTTAATCTATGAGCTCTGGTTATATTATGGAAACAGTACAAATGAACCTTTGAGGTAAAGACTCAATTGCTCTATCTTAGTTTCAGGTCTGGCTAGTGCACTATGACTCAAGAGTAGACCCATTCCTTGAAAAAGAGGAGTAATGTAAAAATATATCCTTGTAACCGCTCAGACTTCAAAGCCAGATGAGACCCCATTTCTTGCTCCTCTGGGGAGCTAGAGGGGATCCTTGCAGCCACACAAGTCCAAGCTACTGTACACCATTCTACCATAACTCTGCCTTAGAACCCTTCTGAGGACTCAGAAGTAGCCCCTAGCTTCTCCCAAATATTCTCTGATCAGAGTATTGTGCCTTGTCAATGACCCTGGCCTTGAAATTCCAGGTCTGTCTGTCTCCTTCCTTCAGGACCTCCCAGAAGGGTTCACCTAGGGAGGGGGCATCCAATGCATGACACTCACCCACAAGGGCTTCTTTGGCTCTGGCTAACTCCTGCTCCTTCTGGGCCAGTTGGACTTTGAGCTCGGTGGCCGAGAGAATCTCTGTGGACTTGCTTCCGTGAGACTCTTCCAGGTCCTTTGTGAGCATTTCCTTCATCTGCCGGAGGATATGAACCTCGTCTTGCAGCTGAGATACCTCTTCTCGTAGTAACGCTGGAGGAAACAAGAACAATTCAAGGAAATGACTTAACTGTTCTCGTTCTAGATCTCTCTCTGCCTCTGTCTTTCTCTCTCTGCACTGGGGGCAAAGAAGGGTAGGTATATTCAGCCCGTCAGGGTTCAACCTTCTCCTTGAAAGGGAAAAAACACTTGGAACTTGGATACTTCCTAGCTGATACTGGGCAAACCACATCTTGGTGCTTCATTTTCCTTATTTATAAGCATGGGACCTGTCAACCTCTTGGGTCCTTTCCAGATTAACTATGCAATGTTATAGAGTAAGATCTAGTAATAAATGTCTGAGACAGGGTTCAAAGTCAGGCTTTCCTGATTTTCAGTGGCTTATTTACCTAGAATTCTTCCTCATGTTTGCTGGGGGAAATTCCACCTTAGTGCACGGATCTACTGGGGCAGTTCCTGTTAACTGAGTCATAGACTCTTCGAATGGCCATCATAAATAGTAAAAATAGTAATAATAGCTGACATTTCTAGAGAATTTCAAGGTCAAAGTCATCATTTTACTTGCTGCTTGTAACTGTCCTGTAAAGTAAGTGCCTTTATCTTCATTTTAAATTTGGGGAAATGGAACCCCAACAAGTAAGATGTAATTAATAATAATAACAATAGCAAGCATTTATATAGTACTTTAAGTATAATGTTTCAATTGCACATTTATAACATATCACATTGCTTACTATCTCGTGGAGGGGAGAAGACAGGGAGGAATAGAAATTGGAACTCAAAACTTTAAGAAAAATGTTACATATAATGGGAAAAATAAGTAGTATTAATCCATAGCATTAATAGTATAAATATATCATTAATAATGTGTAGTATGCTATTATAATACATTAATAGCATGTGATAAAGTTAATGATGTATTATAATATTGATATATATATCATAATATATTGATATATAATATACTATTAATATATGATGCATAATATTAATAGTATTTAAAAGACATTTGTAATACAAAAAAAAGTGAAATATTTTACAAATATTATATTTAATCTTCACGGCAACCCTGGAAGGTAGGTGCTATTATTATCCACACATAATAGATTTTTTTCCCCTGGGGGCAAAGTGGAATAGGTATATTTAAGGCCTTCAGCCTATCCATGTCCAACCTTCTCCCAGAAAGGGAAAAGGCACTTGGGTGTTCCCAGTGGTTATTTAGCCAGACATAGACTAAGTGGCTTGCCCAGGGTCACACAGGGAGTAAGTATCTGAAGTCCTTAGTCACCTAGTTGTCTCCCCGTCCCAGTGGACAGGGCACTAGATTTGGAATTTCAGCTTAGATACTTACTAGCTGACACTGGGCAAACCATATTTTTGTGCTTCATTTTCCTTATTTGCAGGAGTAGGACCTGTCAGTCCCTCTGATCTTTTCCAGATTAACTAGGCGACCCTACAAAATCAGATCTGGTAATAAATGTCTGAGGCTGGGTTCAAAGCCAGGCTTTCTGACCCCTAAGCTAGGCTTAGGCTCAGAAAGTCAAAGCTGGAAGGGACCTTAGAGCTCTTCTCCCTCAGTTCCCTTCCTAAAGGATGAGCTGAAGCTCAGAGAGGGCACCAAAGCTGCCCTCGGCCAGTCCCAGGTTACTGGGACCCCAGCCCGCAGAGAGAGCTCTATTTGTGCAGACAGCCTCACTTCAACGGCGCTCTTCCCTTCACCCCCTGTGCACAGAGATTCTTATGAGCTCATTCTCATCCATTCATCCCTCCACATTTATTCATTTGTCACACTCCTCCTCTGCACCAGGCACTGTGCTGATGAAACAAAGGCAAAAATGAAACAGACCCTGCCTTTAAAGGGCTGACATCCCATTGTGAGGAACACACACACACACACACACACAACCCACAATATGTATATATATGTAACTATAATATATACATATACATACACACGTGCACACAACATACACACAAATAGTATACTCACATATATACAATGTATATCATGCACACAAAATGCACACCCACAACAGAATATACACAATACACACATACCCACAATATACACACATACAGTATATAATCATAGATACAATGTATACACATGCACACAATATGCACATACATACCTACAATAAAGTATACACAATACATACAAGATGCACATGCATACTATATATGTGTGTATACATATATGTATACAATGTACACACACATTCACATGGCATACGCAAATACAATATGCACGTATACATACAAACAGTATACACACATATGCACAATGTATACAAATGCACACATATACATAATATCCCCACATACCTATAAAATGCACACACATACAATATACACATAATATAGTAAACACACATACATACAATATGCACCCATATAATATACACCCATCCACAAAAATATTCAAAACACACATATAATATATAGAGTCCATACAATCTAAACACATATACACAATATGCACATGCATATATTACATAAACATACATAAATACACACAGCAAGTTCTGTAGGGAGGCATAGCAACTGAGGAGATCAGGATCCTTCTCTTTTAGGAGAGGACACACATTACAGATGAGGAAACTGAGGCAGACAGAAGTTAAATGATATGCCCAGGGTTACACAAGGAGTAAGTGAAGCAGGTTTTGACCTCAGATCTTCCTGAATCACCTTGCTGCCTCCCTGTGAAGTGGGCAAGACTTGGAATTTCAGCTTAGATATTTTGCTTTTTTACATTGAAAGAAGCTAAAGATTCTAAACTAGGTGGGCAGTTAGGTGGTGCAGTAACTACAGCACTGGGTCTACAGTCAAGAAGAGTTCAAATCTTACCAGCTCTGTGACTCTGGGCAAGTCACTTAACCCTGCCCCAGTTTCCTCATCTGTAAAATCATCCAGAGAAAGAAATGACAAACCACTCCAGTATGTTTGCCAAGAAATCCCCAAATGAGATCAGGAAGAGTCAGACAAGACTGAAAAACAACTGAACAACAAAAGCTTCTAAGAATCAGAGGCAAGAAGGTTCCCTCTCTTGCCACACGGACAGCCATACTTAGCTGTTCCAGTCTACCTGAGTGTAAGTAACATCTTCCTGGCCTAAGAAGAAAACCCAGTCCTTCATCACACTCACTGAATTGACAATGCTCCAGGTTCTGTCCCTTAGCCTAGTTCTGTAAAATGGAGGTATGGGAGCATCATGATCTTATTTTAATCATGCAGAGGATAGGCTTGGACTTTTTTGTCTAAATTCATGACCTCTAAAGTGGAGGAAAAAGAGGCAGTATGGTAAATAGAATGGGTCCTGTATTTGGAGTTAATGAACTTGAGATAAAAGCCAGTTTTATTACTTCTCTTCTCACATAGTAGAAAAAAAAGAGCTGGCTCTGAATCCAGAAGACTTGGATTCAAATCCTATCTTTAGTGTTTACTACTTTGATGACTTTGGATAAGTCAATCACATTAACTGGACCTCAGTGAAATAGACAGCCTTCAAAGTCCTCTCTCCAGTCCCAGAGTTATGATACCATAACATTAAGTAAATGACTTTACTCAAATCACTTTTTCTCATCTCTAAATGTGAAGGTTAGGGTAGATGACCTTTAAAGTCCCTTTCTAGGTCAAAATAATAGGATCTTTATTTTTTCCCCCATCAATTGGTTTTTGGTTGAAACCCTCTGAGCCAGCTTAAAATGTTAAATTTTCAGCATGAGCATTTCAGTGTTCATTTTATTTTTGTTGATTTTTCTAGACCAAAGAAAGGGATGGATAAAATGTTAATAATAAAGGTAACTTCCAACTTCTTTTAAACAGAGTCAAGTACACACACACACACACACACACACACACACACAATATATAACACAGAGTCAAATTTCTGGTATGGTTTCTGTCCAATTCCATTTTCAGCTGCTCCTCCTTAAGAAACATTTCAGAACAGCCAGTTGATCCTGGAGACTTCTCCTATTAACCTTACTGTATGCTTCTGGCCCTCCTGGCAAAGCTATCTAGGTTAGCCACTCTGGATCTAGACCCCCAAAGTATTCCTCCTTCAAAATCAACTCTGCTATATCACAATCTCCCACTACCCCCTTTATACTAAAGTGTTAGTGACTAATTACAGCTACTTTCTTCCTTCTCATTGGGATAGCCAGTTTCCAGTGTATAAACTCCTTCCTGAGACACATGCAGTTTGGAAATGTATCTGTAACTTAAAATCTTTTTAAGACAGTTTAAATGATTTGTCCATGGACACATATCTAGTAAGAAAGACTGAAAGAAAAAGCATTTATTAAATGCCCATCATATGCTAAATATGTGCTAAGGATTGACCATAAAAATACCAAAGCAAAATTATGTGTCAAAGTCAGAATTGGAACAGAATTTGAAAGTCTTCCTGGCCTTTATTCACTATGAAAGTCTGCATTTGATTAAGAGGCTAATATATTTTAACAGAAGACTTCTTGGGGAAATTTCCTAAGCCAAAGGAATGAATCACCAATGGTAAAAGTTCCTGCTCCGTGACTAGCAGGTGGAGGAGATGTGTTTTATTTTTATTTTTGCAGTAAAGGGTAAGAGACAATATGGAAGAGACCTCTCTAGCTCTTCAGGAAGATAACCCTGATGTTAAGGGCAAAATAACCTAGGAACTCCCCTATACACCTGCAAATGTGAGAGGAAAAAAGGGAACAAGACCGGGCCAGCACCCACCCAACCCCCCCTCTTGAGAAATGTTTGTTTTTCCTTTATGGCACCAAGGCCGTTGTCCCTGGTAACTGAGAGCGGCTAGTTGTTTTCTGCCTGGCTCACCTATTAGGTGTACCTGACATCCCAGTCCCTCCCCACCCCCAAACAAAAACAGGAGGGAGGTGCTACCAGGTGTGGTGATCCTAGGAGCAAGTTTCAGAAAAGGTGGAGAAACCACTTCTATAGAGAGAAAAAGTTCCAAGGAGCTTAACTGAAACTGTACCAGCTGAGAATGATAATGCTCTTAATGCCTTTGGGAGCCACAATCCTTTAATCAGAGGCAGAAAATTAGGGGGTGAGGGCATATGGAGAAAGAGTTCTAGACTAGGGGGTTGGATGACCCAGCTTCTCTTACTGACCCTGCCAGAAACTTGCTATGTGATATTAAGCAAATCACGTTACCTACCCCTATGGGTCTCAGTTTCTTTATCTATAAGAGGAGTTAATGGGGCTAGTTATTCTCTAAGGACTCTTGTAGCTCTTGACATTTTATGTTTCATGTTCTAAGTATTCCCCAGTTCTGACCACCTGTATTCTATGTTCCTTCCCAGCACAGACATTGTGTCCTAAGATATCATCCAACTCTTTTACTTTCTAATGTTCCCATCTTCCACCTCTGACATTCTGTCTTTTAAGGCCCGTCTCAACAAGGACAATCTATGTTAGCCCATACAATTCCAACTTCTTTCTTTCTATCCAACCCTGCTAGTTTTGACATCGAAGGTTCTAAGATCCCTCTCAGCTCTGATAGTGTGTTTTAAGACTCTTCAGGCTCTGATATCCTATGTTCTAAGAGCCCTCCCAGCTCTGATATCCTGTCTTCTAAGATCCCTCTCAGCTCTGATAGTGTGTTCTACGACCCTCCAAGCTTTGACATCCTATGTTCTTCTAAAGGCCCTTCCAGCTCTGACATCCTGTGCTCTAAGGGCCCTTCCAGCTCTGACATCTTGTGTTCTAAGCTCCCTCTCAGCTCTGACATTCTAGGTTCTAAGGTCCTTTCTATCTCTGACACTCTACCAAAGACCCTTCTTGCTCTGATATTCAGTGTTCTAAGATTCCTGGCCCTAGACTACAAAGCAAAACAAAAACAAAATGCCTCCCAAACATCCTCTCAAGCTCTCCAACTAGATAACTATCTTAGTAGAAATAAGCAGAAAATTCTGTTGAGCCTCATAGTCCCTGGCAAAGTAAAGCAGGGTGCCAAAGACATTCCTCAGCTAATTTAGAACAAAGCCTTTTGCCTGAGAGATTTCATTTTTGTTTTTGTTGCCTGAATCACCTGGATGAGTGCCTCCACCCTCCACTTGGCATTGGTCTGTTGGCCGTTGTATGACTCGGGGATGGGTCGAGTTGACTGGAATCCAGAAAAAAGCTTTAATATGTGGGCCTTAAGTCAGACAAAAAGCCCTTTGCAGAAGTGGGGCTGTCCCAAGTGGGTGAAGAATGGTGGTTGGGCAGTCTTCCCTCTCTTGAAGAGTCTCAAGTATCTTTGGATTGTCTGAAGGGTTCTGGGGAACCCTTCTCTCTGCCCTTGGCATAGATGACCTTAGTGACCTCACAAGGACTCTTCTGGGACTAGGGACCCTTGCATGAGCCAACTTGGCTCCATCCACAATGGCCTAAACATGTACTTTCTTATAAAGTAGAAGGATAGAAAAGTCTGACAAGGAGAGGATTAACTAAGATTACCACCTCTCTCAGCAACAGGAGGCAAGTTGTACTTATGGTGAGCTGGGAAAGAGCTACACGCTTAGCCTGATGGAGCCAGGAAGAATACTGACCCCACTAACAAGGTTAAGGAGAACCAGTGTCTACATGCCTTACTGAGTCTCAAAGTGTCATAGCCAAATAAGGAAAAGAAATAAAGGAATAAGGAAAAAAGTTATATATATATATATATATATATTTAGTATACATAAATATATAATGTATTATATATTTTATATATGTAATATAAAAAACTTACATAAAAATATAAGGAAAAATAGATAAAGGGAGAAATTACAATTTGGAGAGAAGGAATTTTCTTTTTCTCTCAGCTTGATGTAATGGCAAGAAAGTTGGAATTATCTCTAGGATCAAATATAAATTCTTTTTTAAAGTCTTTTACAACCTGACCCTAACCTCTCTTTCTCACCTTATTCATTATCCATACTCCTCCTTCTTGAGTAGCTAACCTGACCTTCACTTTCTCTCCTCCACCCTTATAAACTAGAAAATCATTCCTCCTTAAGTTCATCTCATAGAGTCTCTATCCTCTTTGAAGATATACCTTAAGAACCACTTCCTACATCAGATATACTGCCCCCCAAAAGAGGAGGGGAGGTAGATTTCAGGAGTCTATGAAATTGGCTGGAAAAAAAATTACATCTTTATTTTCATTCATTGCCAACTGCAAGTAAGCATTTCCTTCAATTATTTAAGATCATTATTTGGAGAAAGGGTTCCTAGATTGAAGTTGTCCCAGAGTGGGGCAGGCTCTCTTTCCAAGTAGATTTTTGAGCAAAGACTAAAGAATTCCATATCAAGTACACTGTAGGGGAGATGTTCCACCATATTGGACATGATGGCTGCCATGGGTCTTTCCTACTCTGAAATTCTGTGTTTCTAATTGGCCAGAATGAAAAATCTTTGGCAAATGTACATCGATGCCTTTATCTTCCCAGATGTTTGCTGGCTGGCACCCTAAAAATAAATCCAAGTGCACTGGCTTTATAAAGTTAGGGGCTGGACAGCCATATCTAGCAACTTCTGCCAATACAGGTCAACATCTTTGTGATTTAAGAGATCTCTCCTGAAAACAAACCTAGCCTCTTTGTGATGTAGCCTCATTGCCAAAAGAAAACAAGTTGAATTTCTCCTCCTTCTACAGGACATACTTGAATTGAATACTTGAAGACAGGGATCAGACAACCAGACTTTTTAGGCTTCAAACCCACTGGTGAGTCAGGAGGAGTGTCTGCCCCAAGCATGGCAAAATATTCACTGGAAGGATAGGTGAACAAGAATGGTTTCTTCCAACAGCTAGGAAGGCAGCTAAAGTAGACACTGTGGAACTCGTAGAGTTTGGTCAGACATTAAAGATGACAAGGTCATTCACTGAATCCCAGGTATCAGTCATCCTGTCATTTTTCCTGCTACTGGACTTCAATGAATCTGGGAGCGAAAGTAAGGCTGCCAATTTTGTGCAACTCTGCTTTACTTAAATCTAATTCACTTGAGAGTCAAGACAACACTCTGCGATATCATCAGTCCTCTCTGAAATGAAGGAACAATGTCTTTTCTGCCTTTATATTCAATGATTCACAACCTTAGTCACTTCATTTCTCCAAGGTTCAGTTTCCTTAATCTCCAATATAGAGGTAAATCTTACTGATAAAGATCTGCCTCATTGAGGTCTTGGGAGGAGAGTGCTTTGCATGTGGGAGTCATATTTACTCGAGTCTTTCTTACTATATTATGTGGAGGCAAGAGACTATGACTTATACTCCTTGATATTCCCCACAATCTAAAACACAGGACTGAGAATCTAGTTATGTCCTCCAGAAACAATGTAAGGGGCAGCTAGGTGGTGCAGTGGATGGCACACCAGCACTGAAGTCAGGAGGACCTGAGTTCAAATCTGGTCTCAGACACTTAACATTCCTTAGTGGACCCTGGGCAAGTCACTTAACCCCAATTGCCTCAGGGAAAAAAAAAGAAACACAATGGAACCACAGAAGTGTAAGGATCATCAAATCGATCCATTTCATAGGTCAAAACATGCCCAAGAGATGCTCATCATCCCACCTCCCTCTTGCATATCTTCAGGGATGAAAAATTCACTATCTTTGGAGGTACCAACTTTTGGACAGCTCCAGTTATTAAGTTCTTTCCTATTACAGGTCTGAAACCAAACTTCTTAGTCACAGCTCCAGTAGCTGCCAAAGAACTGACTAGTCAGACACCTTGTGCTTTAACAAACTGCAGCCTCAAAAGCAATCTGTGGGTGGAGAGCCCCTGGAGTTATTGGATTTCCCTCATGCTCAAGATAATTCATATAGACTGCTGCAGCACCAGATTCCCTCCTACCCCCACACAATTTTACACTGGTGACAAAATACATTCAGATCTTTCTAATTCCCCTTTGGTTCTAAGTCTGATCCAGATCCCAATGGGCCTAAACCTGTTAGCTCCTTCCACTGTTCCTCAGTTTGTTTCCAGGGCATTGAGCCCCCATCCAGAGACTTGGGGGCTCCCAAGATGCAATTTTTCCAAACAAACCCTTCTTGAGATTTTTTTCTAAGGGTCCTCTGAGTCTCAGATGGGGGAATCATTTCCAAAATGGTCTCATCCCTTTGAAACGGGCTTCCTTAATAACGACAATGGGTCATAGGTCTATTTATCAATGCCTGATCCCATTTTAGACTGTGCTTTTACTTTGGAGTAAAGAGACAAATCCTGCTTAGTTAGCCCTTTCAGGATGCATGGCGGAGAAGCAATTTTGGCCTTTTAGATGGAGAGAGGGCTGCTCCTGAAGGGGTAACTTCACAGCCTCATCAAGTGCTCTCTAGTTACGACCCTCCAATTACAAGAGAGAAGGGCAGTAAGGGAACTGTTTGAAGCAATTGTCACAGGGCCCCCCTGCCTCTCTTATTCTCTGGAGCCTTAGAACACCACAGAATTACAGCTGGATTTTAACTATAGCTACAGCCATCGTAAGTAGTGAGAAGCGCAGCATGTCTGAAAGGGGACCTCAGAGACCATCTAGTTCATTGCATTCTCTGGAGAAGAATCCCCCCTTTGGGGTCCTTCAGCTTCTGTCTGAAGTCTCTGACACAAGGGACCCTTGCTACCCCACAGGCTGCCCATTCCAATTTGGGACACCTCCAGTTGTTAGGAAGCTTTCCTTGGCTTCCAACCAAAATGGATCTCTCTGTACCTTCCCCTCTGCCTTTAGTTCTGCTCTCAGGACCAAGCAGGAGGAAGTTCTTCTATAGGACAGCGCCACAAAACCATAGATTTAAAGGTCATCAGGTTTAGCCTTCACATTTTACAAAGGTGAACACTGAGGCCCATGGAGTCCCAAGATCCCATAGGCTACAAACACACACACACACACACACACACACACACACACACACACATACACACACACACTGAGATGTCTGTCCGTCTGTCCCTTTGCCCCCCAGGCCTTTCTTCTCAGTGCCCTCAACCAATTACACAGAAGCTAGACTTGAACCCATTTCAGCATCCCAACTGTTCTGCTTTGGACACTGTTCAGCAGATCCATCTTCTACTGAAAATGCATTGTCCCATACTGCCTGTGATACCCGGAGTGCTGTCTGAACAAGACAGAGAATAGTGGGACTGATTAGCACTTCATTCCTGGGCTCTTTCCTAAGGACATCAGCTCTTCTAGCTGTCATATCACATCATTGATGTCAATGGGGGACTTCACAAGACATGTTGGAAATCGGGGTGTAGCTTCCCAAGCTGTAGCTGGGCCACACAATAGGGACTGAGACAATGACTCAGCAGCACCTGGCTGGAAACTTTGCTAGTAAAAGTGTGTCTATGTATGTGTGAAAGTCAGAGAAAGTGAGAGAAAGTGGGAGAAAGAGAGACAGAGAGACAGAGACAAAGAGAGAGACAGAGAGAGACAGAAAGAGAAGAGAGAGACAGAGATGAAGGGAGGGAGGGAGAGGGAGAGAAATAGGGAAAGGAAGCGATAGATGCACACACAGATAGACAGAGACAGAAAGGGAGAAGAGAGGAGAGGAGAGGGAAGAAAAAGGGAGAGGAAGGGGAAGTTAATGACTAGGGCCTCAAACAGGGGCTCCAGATCTCACTCTTGGCTCCTTCCCTGGCTTGCCCCGTGCCTCTAGGCTAGGTACTCATTGCATTGAGCCATCTGCTACACATCTGACACCCACAGCCCAAGCCTGGGACCACACACAGGTCTCCCTGCCTGTAACCCAGGTCTCCCTTCAGATTTCCATTGTATTTGTTGGACTGTTACCTTCTGCTACACTCTGGAGGAAACAGAATTGCCCTGAGCTCTCTGGAGGGATGATGATTGTCCCTGTGGCTACAGTTACATTAACTGGAAGACTAGAACTGGGGTTTTGCAATTGGGTCTGTTCTAGAGAGCCTGGCTTTAATGAGGGCAGGACACCCACCCTTAGCCAAAGACCAACCCCTTGGGCAGCCTGTGGATCACTTCTCAGAAGAATGTTTTCAAACTATGAAGTATTACAAAGAAAGCCGATGTCCTAATATAGAATTATCCAAATCCAAAGACAAATGCATGGACCCCCAGGTAAGGAGCAGCTGCTATAGGGTGAGCTGATGAGGGTGGCAGATCATTAATGAACAAGTCCTGGTGCAGAGAATCAGGCAGCTCTCTGCAAAGGCTGGCTGGAAACTCTTCAATAAGCAGGACCCTCCCAGCTAGAAGAGACAGACCTCAGGTTCAGGCGATGTAGGGATCAGCAACGGGCCCCAGGGATGCTTAGCCTAGAGAAGAGGTGAGCTGGGTGGGCACGAAAACTGTCAAGCATCTGAAGGCTGGCCTTGTGGAAGACAGATTTGCTTTGTATTGGATGGCTCCAGAGGGCTCAACTAGAGCAGATGGGGCAGGGAATGGGGAGGCAAAGCTGCTCATGCAGGTTCCCCAAAGGAAAAAAACTTCAAGTCTGTGGATGGGCTGCTTGTGGAGAGGCTGAATTTCCCCTTACTGAGGGTCTGCAAACAAAGTCTGGAAATTCATCTTCCAGATGGAGTTCAAGAGGGTTCTGTGGTACAGTGAACTTTCAGTTCAGTTTAATGAGCAAGAGAAAACTACCGAAAATTAGGATTACAGGAGCTATGAGATAGAAGAGACCTCAGGGACCCCCTAAATCTGAGGTGAACAAGAATCCATTCTACAGCTCAACCAACCACATGTCCAGTCTTTGCTTAAAGATCTCTTTGAGCTGGCCAATGGACTGGAGCTACCTTGAGAGGCTGAGCTCCCCATTCCCTACAGAGTTAGAGCTGAAACTGAATGGTCCTTCATTAGGATGGATGAGGGGAAGGGAACTCCTCTCTTTCTGACTGGCCTTGATGAACCTGAAAGTCTCTTGTAGCTCCTGCAAATCTTAGGATCTGAGTTCTGTGTTTGAAAACAGCTCTTGAAAAAGGGCCCAGGAAAGACTAACATGAACTGATGCTGAGTGAAGTGAGCAGAACCTGGAGAACATTGTACACAATGACAAGAAGAATATGTGATGATGAATTGTGATGGACCTGGCTCTTCTCAACAATTTGGTGGTATAAGGCTATTCCAATAGACTTGGGATGGAAAGTGCCAATAGCATCTAGAGAGAGAACGATGGAGTCTGATTGTGGATCAAAGCATAGTATTTTCACCTTGTTTTTTTTTCTTTCTTGTGATCTCCCCCCCTCTTGTGGTCCCTTTTGGTCCCCCTTTTTTCTTGTACATCTTGTCAGGGAAATATGTTTAAAATGATTTCACATATTTAACCTATATCCAGATTGCTTGCTGTCTTGAGGAAGGGAGAGATAAGGGAGGGAAGGAAAAAAATTTAAGAACACAAAGTCTTACAAAAATGAATATTAAAAACTATCAACACATTTTTGGAAAAATAAAATACTATAAAAAAAAGAAAGAAAAAGGACCCAGGAGTTTTGGTGACTCCTAGTTCAGTCTAATATTTATGGGGTATATAGGACGCAGAACTAATGGGTACTTAAAATTTAATTTAGTGCTTCCTCCCCCATTTTAGGGAGGAAGAAATAAAGTGCATCCTCCTAGACTAAATCCAAAATTCTTTCTATTTTTATTCAAGGCCTTTCTTTCCTCGTCCAAAGACCAGTTGAGTTTTCAGTAAAGGAGGAGAAACTAGTCCAAATCCCTCAAAATGACTAGTCTCCCCCAGCAAGGAATGCCCTGAAGCCAAGAAATTTGCCTGCAAAAATACTTCTAAGCAATGCCCCTCCAAGGATGGATTCCCAGTCTCCTCACCCCTCAGGCACACTAATGCTGCAGGAGATCTGACTCTGGTTGTCCTTGAACCCTGAACTCCATCTGTGCCTGCAATTATTTTGTGAGCAGGTTTGCTGAACTGTTACAAAAGCCTTTGGTGGTCCTCGGATCTCAAAGCTCTGTCCCTCCTGGATCAGAAGCAGGAATTAGGCCCACAGGTCAGCATGATTCACAGGGAGAGCAGAAATAAAAGTTCTCGGTAGGAGAGGTTCAAACAAAGCCAAATCTTTTAATCTAATAACGATCGGATTACAACAATCCAAATGGCAAAGCCTCCTAGATTGGCTGGGGACTCCCTAGTGCCTTTTGAGGGGGCGGGGTTCCCATCCAGGTGCATCCAAGGAAGGGGGGAGAAGGAAGGAGAGAGAACAAGAGGGAAAAAAAAACAAGGGGAAGGAGAGAGAAGAGAAGATGGAAGAAGAGGAAGCAAAGAAGAAAAGAGAAGGGGAAAGGAATGGAATAGGAAAAGGAGGAAAAAGGTGATTAAAAAAGGGAAGAAATGATGAAGAGGAGGGAGAAAGAAAAAAAGAGAAGATGCAGAGGAAGAAAATGAAGAGATTAAGGGAGGAGAAAAGAATAAAAAGAAAGACAATGAGGCTGAAGGAAGGAGAAAACATAGTGATGAGGAAGAAAAGGATGGAAAAGAGAAAGAAGGAAGAAAGAAGATGCAGGAAAAAAAAACTGGGGGAGGAGAAAGACCATTGTGGCCCTTCTCAGCAAAGACAATGCAAATAAGACTGGACAGAGGCCTGGGAGCATGGCGACCCAAGAGCTCTGAAAGGCTCAAAGCCTCTGGGGAACCATTCTGCCCTAGTCACAGGGACAGGCCTCAGATTAATGAAAATTTTTTTTTCCATTTCTAATTTCCTTGAGGTCACAGGGCTCAGTACTGGGGGGAGGGAGGGGAGGAAAGAGGGAGGAGAACATGGAGAGAAGGAAGAAATAGCTTTGCCCATTTTAAGCCAAGTTTCTCAAGAAGGGAAGAAACAGCCTTTGGGTAGCATGAGGGGGTTTCCAAAGCATTGGAAGGATGGCTGAAGTGCCCAAAATACAACAATGAAGTCCTTGAGACATGGAGTTGATGTTTTTGGCTGCCCCTCCGTAGGACATGACCTCTGAGCTGTTTATCCAGGAATGGAGATGGATTGTACTGAGGCCCTGTTTTCCCATCCCTCTGACCCCCATCCCCAACCCAGGACATACATCTGCAAAGCAGGGGGCCAGGGTAAGAAGTACAAGTCTGTGTCTGTATGGGTCAGAACAAACCCTCAACTGTTACTTATACTCATCCTTTTCCCAAAACGAGTTTGGGAAAGCAGCTTTGAGGACACTCAAAGTCAAGAGAGGTTTTAACCTCTAGGTCAAGGGTTTTTTCAGGAAAGCCCTGGGTTTTGGCAATCTTCAAAGGGCTATGGTTGTCCCAAGAAGAATCCATGGGGCAAGGGGACCCTTAACAGAGTTCCAGACAAACTTAAAAGTGATGACTGTGTTGACCTGTAAATTACCATAATATGAAGTAGTGATCTAGGCATTCACCAAGTAATCAAAGGTGCTTAACTGTTTGTACTCAGTCAGCCAATGTTTATCGAGCATTTATTATGTGCAGAAGAGGCACTAGGAGCTAGAATAGGGGCAAAACTGGGTCAGCCTCCAGCAGAAGATAGGCTTTCAGCAGAGCCTTGAAGGAAGAAGCCAGGGAAACTCAGAAAGAAATGGAGACAAATTCAGACATTGGGTATATGGCCAGAGGAGATCTCAAACACAGGGACTGTGTGACTCTAAGCAAGTCACCTAAACTCAAAAAAATAGCAAACACTGTAGGTAGTACCAGAGCAGGTGCAGTCTTATCATGATACAGGGGGTTTCTTATTGGGAGAAATCACAAAACTAGAATCCCATTAAAAAAAAAACAAAACTACTTTTTCAGATTTTTTTTTTCTTGTAGATATGATTTTTTTGGTACAACAAT
This sequence comes from Myrmecobius fasciatus, assembly GCA_023553655.1. Taxonomy (NCBI): domain Eukaryota; kingdom Metazoa; phylum Chordata; class Mammalia; order Dasyuromorphia; family Myrmecobiidae; genus Myrmecobius; species Myrmecobius fasciatus. The sequence goes on along the minus strand of JAJPUD010000687.1, from coordinate 221,870 downwards.
GATAAGTGTGGAAATATGTATACATATATTCGATTTGTCAAGTATTTTAACACAATTAACATGTAGTGGATATCCTGCCATCTGGGGGGGGAGTAGGGGGGAAATTTTGTAACAGAAAGCTTTGTAAGAGTTAATGTTGAAGAATTACCCATACATGTTTTGCAAATAAAAAGCTTTGATAAAGAAAAAAAATAAATTAAAAAAATATTAAAATAGTTTGCGTATCGAGTACCTTTGTGTATCAAAGATATCTTATGGCCTATATTTCCCCTGCCTCCAAGACAGAGCAAAGGTACACTGGATGTAGAACATAAGACTTGGGCTCAAGGTTTTACCTTCTCTCTTGGCTCCATCCTTGACCTCCATACACACACCTGTACTGGCCCTGATTGTTTCTCTCCTAGTCTATAGCAAAAACTCTTTTCCTTTCTCCAACTTCTCCACACTGTTGTCAAAGGGATTTTCCTAAAACACCATCCTAATGATGTCACTCAATAAACTCTAGCAGCGACCCATTGCTTTTAGAATAAAAATATACACTCTGCTGTTTGGCTTTAAAGTTTTCCAGAACCTGACCCCAACCAATCTTTCCTGCCTCCTAGTATACTTCTTTCCCATACTGCCAGGAGGAGAAATCTGTAAATAGTAAGGTGCTTCTGAAATTGGGAATTGACCTTCCTATTTGTTGCCAGCCTCGGGGCACAGCTGGGCACTGCAGACAGAGGTTCCGAAAAGAGATTTATAATTTCTTTTTTGTTCCCTTCTTGGGCTGTTCCTAAGTTTTGGCTCCTGCAGTGGGCTAACTGGAAACCAGGCCATGGTTTCTATCATGCTCTTGGTTGTTTGGGAACTCCTTGAATATATCACTTTCCCAGACCCACCTTGTTCTACCTTTGATGCCAGTCATATTTGCCAAAACCTAAGAACCAGTAATGGGGTTGGAGGTGGGCAGAGAGATATCAAAAACAAGCTGAGGCTGTGCCAGTGGAGAATTACAGTTCTATCTGTTGGACTGGTAGGCAATCCACTTGGGCAAACTGAAAGTCCCCGGATTTTGAAAGATAAGGCGACAAATGAGGAAAACTCAATGGACCCGAATCATCCTGCTGGTCCATATGCACATGCTCTCCCAAGCCAGAAAGTCCGGATGGCTGCTACTGAAAGGGAGGGGACAGGAGTGGGCAGAGGGAAGATGCCAGAGCCTCCTAGGTATCCAGCTAATTATCATACCAAGGGGATGGCACCTTCTTCTGGGATTTCTCCATGACTGCCCCTACATCCACTCATCTTTTCATCTACTTCCCTAGCTGGGAATTTGTGGTTAGCAGCAGCTTCTTAAACACAGCTTTCAGCTGCTGCTCAGAGCTTCCCATCATCCTCTGGGTGCTGAGGCTATTCTCTGGCTTTCCAACAGGCAGCAGGCATCCCTAGTTCATTTTATCCAGTTTTGTGCCAGGGAATAGGAGGGTCAAAGATCAACCTGAAAGTAGAGATAGTAGCGGGTGTGCGGGTGATGGTAGGGGGTAGAGAAGGAAGGATGAAGGGAAAACCTGCTGTTACATAATTCCTAGACGGAAAATTTTCTCCAGCTCACCCACTGGGAGCTAAATTTACGGATCCGGCATTGCAGCAAGCTGCCCCTGCAGGCTTGCATCGCAAAGGCCTGTAATTACTGGTGTGACTCTGTGTTTGCTACACACTAGACTTCCCAAGCTCTGGGTCCCCTGAAGAATCTTCTGGCTGCCTAGCTGGGGGTAGGCACAGGGACCGCCTCTGGCAATCAGGCCGGGAAGTTTCTGGTGAGCAGGACTCCTAATGTGGCAGTGAAAGGATGGAGGGCAGAAGAGGGGCATCTGGACTGTCTGGCTACTTAAGCACAGGGAGGAAGCTCACCCCCTCAAACACATACCATCTGGCTGGAGGAGGCAGAAGTAGACACTCGGCTGCCACCCGTGGGAAGGAGGATGAGGGACTGGCATGGATTCAGAAGCCAGCAGAAGCAGTGGGTCTGCTTACTAGCAGAGTCCAGAGAGAGACAGCTTTCATGGCTAGCAGAATCAGCCCAAACTGGGCTTTTAATCTTTGTGTCCCCAACGGTGATGGGAGAAGGGTGAAGGCTTTAGCAGGGAGGCTGACGCTAAAAACCTAGGGCCTGCCAGTGGCAGAGAGCCATCAGGGCCCCAGACATCTGTCTGCTGACAGCTGTCAATTTACACTGTCCTTGATTCAGACCAACAAATTCCAACGCGTCAGAGAGATCATAACAAATCCCATCTCCAGAGTGTTTCGGTTTACAAAAAGGCTTTTTGGCTGAACACCTCTTGGAAGGCAGTCAGGGCAAATATCGTTATGTTGATGGTACAGATGAGGAAAGGGAGATTCGGGGAAACTCTTCGACATACATGGAGGCAGCATGCCCTAGTAAGCATACTGCAGCACTAGACTGGGATTCAGCCATCTCGCATCTATGTTCTCTGGGCC
>JAJPUD010000687.1:178872-195076 GCA_023553655.1 Myrmecobius fasciatus | reverse complement strand
GGAGGGCCCTTAGAGCCCAGGATGTCAGAGCTGGGAGGGCCCTTAGAAGATCAAAGAACAATGTGAGAGATGAAGAATATCTTTGAAATCAACTAATGCAAACTCCTCCTTTTACAGACTAAGGAAATGAAGGGCTTTATCTAAGGTCACTTAGATGAGCCTTCTTTTCCTCGGGGGTCAAATGCCTAATCTTTTGTTCTGCCCTAAAATTCATGATTTGAATCCATTTCCCAATAACCAACAAGTTCCACCATCTAAGGATAGAGTGAGCTGCTTCCTAGGGATACAGACATAGAACTGGGAGAGGTCATTATAGGGCATCTGGTCCTATCCCACCATTTTACAGATGAGAGAACGAAGATCAGCAAGTTATTTGCCCAAAGTCACAAGGATAATTAACAGAAAAGACCCTAACTCCAAGTTCAGAGCTCTCTCCATTTTGAGGACATACCTTAATCCCTGTCCATAGGTAACATAGATCTCAGTCCTTTCCCACTCAGCCAATGGGAAAGCCCATCTGCTATCTTTTCCAAGGCTGGAACCATTCAGTGTAGACCTCAGGGAGGCTGCATACACCACAGCTTTAGGTGGTAGGGGAAAAGCTTTTTAAGTACTTAACACCCCTTCAACAGGCTCTAATGGGCAGCTTTCTCCCAGCCTCCCTAATTCCCAGAAATTAGAGATGCAATCTCATCCCTACTGCTTTTTCAGAAGGGCTAATAGAAAACTGACAACTTACTAAAGCCATTGAGATAAGCCACTACTTAAACTGCATAAAAGGAAGAAAAGGAGACCTATTTGTGCAATAGAAAAAAATAAGTTAAATAAACTAAAAACCTAAAAGACCTAGCTTTGGGGGTGGGTCTGTTTATTTCTGTTTGGGCCTCTAGGAGAAAGTCTCCAGTGAGCTGAATTCTCTAGAGGAACCATCACAGTGGAAATTTCCCTTTAAAGATTCCATCCTGATTATACTTGCTTGCACACTAGGAAAGGACCGGCTAGGTGACTTCCCAAGCTTCTCTGGGGCAACGGAGGGAGATTCTAGCTTTTGATAACCTCAGAATCTCAGCATTGGAAGGTCTTCACAGGGGCCAGGAGCTTCAGACAGTTGACAAGAATTAATCATATCAACAATAATAATAACTAGTATTTATATATTATTTCATGTTTCAAAACCTTTTCTATCGATTGAGCTTTACAACAACCCCCTGAGATAGCTGCTGCTCTTGTCCCCAGTGAACACAGGAGAAAACTGAGGCTGACTTAAAGTGACTTGCCCAACTCCATCACATACTTAGGAGGTGGATTTGAGACAAGATTCTAACTCAGATCTTTTTAACTAGGAGGCCTAGCTCTCCCTCCACTATCCTATCTATGTTTGAGATACTCTGTGTGTGTGTGTGTGTGCATGCACTAAGTGCTAAGAGATACAAAGAAAGGCAAAAAACAACTGTGGTAGGGCAGCTAAGTGGCACAATGGATAGAGCACCAGCCCTGAAGTCAGGAGGACCTGAGTTCAAATCTGGTCTCAGACACTTAACATTCCCTAGCTGTGTGACCTTGGGCAAGTCACTTAACCCCAATTGCCTCAGCAAAAAGCAAAAAAACCCCCCAAAAACAAAAACAAAAAAACAATTGTGGTCCTCAAGGAGTTCACATTCTGAAGGGGAGAACAACATGCAAAATGATTATATATGTATTAGATATATACAGGGTATCTAAGAGTAGATATATGTATATGTATATGTGTATATTTGTATATGTATATATGTGCACATACATATGCAAGTATATACACATAGATACAAAAGCAGCTTCCAAGATCATCTCACCAGCACCCTCATTTTATTGTTTTTCAGTCATGCCTAACTCTCCGTGACCTCATTTGGGGTTTTCTTTGTAAAGATCCAGGAGTGGTTTGCGATTCCTTCTCCGGCTCATTTGAGAGATAAGGAAACTGAGGCAAATAGGGTCAAGGAGTTTTAGCCAGGGAAGCACAGCTAGTGAGTGTCTGAAACTGGATTTGAACTCAGGAGGATGAGAGATCTTCCTGACTCCAGATCCAGTGCTCTATGCACTATGGTGCCCCTAGCTTCCCAAACTCCATTTTTATAAACTGAAGACCCAGTATCTTTACATATATTTAAAAAATAAAAAAACTACCAAAAAAATGAAAAAAACAAAACTGAAGACCCTCGGAGGGGAAAGCAATTTGCCTAAGGTAGTCAGCCTCCAAGGTGGGATTTGAACCCTAGTTCTAGTATTCTCTTTTCAACCCCACTCATGTGGTCCATTGCACCCAGGAACAAAAATCTATTCCAGGGAAAAACATTTCCCCATTTTCACTTCCAGCATTGAAATCCAACTGTATCAGATTCTCCCCAGCCTGTCTCTTTCCTCCCCAGATGCAATAAGCATTTATTATGCACCTACTTTATGCAGAGATGGGATCGGGGAAGGGGGGAATCTAAAAGCAAAGTGAAAAAATTGGCCCTGCTCTCTGGGAATTCATCTTTACAGATAAGTAAGGAAGGTAATTTAGAAGATAGGATGTCAGGGCCGGGAGGAAGCTTACAATACAGAAAATGGACAACTTTACACCTGGATATGTATTACATACATTATTAAATGAGATCACGGCTGGGATGCTATTGTTACTGCCCCCAGATGTGTCATCTTGCCTGACTACACAACCCAGGCCAGTTTGGGCCCTCTCAAATTGCCCCCCACTGTCAATCCGAAACGACTTCCTAAGACCTACCTTAGCTATGGGACTGTCAGGAAGGTGTGGGAAAATCCCGCCTTCCCCATGTAGCCATTCGGCCTCAAAAGGGCTCTCATTTCCCCAGCCCCCTTCATCCAACTTGGAATTCCTTTCATCTCCTCAAACCAGGGAAGGAGCTCTTGGGAATTGCATCTGTTGGGCTCCCAGGGTAAAAGCCTCCTTGTAGCTGGGCTAAATGTTTACTTCAGCTCCAATTTCTACCCAAAATAGTTTCTGTTGATCTCCCTAAGGAAAACTCCTGGCCATATCCAGCAGCAGTCACAGAAACCATATAGCTCATCATCTTTCCTATGGTCAGGGAGCCCCAGTGCCTGGGAAACCGTGGGGGGAAGGGAGGGAGCCAAAGCCAGGATTAGGGTGAAGGGAGGGGTGTCATTTGGTTTCTACACACAGGAGACAGAAAGGAAGTGATTTGGTTGGGAGGCAGGGTAGGAAAATGAGCAGATCTCAGGATTCCAGATCCTGGCTAAGCTCTTGGCTTGATTGTAGCAACAATCAATTCCCTATTACCTACATACATCAGTGTTGTTCTTTAATGAATTATGGGCCAGTCACTGAACTACTTTTCAATCAGTTTTCCCATCTGTGAAATGGGCTGATAACACCTATAATAGCTGCCACATGACAAAATAAACTTTGAATAACGCTACATAAATGTCAGTCAGGACTGTGATCATATCATCAGTATAAGAACTACCTTCACCAGTTCAGATAGCAGCTGGCCCATTCCCGGCTGGTCCAAATTTGCCAGAGGCCTTTCCTCTGGGTCTTTTAATATTTTCTGGGTGACAGTACAACACTTAGGTTGTTTATATGAAACTTGAAACACAACTCTCACCTTTTTTTTTTTTTTTTTTTGGTAACCTTTCAACAGAAAAAGACCTCAGAGGCTATTTATTTAGTCCAACTCACTTCAATTCCAGGTAGGAATTTCACCTCCAAGGGATCCTGGCCAAGTGAAATGAAGCTTAGGGTTTAGCCTGGGAATCTCATGTATTGAGGGAGGAAGTAGAGTTAGTTTAGTGCAAAGAAGGCTGTGTACAAAGTCCCAGGAACTGAATTCCAATTCTGACTCTGCAGCGTGGGCAATTCACTTGTCCACTCTCACAGTTATAATATTGTTGTTGTTGTTGTTGTTGTTTTAATCACTTATGGCACATCCAACTCATTAGGATAACTGTGTGGTAGCCTCCTTACAGCAGACACAGATGAAATAAAGTTGCCTCATATGGCCGTGTGCAAAGTGTCAATTATGCAAACCAATCTCTTTCTGCCCTGAAGGACTGTCTGTCATGAGGGCTAATGGTACCTTGGCGTTGGTGCCTGGGAGATAGGTGTTCCATGAGCAGACCGTGTCATTAAGATCTTGTTGTTACAAATACACCAGTCGCATCTACTTATACACAAGAAAAACACACTTCCCTGTCTGGCTACATTCTACATGAGTATTTTCATAATCGCACCTTCTATTTACAGGGCACCTAATGAGGGTATATAGATATGATGGATATTCATCACCACAAAAAGCTGCAGGTCATGGCAGAGTTTATAGACTAAAATTCAGAGAGGGGGTCTTGTCTACTTGACCCCATGAATACATGGAGGGATCTTCTGTAAACTCTGCCTTGTAAACTCTGTTACAAAGTATTTAGCACACACAGTAGGATGCTTGAAAAAATGTTTTTCAAAAAATCCAGAGCTGTTTTCACTTTTCCTGCAGAAGAGATGGGGGAAACTGAGGCACCCCAACAAGAATAAACTTGCCCATGTTTCCATAAATAACACAGCTCCCATTTCTGTAGCATTTCAAGATTTACCAAGCACTCTTGTTACATTGCCATGACAGTCAGGTGAGACAGGTATCATATCATCTCTATTTTACAGATGGGGGAACCAAGGTACAGAAGAGTCAAAGGATTTGCCTGAGAGATCATACTAGCAGCAAATTTGGGAATCGGGATTAAACTCAGGCTTTCCAACCCAGTCTCTCCATCATTCTACAAAGCCTGGGCAGTATAACATTATGCCTGTTAAAAATGAGGTACAAAGTTTAATCTATATTAGATTATTGCTGTCTAGGGGAGGGGAGAGAAGGGAGAAAAAATTGTAATACAAGGTTTTGCAAGGGTGAATGTTGAAAACTATTTTTGCATGTATTTTGAAAAACAAAAGGCTATTTTTTTTAAGAATTAGGTATAGCCTCTTCTCTGGAAGAATGGGGCTTCATAGATATGCTTGCATATGACATCAGAGTTTTTTCCCTATGAATTGTGATTTTGCTGCTTTTTTTCCCCTTCTTCCTTTTTTCTCTCTTTTAAATTCTTTGCATAAAGGTCTGCTTTCTGGGAGGAACTGTCAGAAGGAATACATTAAAGGGAGGAAGTAAACATATATGTGTATATATTATATCTATACTACATATATTATACATGTAATATAGTACATAAAGATTGTGAACTATATAGATATATAAATATATACAAAAGATATAAACAATTTCTTAAAGATCTAGATAATATACTTTTTTCAGAGTGTATGTGTGTGGAGATCTCACGTCCCCTTTTTCTTGGTCTTAGGCTCTTTCTATTCAGTGGAAGCAGCAGAGAAGAGCAAAACCTTGAAATGAAAGCTGACATTTCTATCCCTTTGCTTTGTTGCCTGCTTGGAGTAGAGAAGGGCTTTGGCTGGTTTGGACCAGGCTCAGGTGCTTTCCTTGTGTACAGGACACACACACACACACACACAGCATAAATAACGCTAACAGATGTGTCCAGTCCTAGGTTACTGCAGCATTCTTTGTTAGGACAGGGATCACAAATCCCTGCCAGACCCAGGGAGGGAGGGAAGGAGAGACCAAATCAGAAAACAGGCTCATTTACCAGAGGCCAGGCCACTGCTGCCCTCTGTCTCCCAAAAAAGTCCCAACATTCCAAGTTTCCTGCTGAGGTCTCTTCAGGGCACAGAAGTGACTATTCTCTGGGACAGTCCATTCCTGAGCCAGCCTTTCCATAGGAACCGTCCCATTCAGACTCCATCAGAATCACCAATAGTGTGCTAGCATTTCAGTTGCTCCTAGAAACAGAACAATGTGGCGGCCAATCCTGGCTTGGCTGTGGGCAGACAGGACCAGTCTCTGCAGTTGGAAAAGAGGTCTTAGGACCCGTGTCCCTGGAGAGCAGAGCAGCCTAGACAGGTTAGGGCTTGAGGCCTTCCAAACTAACTTCCCTCACTTGAAAGGAAAGAATTAAAAGCCCTAGTAATGCCAGGAAATCTTTCACCACTGGAAATACCAGGCAAAGCTTCAAACATGGATTATGCTTCAGGGTGAAAAAAAATACTGGTTGTAGGGGTCAGGGAAGCTGGAGCCCAGTCCCAGCTGTGCCAGGATCTCCCTATTTGACTTTGGGCAACTAACTTAGCCTCTCAAAGGTCAATTTTTCCATAGGTCAAATGAATGCCTTGAACTAGATGGCTTCTAAGGCATGATTCCTCTCCCTCACACACAAAGATCTGACATTCTCTAGTTTGAGGCTCCCTCTCCCACTTCTCCCATATTAAGGTTCCACTACCTTGGACATTCTAGGTTCTAAGGCTCCTCCCAGCTCTGATATTCTGGGATCTAAAGTTCCTCCAAGCTGTAGCACTCTGGGATCTAAGATTCCTCATAGCTCTGATATTCTGTGTTCTAAAGTTCCTCTAAGTTCTGATATTCTAAGATCTAAGGTTCCTCCAAGCTCTGACATTCTGTGTTCTAAGGTTCCTCTAAGATCTGGCATTCTGTATTCTGAAGTTCCTCTAAGCTCTGACATTCTATGATCTAAAGTTCCTCCAAGCTCTGACATTCTGTGTTCTAAGGCTCCTCCCAGCTCTGACATTCTGAGATCTAAGGTTCCTCCAAGCTCTGACATTCTATGATCTAAAGTTCCTCTAAGCTCTGACATTCTGTGTTCTAAGGCTCCTCCAAGCTTTGGCATTCTGTGTTCTAAGGTTCCTCCAAGCTCTGACATTCTATGGTCTAAAGTTCTTCCAAGCTCTGACATTCTATGTTCTAAGATTCCTCCCAGTTCTTGACTTTCTATGATCTAAGGACCTTCCTAGTTCTGACAGTATGTTCAAAGGCCCCTCCCAGTTAGGACATTCTCTGGCCTAGACTCCTTTCTGGCTTTGACATTCTTTATTCTAAAAACCTCACTTTGGAGATTCTCTTGTCCTGTACCTAAATTGCTTCCTACATATAAAATCATAGGACCATCAGGCAAGAACAGATCTAGAGAAGTTATCACATCAGACCCAAACGAAGAGATAGGAAGGAAACGGACCATGTAAGAGCAATAGTCCAAGCATGTACAATTGAGATCATTTTAAAAGCTAAAACATGGCTTTTATGCTTTTGGCAAATGTTTCACATTAGTAAAAACTCTACAATTAGAGTACCACATATGTTTCTCCTCCACTGAAATTTCTTTTCCTGTGTTCCTTGATCTCCAAGGAGTTCAACTGCAAAAGAGATGTACCCATTTCAGCTGCTGCTTGCAGATGAATTCGGCTTTTTAAAATCATTTATGATCAGCTAAAGGTAGATGCTGGGATTTCTTCTAAACTTCACTTTCCTCCTGGTCCAGCTCCCTTCCCTCCCCTCTCCTTTTTTTTTTTAACTCTTCCCCTCCAATACAAAAAGAAAAGGGGTTCAGAAAAGTTGAAAGACACTCACAAGGCAAAGTTTCCTACCCAGAATTTGAAGTTCAAGAAACTGGATTTGAATCCATTTTCTACTACTACCACCTTTGGCAATTGATCCTCTGTCTAAACCTTGGCATTTTTTTTTTTTTTCTGGAAAAGAAGGGGGCTGACTTGGTTGGTTGGAAAGGTCTCTAATACATTTCAATCCTGTATCTGCTCTAAACATGGGGGTTAGAGATCCTGGTTCTATCACTTCGTCCCTACGTAGCTTTGTCTGGGTCTCAGTTTCCCCTTGTCCAATACGAGGCCTTTATCATTTCACAGATTTGGATCTGGACAGGCTCACAGAGGTCATCCAGTCCATTTTACAGATGAGCAAACTGAAGTTCAGAGGGGTCACTTAGGTAAGAAAGAGCGGGCTTCAGCCCGAGCCAGCTCCCTCTTCGCCCTTCCAGCTCTAAAGCTAATGGTCCCAGGGCCCCGTACTTGGCCTTGACCGTGCCCTGCCATCCTCCTCGCTCTCCTCATCCTCTCACCTGGGACCAGCCAAACGCACTTGTGGACGATCACCCCGCAGCCCGGCGGGGATCGCTAAGAGAGCCTCCCCTGGCCCACGGCAGGCAGAGACGCCGGAACTGCGAGCTCTTGCTCGGGCTCCCGCATGTAAACACCGCCGCGCCGCCTCCCGCTCTCCACCAGAAGGGCATCACGCCGATCGCCTCCCTCCGGGGCCAACGCCAACAAGTTCGGGGCGGCGAGAACTTTTGCTCTTTGCTCGCTAACTCCCTGCAAACATCGGCTCGGTCCGGGGGGGGTAGTTCTAAACCCGGTCCCGGGGTGGCCCGCGCCAGGCAGCCGGCCAGCCGGCCGGCGGGAGGCATTGTCTCCATCCGTGCCCAAAGCGCAAGCCGGGTAAGGTCGGCGGATCCCACAATAACCAGGGCCTGGAAGCCCCAGTTCTTCTCCCGCCCCCCGCCCCCCTCACCCCGAGGCCGGCCCGGGCCACCGATCCTCCCCTTTTCTCCCCCTGGAGGGTCCCCCCCCCCAGGACGCTGAGGTGCCGGAGCCGCCACCTACCCGGTTTCCTCTCGTCACCGTCGGATTTCATGGTGGGCGCCGGTGGCTGCGCTCCGAGGGGCTGGGGCCGGGACTGGGGCGCCCGATGGGCTTCGGGCTCCGGCTTGGGCTCTAGCCCCCGCCCCCGCCCCCACGGGCTAGCTCCCCGGCCTCGCTCCCCCGCCGGCTCCTCCCCGGCTCCGCAGGAAGTGCACGCTTCTACCTGGCCGGTGAGGAATTTGACCCTCTCCCAGGTGGCGGAATCCGCCGCTCGCATGATGGCAGGGGGAGCGGGGGGCACGGCGAGGGGACGGGGGTGGGGCTTCACTTCATAGCGCCGGGCCGGGCGCACAGAGATCGGCGGACGGAGCCCCGGGTCCGGACAGGAGAGAGCCCAAGTTGGGGGGGCCGGTGACTGGGAGCCGCCTCCGAGACTCCGGGATCTCCCCACGATACGAGAACCAGAGGGCTAGGGGTCCCACTTCATCGCGCCCGGCGCCCACCACCTTCCGCGGTGCCCCGGCTGCAGGGATGCAGCGAACCGGGTCCAAGCGGGCTTTCGGAAATAGGTCACTTTGGGAACCGAGGCTCTGCGGTAAGCAGGACGGAGTTCTGTGGGCATCGGCGGCCTCTCACGTGAGGAGGGATCTCGCTTTGCTGCTGCCGCTGCTGCTGCCGCTGCCTCCTTCTCCTCCTCCTCCTCCTCCTCCTCCTTCCGGGATGGCAGAAGGCTCTTCAGTGACCACGCCCCCATCCCATCCCCCCTGCCGGCTCCTCCCCTCCGATCCCACCCACAGGAGTGAATTACCCAGCTCCTAGATCCGCTGCGAGGGAACTGCCCTCGGAGAAAGCAGCTGGAGAACAGTCTGGTGGGACCCGAGCCAGGACTGAGAGCGGGAAGAGACCGGAGTCCAACCCCATGATTTTACAGATGGGGAAACTGAGGCCTAGAGCAGGGTCAAAGAGCTAGTAAGAGTCTGAGATGGGATGTAAACCCAAACCCTCTGATCTCAAATCCAAAGCTCCTAAAGGAACCTGGATCTTCCAATACAGGCCCTCCCATTCCCAACTGACAGATTAAGGGAACTGAAAAGAGAAGCCTTTTCTCGAGTCTACCAGTTAACTAAGCACCGTCCCTCAATCTCTCTGTATTTATCCTAAAAACGTGAATGAAGACTCTTCAAAGATCTCCTACTCAGGTACTGACACTGTGAGGTCTGTAAATATCCAGTCACTCTCATTCAGGAGACAGAGCCGGATTGGGGTCGGAGACTCTTGTTACCTACTACCTGTGTGCTCCTGGCTAAGTCATTGCTGCCTCCATGGATTTCTGTTCTCTCCTCGGTAAAATGAAAAAGTTGGACTCCTACATCAGGAGATTTGAACAGATAAGCAGACAGAAGCTTTAGAAAGTAAATTTCTGCCCGTGCTAAATTCTAGAATAAGAAAGTAGGCATTTATATAATCTGAACAGGTTAGACTATATGATTTCTAAGAGCCTTTGCAGCTCTCTATGATCCCATATTAGTTTGAATTTTGCAAAGCACTTTGCAACAATTCTGTAAGAGAGGTAATACTATTACCCCTATTTTCCAGATGAGGAAATTGAGGTTCAGATGAAATTTTTTGTCTAAGGTCACACAGTTAAGTGAGCGTCTGGGGCAGGCTTTGACATTAGGCTTTCTTGGCTACAAATGCAGACTTATGTCCTCGAGGCTCACGCTGTCCTTGAATGAATGAAAGAACTAAGTTCTCATGCACAAAACAAATCCTTGAGACTCAGTTTCTTTATCAGGAAAAAAGAGACAATATACTAGGCAAATGATATCTTTTTTTTTTTTAAAGAGGGAGAGATAGTGTGATATAATGAATAGAGTTGTCCTCCAAATCAAAAATATTTGGTTTCGAGTTTGAGTGAGACATTTAACCTCCAAAGCTTCAATTTGCTTCATCTGTAAAAGGAAGTGATGGTAGTGGAGGGGCTGGTCTAGCTTGCTTCTATGGAATTTTCTACCTCTAGAGGCTATGGTCCTATGATCTTAAGGCTAAGGGATTCAGGTAAGTCACTTAAATGTTCCAGGTGACTCTCTATGTCCCTAAATTGCTGAACAAATGGTGATGAGCATGGGGCATTTCCTTGATGAAATCAGCCGTTCATTCTCCAAAAGGGACAATAACTATGCTTGTAATTGCATTGTGCATTTTACAGGATGCTTATGAGGAAAGTCCTATAGAAATGGGAATAGTTATTCTTCTCCCACCTCTTTCTGCTGTCTGCTCCTATTTCTACTGAAAGCCCTGAGTACTGTCTATGGTTTCTACAAGGGTCCGGTCAAATCCTTGAGACTTTACCCAAATACTCGTATTCCTAAGGTCTGTGGATTCATTTTTGAGACAGAGTGAGCTGATAGGCAACTACAAGTAGCCTGGCAGATCTAGCAGAGAGTACCTGTGGCATTGAGGTGTGGTGGGAACCTGGGTGGGGTCAGATGCTATCATTTCTCCCAGTAGCCTCCAACTAAAGATCCACAATTTCCAGAGAAGGGGAGGGAGACACTGGATAGCTCAGAGATGTGGCCCCTCAGATGGGGTTTCCCTGGGTCTGCCCCGGTACTCCCATATTGGCTTGGCAGGTGTGGGCCTGCCCCCATCTCAGGAGGCCTTGCCTTTGCCAGACTTATCTCTCCCAGCACCCCCATGAGGGGGATCAGATTTCCCTCCATTGTCAACACAGGATCAAAAGCTCAGCCAGGCTGGGGGCCAAAACCTGCATGGATTCCCTGGCATGAGCAGAACTCAAAAATCCTCTGCCCCTGGGTCCTCTCTTCCCCTTTGGCCTGCAGACCTATGGACTCCCTTTTCCTCCTTCCAAAGGTTACAACCTGTAGGACCCAGAATCAGCCCTTGACTCACATCTAAAGCCTTAGATAGGGACGGTGTTAGCTCTACAATTTCCCAGGCCCTGGAGGGAGTCATTTTATCAGAGACTCTGTAGGAGCTTTCCTTCCAGGGCTTAAGCCCCACCCAAGCCTTTAGTGGGGGAGGAGGACTCCTTCTTATCCCTGGAATCCACACTGCATACCATCAATCTGAGTTTCCCAGGTTTCCCTCCTTAGCCTCCCAGCTGAAAACCAAAGGCCATCCACACATCCTACCTGCCCAACACCAGAAGTGGAAGAGGTCCAAAGACACAGGGGATAGGACACGGCTTGTTTCCCTTATTCCCTAGCAGGGCCTGAGATGGCTCAGCTGTTCCTAATGTCCTAGCATCCTCCAATGACATGTGGACAGATATGTCTGTACCCTAAGGCCACGTAGTATTCCAGCTTCTGAGAAAAAACAGTTTAGTACTGTAGATAAACACCCACTGGCCAAGAGCCTTTAACAGGAAGTCAAGAGACCTGGGTTCTAGGCCCAGCTCTGCCACTAATATGCTGTGTCAATGTCTATCAATCAATTCCTATCTCTGGGTTTTCTCTTTGGTAAAATGTAGGTATTGATCAAAATGATCTCAAAGGTGCTTCTGTCATTCAGTGCCCCTTTCCAGCTCTGCCATTCTGTGTTCTAAGGGCCCTCAGAGCTCTGACATCCTATGTTCTAAGGGCCCTCCCAGCTCTGACATTCCATGTTCTAAGGCCATCTCAGCTCTGACATTCTATGTACTATAGCCCCTTCCAGCCCCCTCGATTGTTCTATAGTTAGTCATCTTGTACACTTTCCCTTTGATAAAACTATAGATTCAGTAAACCTAAGGCCCTCTGGAACATTTTCTGTGACAAGAGCCAATCTTTTCTCACATAAAGGTGGAGATCATCTTGGTCCCTGACCCTTCTAGTTCTTCTCATGCTCTCCCTCCCTCTCTGACCTCTCTTTCTATGGGATTGCTAGGGCCCCGTCCCTTAACTTTATGTCTCAAGTTTACTCTCCAGCTTTTAAATCTCTGAGCCTCGGTCCTGTAACTGTTCCACATAGAGAGAGTACTGGCAGATGTACCATCTGAGCAGCATTTGAAAGAGCAGGGATGCTTAGCTTAGAAATGTTTAGACAAGACTTAGAGGGAGAGGGGGGAAGATGAGGGAACCTCATGGTTATGTAGTTACTTTCCTGCCTGATGAACTGTCATCTGAAGAAGGGATTAGCTTTCTTCTTGTTCTCAAATGGCTGAACCAGGAGCAGTGGGTGACTGTTCTAGGAAGGTAGATATAAGGGAACACTTCCTAAAAGTGGGAGTTTTCTAATAGAAAATGACTTCCTCCTCCAACCGAGGACACCTAGGTGGGCTGCTTCTCTTCACAAGGAGGAGTCTTCCCCTCTGATTTCCCCTTTGAACCATAATGTTCCGGAATTCTCTTAGGCAAAGAACTGTGGGAGGTTCTGGTTCTAGTGTTGGAGGCTCAGGCTTTGAATCCCATCTCTGACACAACCTGGATGACCTTGGGTATTAGATGACTTTCAAACTCCCTTTGTATTCAAGACCTTTGATACAGATTGACCAAAGAGACAGATAAGTAAAGCATTTATTAAGTGCTAACTGTGTACAAAGCTTGGAGCTGAGTGCCTTACAAATATAAGCAAGCAAGACAGCTGGGATTGTCTAGGGGCTTATATTCTAATGAGAAGGTCATTAGATAAGACTAAATCCCCACTCCCTTACCCAATTTTTCTTCCAGTATTTGGAAAGCAGGTTGGATTGAATAGGAGACAGAAATAACAGGATTACAGAGCTAGAGCTAACAGGTGATTCAGATGCCATCAAGTGCAATCTCCCAGGTTTACAGATGAGGAATCTGAGGCATATAGCAGTGAAATGACTTGTCCAAGACCATGACAGGCCAAATGACTGAGTAAGGACTGGAACCCTGTGACCTCAAGCTCATCCAAGTGCCTCGCCTGATACTGTGAGATAAACTCACTTTTTCAAGGACTTTAGGCGCTCTTCATTCTCCTCCACTCCTGGCATGCTAGAAACAACTGCCCACATCCCTAAGTCCGTTTCAGCAGTTCTCACATTCTCCAAATGGCGGGGAGTTTGGTTATGACGCGCATTCAGCATGGTCTGAACTTCTCGCGGTGTGGGAATCCTCTACATCCTAGTGCTTAAAATAGGAACCTTAGAGGGACAGCTAGGGGGCGCCAGAGTGCACAGAGTGCTGGGCTTGGAGTCTGGAAGGTCTAATCAAGAAAGAGGGGACAGTTAGGGGGCGCCAGAGTGCACATTGCATGGTCTGGAGTGAGACAGATGTAATCAGGAAAAAGGGGACAGCTAGGGGGCGCCATACTGCACAGGGTGCTGGGCTTGGAGTCTGGAAGGTCTAATCAAGAAAGAGGGGACAGCTAGGGGGCGCCAGAGTGCACATTGCATGGTCTGGAGTGAGACAGATCTAATCAGGAAAAAGGGGACAGCTAGGGGGCGCCATAATGCACAGGGTACTGGCCTTGGAGTCTGGAAGATCTAATCAGGAAAGAGGGGGCAACTAGGGGGCGCCGTAGTGCACAGAGTGCTTGGCTTGGAGTCAGGAAGGTCTAACCAGGAAAGAGAGGGCAGCTAGGGGGCGCCATAGTGCATAGACCCTGGGCCTGAAGTCAGAGAAGACTCATTTTTTTGAGTTCAAATCCTCCAATATTTACTGACTGGATGACCTTGGGCAAGTCAATTAACCTTATTTGCTTGAATTTCCTCGTTTGTTAAATGAGCTAGAGAAGGAAATGTGAATCACTCCAGCATCCGCCAAGAAAAGTCCAAATGGAGTCATGAAGAGTCAGGACTGAAATAGTCACAAGACCTCAGATCCAAAGCTGAAAGGATCCTCAGTCGCCATCTAGAGGCCTCCTTCTGTAGAAGAGAAATGACTTATCCAAGATTACCACCCCATGAAAGTAGTCAAGTTGGGATTCAAAGGATTGGTGCTGGAAGGGACCTCACAGGTCACTTAGTCCTACTTCTCCCTTTGTGGAATGAAAATTGAAGCAAATTTGTCCAAAGTCACACAGGCAGCAGGCAGTGTAGTTGGGATTTGATCTCAGCCTCTTGCTTCCTCATTCAGCCCCCTTTCCTCCATTCTACCACAGAATTACTCCAATATCAGGCTTCTGAAAAGGGTCTCTCCTGCTCCCAGACTCATTAGCAGGAGCCCAGGCTTTGACCATCCTCCTATTCTGGAAACCATTTGTCTGGGGTTGGGCAAGGGTGTGAGGAGGGACTTTTTCCTTGTGTGTTTCTGATTAGGAAGAACCCAGAGGCCTTCACTTCGAGATGTCAGTGCTGGGCAACAACAGGAGGCCCTCAACAGAGTCTAGGACCCATTTTCAGCTAAAGAGGATGCTTGCCTTGAAACAGTCTGAAAGACAGGTCTTTGTACACAAGGATGGACTAATCCTGGGGGAAGAGCACTGAATTTAGAAGCAGTTCAAATCCTGCCTCAAGTCAATCCTCTCATTTCAAATCCTGCCACAAGTCAATCTTCCCAGTTCAAATCCTGCCTCAAGTATATCAGACTTGGTATCTTCAACTGTACAAAGAGATAAATGGAAAAGATGGTCTTTAGGTCAATTCTGATTCCAGATACTAGGATTTATGAATATAAATAGCTCATATTTATATAATGTTATATACTATAGTTATATTCAAAGCTCATATTTATATAACACATGGTGTTGTGGACAAAGAGCTGACTCAATAGTCTTTGACCTCTGCTCTTTAACCTTGGACAAGTTATTCCCTCTCTCTGGCCCCAAAAGACTTTATATGTCTGTAAAATGAGACACCTGGCCCAATAGTCAGAAAGACCTGGGCTCAAGTCTCATCCCTTTATATAACCTAAGTGACCCTTAACCTCTCAATGCCCTTGACATTGAGATTTGATGAAATCAAATGAGATAATATTTGTAAAAAAGTTCCTGTAATAGACACCATATGCATGTTCATTGCTTTCCTCCCTCTAGGCAGTTGTCTTATTTGAAAGACAAGTACTGAGCTACATTTGGTAGAGAGAGTTTTTTTTTTACTGGAAAGGAACTCAGAGGTCAAATAGTTCAAATCATACCAGAAGAAGAATACCCTCAGTAAATCTCTATAACAAGCAGTCATCCAGCCTTTGTGTGGACTCTTCAAGAGAGAAAACCCATTCGTCACCTGAAGCAGCTGGGTAAGGGAGTGGTAGAGCAACAGGTCAGGAGTCCAGAAGACTTGAGTTCAAATGTAGCCTCAGATATTTACTAGCTATGACCCTGGGCAAGTCAATTGGTCCCAGTGAGGGGACTGGTGAAGTGCTTGACTCCATTCATGACATTCCCCTGTTTCACTGAGCTCTCTCTATATAAAACATGATCAGTTTACTCTGACCTAGACTAGAAAATCTGTTTTGTGAAATGTATAACAAAGCATGTTTGTGGTTTAGAAAAAGGAAAAAAAAATCAAGCCAGAAAATGTTTTACTGGAAGATACCCCTTTCCCCTTCTCTCCTAAAACTGTTTTGAAGATCAAGTGTGGCTAAATCTGTAAATTAGCTTAGTGCCTGACACACAGTAGGTCCTTAATAAAATACATGTTTCCTGTCTCCCCCCAAAAGATATGTGTTTTTGAGAGGAGGGCAGGGAACTTGCTCAATGATACTGTTTACAAAAGGCTGCAGATAACAGCCCCAGGCTCCTTCCTGTACACTTCCTGAGGTTTCAAGATCAGGG
>JAJPUD010000687.1:149466-176665 GCA_023553655.1 Myrmecobius fasciatus | reverse complement strand
AGAGAGAGAGAGAGAGAGAGAGAGAGAGAGAGAGAGAGAGAGAGAGCAGGTCAATCCCTATAGATCTCTCTGAAAATCCAAAGTCTTAAACCCATTTCTGGAGATGCCCTGAAGGCCCCTAGCAGGTGCTGCTAACCCTCCCAGCCCCAGGCCGCCAGCAGGGGCCCAGCTTCATCAGATCCAGCTTCCCCTTTGGCCTCACCATGGGTCTCTGGGACACAGGTGCAGCTTTGAGGATTAAAGAGAGATCGAAGAAGAGGGTTTCTCCCTAGCTGTGTTCCAGATGCAGCCTTTTGCTCTGGGAAACGTCCCTCTGGCCTGTCTCTGCCATCTGTCCTGGCTCTGGGGCTTTCCTGGCCAGTGGATCCTGATTGGGTTGGGCAGAGCCATCCAGGAGTCTGCTATCACTAGACATGATTGCATACCCTTTGATGCTACCCAGGGGCCAGCGAATGCAGCTGGTCTGACAAGGATTTGGATTGCTTTGGGGCTTGCAAAATTCATCTCCCCTCTTGCACTACCTTAGAAAGTAGAATTGAGGCCCTTTCACTGAATCAATGGGATACATCAAGTTTTTCCTAGCCAACTGCCCACCCCAGTTATGGGTACATATATTTGGAGGCTTTTAGTGGATAATACAGAACAGCTAGGTTGAGCAGTGGTTAGGGTGCAGTGTCTTGAGTCAGTCGTCTCCTTGAGTTCAAATCCAGTTTCAGATACTTCCTAACTGTGTGACCCTGGACTTTAAGTCTGTTTTGCCTCAGTTTCCTCATCTGTCAAATGAACTGGAGAAGGAAATGGCAAACTGCTCCAGTATCTTTGCCAAGAAAACCCCAACTGGGGTCAGGAAGGATTGAAGATGACTGAATCATAACAACAGTGAATAATATGCTGAACTTGGCATCAGACAAATCCTTGTTTCAAATCTCACCTATGAAACCTCCTAGGGAGATCACTTTGGGCAAGTCATTTAACTTTTTTTGAAGTCTTCTTAATTTTTTAAGTCACATTCATTTTTGGAAATAAATCCTTCTTCAAATAACTTCTTTAAGCCTCAGTTTCCTCAACTGTAAACTGGGTTAATGATAGCAGTGTCTATCTCATGGGCAGGTTGTAAGCTCAGGTGAGCTAATATGTATTTACAATTTACAAACTTTAAAATGCTAAATAAATGTCAATTATTATTATTTTCCCGGGTTCTGTGGGTTATGGTATAACGGAAAGGGCATGGAGGCAAATAGAACAAGGTTCAACGTCTGGCTTTGATACTTATCATCTGTATGACCTTGCACAAGTCACCACCTCACTGTACCTCAGTTTTCTTTTCGGTTAACTGGATGTGACCAATTCTACGAATGCCCTTATTTTGCTATGAGTTCAGTACTATAAAAATGAAACTCATTAGGATAAGAGTTTCACAGATTCAGAACTAGCTGGGATTGCAGAATCCATCTAGTTCAGCCCTCCCATCTTACAGATAAAGAAACTGAGGTTCAGTATGGTGTAGTGAGTGCTATCCTTAAGATCTCACAGATTGTACCAGAGACAGGCTTTGAATCCAAGTTCTTTGATCCTTTAAAATTCATATTTTCGGGGCAGCTAGATGGCATAGTGGATAGAGTACCGGCCCTAAGCTCAAATCTGACCTCAGACACTTAATACTTCCTAGCTACATGACCCTAGGCAAGTCACTTAACCCCAATTGCCTCAGCAAAAAGCAATAATAATAATAATAATAATAATAATAATAATAATAATAATATTTTCCTTTATTATTATTTTTAGCTTATCTGAAAAATCTCAAAGATCTGATTTTTTTTTGGTGGGGGCAATCTCCATGCATTTAACCCTTTTGGACTCTTTTCACTCCTTTCTTTTCTTTCAGGTTAAATATGTGATTCTTCTAAACATATTTCCACATTTACCATGCTGCATAAGAAAAATCTTCAAAAAGGGAAAAAGGGAAAAAAAGGAAAATCAAAAAGGGAAAAAAGCAAGCATTTAACAAAAAAAAAGGAGAAAATACTGTTGTTTTCACTCCTTCCTTGAGTTTTCTTAAGTTCTTCGAGCAAGTTAGACTTCTATGTGGTGTTTAAAGATTGGAGTTAATTCTGAAGTGAAGGATTTATTTTTCCAGAGAGTTTTCAGAATGCCTCTGTGTCTGGATTGTAGGGCACAGGGATGGAGTAGTGAAGGGCTTGAAGCACTTGGATTCTGCTTGGCCCATTGAGTGAGCTGCTGATCTCTATCGCTCCTAGAGGCTGTCCCAGGTATTACATCTACCTTTTAGCTCTCACCTTGACTAGCAAGAAGCCTAGAGGGGTATTCCTGGGAGTGGCAAATGAGGCTACCGGAGCAGACTTGTGACCCACCATACCCACTTCCTGTAAGCAATTTAGCAAGATTCAAGGGCAACCACTGAGAACCTATCTATACCAGGGCTTCCTGGGAGGTGCTAAGCAGTGCAACTTAGAATGTATAGACCAGAGCAGTTGGTGACTAATGCTAGCTACCCTGCAGTCTGGGCACTCTACCAGCCTCCTCCCTGCACATCCTTCCCTGTGACACACCATGTCCTGGCATGTGCCCTGATGAGCCCCTCCTCCTCTTGAGGTGCTATCTCAGCATCCAGCCTGTATCCAGTCTAGCTGGCTCAAGACTGGCTCCTACCTTTTACTGTCAGCTGATAACAGGTCAGATTATGGTAGGGCAGGAGATGAGGATGAGTCTCTTGGGGAGCAGGAGACTTCATCTTCCTTTGTGATATAACATAGTTTGGGGGAGAGAGTAATTTCTTTTTATTTTAAGTTTGTATATGTTTAGTATTCTATACATACTTCTATTTGTCACTTCTTCCTCTGTAGATAACATATTTCCTCATGTCCTTTATTTTTAATTTGTGTATTTACAATAATCAAAATGACTTAGTTGCTCAAAGTGTTTCTTTTTTTAAGCTTTTTATATTTAAAACACATGCACGGAGAGAGAGCAATTTTAGAGCCACAGGTTATTGTTTGGTCATTGTACTCATGTCTGACTCTTAATGATCCCATTTGGAGTTTTCTTGGCAAAATGATTTGCTATTTCCTTCACCAGCTCACTTGACAGATGAGGAAACTGAAGCAAACAGGATTAAGTGACTTGCCCAGTGTCACACATCTAGGAAGTGTCTGGGTGAATTTGAACTCATATCTTCCTTACTCCAGCTAGTAAGTATCTGAAGCTGTATTTAAACTCATGTCTTACTCCAGCTAATGAATGAGGCTATATTTAAACTCATGTCTTTCTTACTCCAGCTTTATATACTGTGCCCACTTTGCTGTCCCCAGAGTCATAGGAGCTGGATTCAAATCCTATATTGGCTCTATTTACCTATGTGATCTCAGGTAGGTCTCTCTAGCACCCAGTGTCCTTTTGTGATCTATAAAATGAAGACTTGAACTAAAAACCTTCCGAAGTCCTTCCCCATTTCTAGATCCTCTTCTGTGATCCTATGTAAAACGCTTATTAAGCACCTACTATGTGCCAGGAATACAAAGAAAGGCCAAAATTCAAAGAGTTCCCATTATAAGGGAGGAGACGACATGCAAAAAACTGCACATACAATATCTATCCAGTGTTTAATGGTAGGTAATCTCAGAAGGAGATAGGGAAGGGGAGAAGGGAGATGAGGAAAGAACTTTCTACTATGAGTAGCCTGAGTTCATTCAGTTTAAGTGACATTCCCCAAATGGCAGACCTAAGGCTCAAATCCAGGGCCCCTAACCCCAAATCCAAGGCTATTTTTTTGTCAAACCATCTTGGACAGGGATGAATCCCTGCCCCTTGTTATCTATTTACTCAATTATAATTACCCTGTTTGCCTCAATTTCCTCATATATAAAATGAGTTGGAGAAGGAAATGGCAAACCACTCCAGTAAAGAAAACCCCAAATGGAGTCACAAGAGTCAATAATAATCGAACAAAAACTACTAATACTATCATAGTAATGTTATTATAACTTATAAAATCCTATGTCCTACAGGAAGCTTCTCTTAATCCCCATTAATACTAATGCCTTCCCTCTGAGATTATTTCCATTATGCATCTTATTTGTACATAATTGTTTACATGGACAGGAAGAATACAAAAGCTTCTGCCTGGCATTCAAACCCTTTCCTAACTAGCCCCTTCCTAATTTTCTAGTTCTCTCATTCTCTGCCATGTATTCTTCAAGTGACACTGGCTTCCTGGCTCCTATTCCATGAACAAGACCCTCCATCTCTCATCTCCCACCACTCTCTCTGGAAGACCTATACCATATTCTCCCTCTTAAACTCTGCCTCCTCCCCCCTCCCTTTCTTTAAGTCCCACCTTAAATGCCATGTTTTACAGAAAGTCTTTCCCAATCTCTCTTAAATCCAATGCCTTCTCTTAGTTAATTATCTCCTGAATATAGTTTGCTTTACATATAGTTGTTTGCTTGTTGTTTCCCCATTAGACTGCAAGCTTCCTGAGGGCAGGGACTTTTTTTTTGCCTCTTTTTGTATCTCCAGGACTTAACACAGTGCCTGGTA
The DNA here is from genome assembly GCA_023553655.1 of Myrmecobius fasciatus. NCBI lineage: Eukaryota > Metazoa > Chordata > Mammalia > Dasyuromorphia > Myrmecobiidae > Myrmecobius > Myrmecobius fasciatus. The sequence continues at coordinate 172,108 of JAJPUD010000687.1, read as the reverse complement.
CATAGTAGAACTTAATGAATGCTTGTTGATTTGACGAAATTTAAGTTTTAATGAGAACTTGAATTTATCTGACAGATATTTTATTTACTTCTGTTTGTACACATTGCATCTCTGAAAGAATGGAAGTTCTTGGAGGATGGGGATTGTTTCATTTTTATTTTTGTCTTGTCAATGATTGCTCTGTAATTGGTGTTTGAACAATGCCTATTGATTGACATTGATTGGAGAGATGGCACTGGATTGGTGGGAAGGAGTTCATGAACCGCTTTGGCAGTATCCAGGAAGAACCTATGGATCTTTTTCCTGAATCACATTTTTAAATGCATAAAATAAAATCCAGGGGATTTCAAAGGAAGCCAATTATCTTGAAATATAATTATCAATGGGGCAACTAGGTGGCGCAGTGGATAGAGCACCAGCCCTGAAGACAGGAGGACCTGAGTTCAAATGTGGTCTCAGACACTTAACATTCCCTAGCTGTGTGACCCTGGGCAAGTCACTTAACCCCAATTGCCTCAGCAAAAAAAAAAAAAAGAAAAAGAAATATAATTATCAAAATATAAAAGTGGATAGACCTCAGGATGTAAAGCCCAAAGAAAGTCCAGCTTTGGAATGAGGACAAACTGGACTCAAATTTGACCTTTGATACTGGACAAATTTCTTTAACCTCGAAGTGCCCAGAAGCAAGTTTCTAAATTAAATTGCAGAGTGGGGCTGCACCTGCTTAAGGAGAAGACCTTTTTTTTTTTTTTTATCTCTGGGAGTTCCTTATGCCAATGCAATCACAGGTTTGGTTAAAAAAAAAGATAAAGAAATGATAATAATAACTGACATTTCTATGATAGCTAAAAGCATTTATTAACACTAACTACATCCAGTGTGGTCTGGCCTCCAAGACCCATGGTACAGCAGCAATAAATTAGTATGATGAAGCAAGAGTTATATACATGAACACCCAGGCCTTCTCATCCCCAGAGGCTGAAGCAACTCCCTGCAAAATAATTATGGTTCCTCCTCTTCCCCACCACCAACACCCAGCTCCCTTTGATTTTCAAATGCATGGCTGAACCCATTTTACAGATAAGTAAAACTGAAGCTCCAGGAAAGTTTGGACAATATCATCAGAGACTCTGAATGCTATACTAAAAGCCAGAAACAGCTGATGATGTGTGGATTTCCCCCATCCAAGCTAGTGAACAAGCTTCATCACTGCCATGTCAGAAAAAGTGGCTGGAGATTCCTTATTCTTTGGATAGGGATCCCCATCTGTCCGGCTGGGTATCTCTGCATCTGTGGCCTAGTAATCACTTCCTTGCTTCCCTTTCCCCCAGGTTAGGGCAAAACTGAATCCAGGTTCCTGGAATCCTTCCTCCCCAGGTGGATCAGCCCTTCCCTGTGGGGAAGGAACCACATGAGTAAGCTCTGGGAGGCCAGCCTCCTGTTTGCTGTAGCACTTGCTTTCATTATGGGCTTCATTAGCCAGCTAGAATTACATATTTGCCAGGGTGATTACCTGTTCCTCAGAATCGTGCAGCCCAGTGCCTGATATCTGCAGAACAGTTCAGCCGGTGTTCTCTCCTGTGCATGTATCTGGGAAATATTCCTGAGTAGCCTAACCATCCCCTGGGAAACCAGGAGGGCATGGGAGCTACCAAAAAGGACTTGGATACAAAGGTGTCTTAAAGCTTAGAGAGACTCCAAGGCTATCTAGACCAGGGCTTTTTACACTTTTCCCCACTCTTGACCCCTTTCCGCCCCAGAAAAGTTTATGTGATCCTGGTTACATATGCATATAATACAGGTATACAAATAATTTACTGGTAATAAATCATAATTTTGTGACCTCCACATTCAGTTATGAGACTCCAAATGGGGTTGGGAACCATAATTTAAGAAGCTGAGATCTAGACAACCCTGACATTTTATATACAGATGAAAAACTAGGTCTAGGAAAGGAAATTAACGTGCCCAGAGTACTATTTTCTTAGAGGGCTTGGAATTCTGGGATAGAAGCAGAGATTCTGATTGTTCTTTCCGGGTCTTTGTTCAATGTCTGGCAAAGATAAGGCGTGATGTAGGAGATAGTCTGGGAAGGAGGAAGAAATTAGAGATAGTTATAGATCTTGAGCTTTAGAGGGAGCCTCATCGAAACCATATAGACTAACAACCTCATTTTAAAGATGGGGAAACTAAGGCACAAAGCAATGGAAGGAACTTTGCTGAGTTTGTACATTTAGAGAATAGTGGAAGTGAGGGGGGGATGTATTCCAGGAGTGGGAGAGAGCCAGTGAGATGGGACTCGGAATGTCACATCCCAGGGACAGAGGGTGGCCTGTTTGGCTCGACTGCAGGGTGTGAGAAGAAGGGAAATGTATAATAGGGTCCTTTGACGGCAGGCCCTTTGTATTTTCAATTATACCATCACATTTTCAATGTAGTTTCCCTTGGCGTTCAGCCTTCACTGTCCCTCCTGCCCCCAAGATGATGTCGCTATGTACACATGGAAGAACAAGGTCTGGTCTGTTTCCTTGGATCTCTCCCTCTTCTCTACTCTTTTTTTTAATTTTTAAAATTTTATTTTATTTGCATAACATATGTGTGGGTAATTCTTCAACAATAACCCTTACATAGTTTTCCGTTACAAATTTTTCCCCCCAACTCCCCACCCCTCCCCTAGATGGCAGGATATCCACTACATGTTAATTATGTTAAAATATTGGCAAATCGAATATATGTATACATATTTCCAAACTTGTCATTGTTGTGCAAGAAAAATCTTATCTACACAAACTATATATCAGATAAAGGAAACACAATGTAAGCAAACATCAATCAAGGAGTATGAGAATGTTATGTTGTGGTCCACATTTCGCATACCTCTCTCTGGGTGTATATGGCTTTCTTCAGTGAATAATTGGAGGTGGTTTGAAACATTTCATTGTTGAAGAGAGCCATGTCCATCAGAATTAATCGTCATATAGTACTGTTGTTGCCGTGTATAATGATCTCCTGGTTCTGCTCATCTCACCCAGCATCAGTTCATGCAAGTCTCTCCAGGCCTCTCTGAAATCATCCCGCTGGTCATTTCTTACAGAACAATAATATTCCATAATATTCATATACCATAATTTATTCAGCCATTCTCCAATTGAAGGGCATCCATTCAATCTCCAGTTTCCAGCCACTACAAAAAGGGCTGCCACAAACATTCTTGCACATGTGGGGCCTTTTCCTTCCTTTATGATTTCTTTGGGATATAATCCCAGTAGAAATGCTGCTGGGTCAAAGGGTATGCACAGTTTGATAACTTTTTGAGCATAGCTCCAAATTGTTCTCCAGAATGGCTGTATTCGTTCACAGCTCCACCAACAATGCATCAGTGTCCCAGCCCTCCCACAACCCCTCCAACATTCATCATTAACTTTTCCTGTCATTTTAGCCAATCCGACAGGTGTGAAGTGGCACCTCAGGGTTGTCTTGACTTGCATTTCTCTGATCAACAGTGATTTGGAGCACCTTTTCATATGACTATAAATAGTTTTAATTTCATCCTCTGAAAATTGTCTGTTCATATCCTTTGACCATTTATTGATTGGAGAATAGCTTGAATTTTTATAAATATGAGACAATTCTCTATATATTTTAGAGATGAGACCTTTATCAGAACCCTTGAATGTAAAGATGATTTCCCAATTTATTACTTCCCTCCTAATCTTGTCTGCATTGATTTTGTTTGTACAAAAACTTTTTAACTTAATATAGTCAAAGTTATCTATCTGGTTTTCAATTAAGAGTTCCAGTTCTTCTTTGGACATAAATTTATTCCATCTCCATAGGTCTGAGAGGTAAACTACATTACATTCCTCTAATTTACTTATAGTATCACTCTTTATATCCAGATCATGAACCCATTTAGATCTTATCTTGGTATGTGGTGTTAGATGTGGGTCAAGCCCTAATTTCTTCCACACTAGTTTCCAGTTTTCCCAGCAGTTTTTGTCAAATAGTGAATACTTATCCCAAAAGCTGGGGTCTTTGGGTTTATCAAAAACCAAATTGCTATAGTTATTGCCTAGTTTGTCTTGTGATTCTATCCTATTCCACTGATCAACTACTCTATTTCTTAGCCAGTACCAAATGGTTTTGATGACTGCTGCTTTATAATATAGTTTTAGATCTGGTACAGCAAGTCCACCATTGTCAGCCTTTTTTTTCATTAATCCCCTTGAAATTCTTGACCTTTTGTTTTTCCAAATGAACTTTGCTACTATTTTTTCTAGATCTGTAAGATAATTTCTTGGGAGTTTGATTGGTATGGCACTAAATAAGTAAATTAGTTTGGGTAGTATTGTCATTTTTATTATATTCGCTCATCCTACCCATGAGCATTTTAAGTTTTTCCAATTGACTAGGTCTGATTTGATTTGTGTGGAAAGTGTTTTGCAGTTTAGTTCATATAGTTCCTGACTATCCCTTGGCAGATAAATTCCCAAATATTTTATGCTATCAACAGTTATTTTGAATGGAATTTCTTTTTGTATCTCTTGCTGCTGAACTTTATTGGTAATATATAAAAATGCTGATGATTTATGTGGATTTATTTTGTATCCTGCAACTTTGCTAAAGTTGTGAATTGTTTCTAGTAGTTTTTTAGTTGAGTCTTTAGGGTTCTCTACGTATATCATCATGTCATCTGCAAAGAGTGATAATTTGGTTTCCTCATTACCTACTCTAATTCCTTTAATCTCTTTTTCTTCTCTTACTGCCAAAGCTAACATTTCTAAGACAATATTAAATAATAATGGTGACAGTGGGCAGCCTTGTTTCACTCCTGATCTTATTGGGAATGGTACTAGTTTGACTCCATTACATATGATGCTTGCTGAAGGTTTTAAGTAGATACTACTGATCATTTTAAGGAAAAGCCCATTTATTCCTATACTCTCCAGTGTTTTTAATAGGAATGGGTGTTGGATTTTATCAAAGGCTTTTTCTGCATCTATGGAGATAATCATATGGTTTTTATTAATTTGGTTATTGATATAATTGATTATGCTAATTGTTTTCCTAATATTGAACCAGCCCTGCATTCCTGGTATAAATCCTACTTGGTCATGATGTATTATCCTGGGGATGACTTTCTGTAATCTCGTTGCTAAAATCTTATTTAAAATTTTTGCATCAATATTCATTAGGGAAATGGGTCTATAGTTTTCTTTCTCAGTTTTCTCCCTACCTGGTTTAGCTATCAGCACCATATCTGTGTCATAGAAGGAATTTGGTAGTACACCTTCTTTCCCTATTTTTTCGAATAGTTTATATAGTATTGGGATTAATTGTTCTTTGAATGTTTGGTAAAATTCACATGTAAATCCATCTGGCCCTGGAGATTTTTTCTTAGGGAGTTGATTAATAGCTTGCTCTATTTCTTTTTCCGAAATAGGGCTATTTAAATAATTTATTTCCTCTTCTGTTAATCTGGGCAATCTATATTTTTGTAGATATTCCTCTATTTCATTTACATTATCAAATTTATTGGCATAAAGTTGGGCAAAGAAACTCCTAATTATTACTCTAATTTCCTCTTCATTGGAGGAAAGTTTTCCCTTATCATTTTTGAGACTAATAATTTGATTTTCCTCTTTCCTTTTTCTAATCAAATTAACTAAAGGGTTATCTATTTTGTTGGTTTTTTCATAAAACCCTCTTCTCTACTCTTAATGCCTTCTTTCTGACATCACTCCGAATTTATTCTGCATATACTTTATTTTGATATAATTGCTTGCATGTTGTCTCCCTAAGGAGCAATTTGAGCAGATTTTTGTTTTGCAATGCCCAGTGAAGAGGCAGGTAAGTGTCAAAGTGCACAAAGCGATGGACCTGGAATCGAGAGATCATCTTCCTGAATTCAAATTCTTTTACTAACTGTGTGATCTTGATCTTTTTGCCTCAGTTTCCTCATTTGCACAATGAGCTGGAGGAGGAAATGACAAACCACTCCAGGATCTTTGCTAAGAAAACCCCAAATGGGATCGGGAAGGGGTGGGTACAACTGAAATGACTTAACAACAAAAAATTTCCTAGAATGTAGTTAATAAATGCTTCTCGATTAACCACCAATTTCCTCTTCTCACTATTTCTTTTAGGTGAGGAATTCTCTCCCTAGTTTCCCTGATTTCTATCTAATTCCTTCCCTCTGCCTTCAATCTTCAACTTGGAAAAAGTCATCACATGGATGTGATCATAGGAAATCTGCCAGTGACAAGAAAGAGAAAAGTAAGATGGTACCTATGGATGCTATTTTGTGAACTGCCTCTTCCTCACTATCCATTTCTCCTACCATCCTGTCCCATTCTCTAGGTTTACCAATAATTACCTAATATAATTCTCCCTTCTCTGAGTTCCTTTTCTAGATTCTCTGCAGAATCCACCACAGTTGATCATCTCCTTCGAAAGGCTCTTTCCCCCATGATACCCATGCAGTGATCCCATCCCAGTTCTCCTTCATCTTAAGTACATCTCCCTCTTAGTTCCTTTGTCTCCTTTGATTGGCAAATCACCTCTTCCTGAGGTGGCTGGATGCCTTGACTTAGGTCTCATTCTACCTAACTATTCTTTCAACACCCTCTCCCTTGACAATCTCCTCCATCCCCATGGATTTAATAATATTCTACTATGTGGGTATGAATCAACTCTAGATTTCTAATTTGATTCCTTATCTCAATAGCCAGTCTGATCCAATCCAAGAAATATTTATTAAGTATCTGCTATGTGGGAGATAATGGGCTATGTGCTAAGAACATGATTAATAAAAATAAAGACAGTTCCTATCCTCATAGTGCTTATAATCTAATGGGGAAAGACAACAAGGAAAAGAAATCAGGAAAATAGAGAAAAAAGGAGGAGGCCAAGGGACATTCTGCTCAGGTTCTATGGAACTGAAACCAGATAGAACAGTAGGTACAAAGTGGATTGGGTTGAGTGTCCAGTTTCTTGAAATTTCAATGACTTGTTTTATGTATATTTAGGGTTTGCTGATCAGGAACATGTTGTGCCTCTGAGATAAAATGGAAATTCTCTAAGGATTTTTTTTTAATTATATAGTCACATTTGAATTGAATTGAACTGAACTAAAATGAATGGGAAATGGCCCAGTGTCTTTCTGATGGACCTATTACATCCACCTCATTCTCAATCCTATCAGTAGGGACAGGTCTTGAGATGGTGGACTGTCCAATACTCTTGGGCCTCTACTTATAAGTAGAGGGAATAACCTGCTTCCTTCTTCTTTGAGATCCCAAGGGCAGAAATCTGCAAAGGGTTTTGATCCCAAAGGGACTAATTATCACTTGTTCTAAAAGTACTTCTATTCTCTGGATTCTTCTTTAATTAAGTCTTGGTGTTCTTTGACCAAGAATATTTGCATAACAGAAAATAGGTAGAACTGGCCTTTACTTTCAAAAGTTCCTTATTAAGACAAACTAAAGCAAGAAAAAGTTTAAATCTTGAAGCTAAAAAGCAATAATTTTACAAGACAAATAAATTTACACAAGTTGTTCAGTTTTTTTTAGTTTAAAAATTTTTTTTCAGTTAAATTTTCAGTTTAAAAAATTTCAGTTAATGTACATACCCTTTGACCCAGCAGTGTTTCTATTGGGCCTATATCCCAAAGAGATCTTAAAGGAAGGAAAGGGCCCCACATGTGCAAGAATGTTTGTGGCAGCCCTTTTTGTAGTGGCTAGAAAGTGGAAACTGAATGGATGCCCATCAATTGGAGAGTGGCTGAATAAATTATGTTATATGAATGCTATGGAATATTATTGTTCTTTAAGAAACGACCAGCAGCATGATTTCAGAGAAGCCTGGAGAGACTTGCATGAACTGATGCTGAGTGAAATGAGCAGAGCCAGAAGATCATTGTACATGGCAACACTAAGACTATACGATGATCAATTCTGATGGACATGGCTCTGCAACAATGAGATGTTTCAAACCAGTTCCAATTGCTCAGTGATGAAGAAAGCCACATAAACCTGGGGAGAGGCCTGTGGGATCTGGGTCTGGACCACAACACAACATTTTCACACTCTCTATTGATGTTTGCTTGCATTATGTTTTCCTTCTCAGGTTTTTGTTTTTGTTTTTGTTTTTCCTGTGCAGCAAGACACTGTATAAATATATATATACATATTCGATCTGTCAAATATTTTAATATAATTAACATGTATTAGACTTCCTGCCATCTGGGGGAGGAGGTGGCAGGTAGGAGGAAAAAATTTGTAACAGAAAGCTTTGCAAGGGTCAGTGTTGAAAAAATTATCTATGCAAATGTTTTACAAATAAAAAGCTCTAATAAAAAAATTTTCAGTTAAAAATTTTTTTTAAAGACACGATGGATAATTACAAATACTTTACAATAAAAAAATAAGCTTTTACAAGAAAGGGACAGTTTAAGCAAAAGAATATGGTATTTAAATATGAAAGTCATTCTCCAAGTACCAATGCTGATGTATACAATTCTTTATGACCCTATTTGGGATTTTTTTTTTTTTTGACAAAGACACTAGAGTTTGTCATTTTACAGATGAGAAGACTGAAGCAAACAGGGTGAAGTGACTATTCTAGGGTCACACAGCTACTGAGTGTCTGAGGCTAGATTTGCACTCAAGAAGATGAATCTTCCTGACCCCAGACCTGGTACTTCATCTATTCTAACACCTACCTGCTTCTTTCAGGGCTAGGAACTGCCAATTGCTGGTGGTCCTAGATTAGTCCATCCATCAATCCATTAATCAACAATGAGGAATTGTGTTCTTTTTGAAGAGCTGTTTTATCTTGGGCAGGAGGAATCAGAATTTATAGCTAGAAGGGGATTTAGGAAACTGAGGCTTAGATTGGTTAAAGGGTTTGGGTGTTTAGAGAATCATGGAAATTTTGATCCTAAATTCAACATTCTTTTATCTCTAGTCCAGGGGTTCTCAATATGTATTTAGGATCTCTTGTCCAATATGGTGAAATCTATGGACTTCTCAGAATAATGTCTTGAAATGCATAAAATAAAATATAGAGGAAGAAAACCATTTATACTGAAATACCCATCATATTCTCTGTCTCCCTCCTGGATTCCTCCCTCTCTCCCTCTCTCTGTCTCTGTCTGTCTGTTTCTTTCTCTGTCTCTCTCTCTGTCTCTCTTTCTCTCTATCTCTCTCTCTGTCTCTGAGTCTGTCTCTCTGTGTCTGTCTGTCTGTCTCTTTCTCTGTCTCTCTCTCTCTGTCTCTCTTTCTCTCTGTCTCTCTTTCTCTGTCTCTGAGTCTGTCTCTCTCTGTGTCTCTCTTTCTGTCTCTCTGTCTCTTTGTCTGTTTCTCCCTCTCTCACACACACCTAAAATTCATAAACTTCACATTAAAAATGTCTGCATTTTTATCATTCTGTGTCCACCTGTACCACAATGATGCTTCCAACAATGTTGTCCTTTATTCTCAAAAAGTACCAAAATGGTATCACTATGTTAGAGTCAAATTACAGCGTGTGCAACTGTGCCTGATCAGACCAATATGAGTTTGCAATGCTGTCACAGGACAGACACTAATAGTCCATGTGAACATTTGAGGTGCTTCTTTAACTTTGCACATCTTGCGTTTCTTCTGAGCTAATTTAATTCTACCTTGCTCATAGAGCATGGCACCTCATTCATTTATTCATTCATAATGGGGGGAAGGCAGAGCTGTTTTCCTCTTGCACAATTAAATTAATCATAGGAGATAAGAAAAGTAAGATAAGAGGTTTTATTATGTTAAACTAAGTGTAAGGAAATAAGTCTACTTAAAAAAAATACCTTTTGGGAGTTTAAAAAAATTTCCCTGAGTATATTAGGGTGGTTTGGGATTAATAATGTAAAGATTGCCCACTCTATCCTGTTTCCACCTTTAAAAAAGCTAAACAGATAGAGCATCAGCTCTGAAGTCAGGAGGATCAGAGTTCAAATCTAGCCTCAGATACTTAGCACTTCCTAGCTGTGTGACCCTGGGCAAGTCACTTAACCCCAACTGCCTGGGGGGGGGGGAGCTAGTCAAAGCAGGAAAATTAACAAATCATTGGAACTTTTTCCCAAGGTTGGGCTGATCCCACTGTTCTCAATCCTGAATATCTGAAACCCTGAAGATAGAGGTCCAAGCCTATCTGGGGATAAGCACAAGTGAATATTGGGCCAGAAAGTCCCATTGATTGATTGACTAATAGAATTACTGAATTGGTGGTAGAAATGGAACTTCTTACTTAGAAGCTAGAATTAGAAAACATTAGAACGTGGAATGTCAAAACTAGGAGGAACTTTAGAGATTAATTTCTTCCCTTTTGAGTCCCAGAAAAGTGAAGTGATAGGCTCCGTTACAAGTAAGTTTCAATCAGAAATAGGACTAGAATCTAGGTCTCCTGATTTCATTTCCTTTGTTTGCTTACCTGACTCCTGGTAAAGCAGAGTGCCCTAGCACTACATTATAGGTACTTTAATAAATGTTTATTGCTTCATTGATTAAAATTTAGTTATGGTCACTCCTACTCAGAATTCAAGTTGCTCTTATCTTTGCTTTCATCCTTACCTTCAAGTTTGGGGTTCATGCTCTCTAATTTGGACCCACTATGGGAGCCATTACCACATGATCTGTTATTATGAAGTATCCCATCCATTTGTACATCTTGTAACTTTAGCTATAAAAACTGATAGTCTTTGAGAGTTTTGGTTCCCTCAAATTATATCCTTGTTTCCCCTATAGCAGAAACAGCTGCTTTACCATCTGAATCTACCCCAAAAGTTTCCCCACCCTACAACATACAATTTGCAGGTAGAAGAGCTGTTGCTAAGGTTCAACAAATGGGGTCAACACCCCTTATTCTCTGTGACCCGGGTTGGCAGATCTGTTTCAAAGGCATTGTTTCCTAATATGAAAAATGGAGATAATAAGAGTATTTTGCTCACAGTATTGTCATAAGAATCAAATGAGATAATGTATGCAAAGTGCTCTGTTTACTTTATGGCCCAATAAACTTTGAAGCACTAGACTGGGGTTCCCAAAAATCTCAGTACAGTTTTAAGCTTTATTAGTTTTTTGGATGCTCCATAGAAACGTGAATTATTTCAGTCAATTAACAAGCATTTATTAGGTGCCAACTGAGTTGCCCAGATAAGATTTGTTGTTATTATTCAGTTGTGTCTGACTCTTTGTGATCCCATTTGGGGTTTTCTTGGCAGAGATACTGGTTTGCCATTTTCTTCTCCAGCTCATTTGACAAATAAGAAACTGAGCCAAACAAGGGTAAGTGACTTGCTTACTGTCACACAGCTAGTAAGTGGCTGAGGCTAGCTTTGAAGTGGGGGCTTTCAGGCCCCAGATTGGTAAGATTTGATAAAACACTTATTTCTCAAATACAAATACAAGCTAAAAAAAAGATTGTTCTTATCCTCAAGGAGATTATATTTAAGGGGATTGGGACAGATAAAGAAAAGGGAAGCTAAAAAGGGAAGGGAGGGGATGATGATAATAAAGATGACTCCTATTTCTGTAGCACTTTAAGGACCATGAAGCACTTTCCTTGCATACTACATGTTAAGCATCCTACTCCTCATCTTTATCTTTTTCCTCCTCACAGGATTGTTTTAAAGACTAAATGGAATAATGGATGCAAAATTATTTTATTAAGATGAACCATTGTTATTGTTATTACCTTTACAGGGCACAGAATGGCCAAGGGCAAGAAGCTTAATGAGGATTTAGGGACACCATGCTCCTGTCTTTGGGTAAAAGTCAGAATCATCCTAGAAGGAAGATGGTTGGTTGGTGAGGGCTGGTCAAAATGACCAGAATTGTTATGGACTTCCAGGCCCCTCAGCCTGGGTCAACAGTGATTTAGTCCAGCCAATTGTCTGGTAGGCTTTTGTAATGATGGAGGATGAGTGGGACTGATGGAGGAAATGACACCCAAAGGTGGCCACCAAAAAAGACTAATGATAACTTGAACTGTGAGAAACAGAAGGGAAATGGTCAATAGTCCTAGAGTCTTTTGCCCTGATTGACTATCTAGAACACTGATGATTGTTCTAGGGGCCACATTCTAGGAAGTTCATTGATAAGATGGAGCTTATCCCAAGAAGGACAATCCAGAAAACTAGAGCTTTGAAGTCTAGGTCAAAGTAAGAGGGACTGGGGCTGCTTGGCCCAGAGAAGAGAAGACCTGGGGATAGAGGGCCATGATAGCTGATGATATTTCGAGGAATTAGTGGAAAATAGATTAGGTTTGTTCTTATTGAACCTAGAGGGAACAATGGGTAGAAGTTAGAGAAAGAGGGATCTGTTTGAGTTTGAATTAAAGAAGTTTCCTAATAATTTAAGAGGTCGAGGAGTCCATGGGATGTCCTGAGACGTGGAGATTTCCTTCACACTTGGAACCTTTTGGCAGGAAATAGATGATCCTTGATGCATGTTACCGAAGGTAAATATTAGAGTATATGACTTCCCCTTCCATTCTGGGAAGTATGAAAATGTGTCTCCAAATGCCTAGTGAGAAAGAGATCCCCACAGGGAGAACTATAACTCCTTTCCTCTGCTTTATATGCTGCTCCAGGCTGCCCTAATTCTATCCTGAGAGCATCCCACACCATCAGAGTATAGGGGCAGGGAGAAAGGAAGTTCATAGGGTAGAGGGCACAGAGAGATAGAGAAAATCCAAGAAGTTTACACTCCAGGGATCAAACCTAGGCCACCTCTCCAGACCAATTCATTTTTTATAACCAGGAAGCCTGGGGCAGAGCAGAAGATAGTATGGGCCATCATTTGTTGTTAGTGCTAATAAGAAGGGAGATATCATTATAGATGGGCTCATGACTAAAAGGTCAATAATGAATGTTATTAAAGAAACAGAAGTCTAATCAAGAGATTAGGCAGCAGACACTGCCTTTGGACATTATTCCCCTCATCAACCTCCCTCACCCCTAAACATTATGAATGCCTGCAGGAAAATTGGCTGGACTGCATCAAGAGGCAGGCAATCCACCCAGTCATTCACTCACTTAGCAAACCCTTATTAAGCACTTATTATTGGGCCCTGGGCTCAGCACTGGAAGAGATAGAAAGATAAAACCTTCTTCTATTCCACTACCAGAATAAGTTTGTTCAAGCATGGGTCTTATCTCGTCATTCTTCTCAGAAATCACTGGGGCTCCTGATTGTCTTTTGAGTAAATTTCAAACATCTGGGTTTGTTTTTTAAGATCTGCTGTAATCCTGATTGGCCCAGCCTCTCCAACATCATCAGCTAAAACGTTCCCTGTTCTCTATTGGCTAAATGTACCAACAGACCTGTCACTAGGTGATGTTACAGCCGGAAGCCAACTTTGAAAGATATTCTAGGGGCAGCTGGATGGCATGTAGATAGAGAACCTGACTCCTGAAGTCAGGAGAACCTGAGTTCAAATCTGGCTTCAAACACTTAATTAGCTGTGTGACCCTGGGCAAGTCACCTAAACCCCAAATGCCTCACCACTCCCTCCCCCTCCAAAAAGATATTCCAATCCTAGCTCACCATCTTACAGAGTAGGAAACTGAGTTTAAGTTCATTTCCAGAGAAGCTAAGTGACCTGACCAATGCCAGAGAGCTGGTACTCTCAAGAAATTGATATTCTGTTGGGGTGACAACATGTGTAATATACATGGACATGGAAAAAAAATGAAGAGAATAAAAAATAAAAAAAGAAGCAAACAAATAAAATAAGAGTGAATCAGAATTGGGAAAGGCTCCATGCAGAAACAAATGTTTGAGTTGAATTTTAAAGAGAAGAATTTTATGAGGTAGAGGTGAGAGGGAAATATACTCCAGGCCTGATGGGCAGCCAGTACCAAGCAACTGGCATGGAAAGAGTATCTTGAATGAAAAACAAAGGGTAGCTAGTCTGTAGGAAGGAAGAATGGAGTGGGGGATGGTGTGATGTACAGTGAACATAGAAAGATAGGCTGGAGCCAAATTGTGAAAGACTTTAAAAGCTAAAGAGTTTATTTCATCTCAGTGGTAAAAGGCAGCCACAGGTATTTACTCAGCCAGTCAATGAGTCAACACATATTTATTAAATAATTACCATGTGCTAGACATTGTGCTAAGTGTTTAGGCTAAAAAAAAAAGGCAAAACATTGTCTCTGTCCTCAAGAAGCTCAAATTCTGAGGGAGAAAATGCGTAAAAAATTATATGTGAAAGATACATATATAATGGAAATGGAAATTACACGGTCAGATCTGTGCTTCAGGAAAACCATTTTGGCATGTATGGAATATTGATTGGAGAAATCGATTGGGGGGAGGGGGATGGATTAGGTAGTGATTTCCATAAACAGCACAGGAGGTGATGAATGCCTGAACTGAAGTGATGGCAATGTGAGTAGAGAGGAGTCAGGTGTGAGAGATATCACCTCGAGATCTGGCAGCTGATTGGACATGGGGAGAGAGAGGGAGAAATGGAGAATTGGTGTGGAAGGAGAGAGTAGAAAGTTACAAACTGGGATTCTGGAAAGATGATGGTGCCCTCAACAGAAACAAGGAAGTTTAGAAAAAGAAAGGGTTTTAGGAGAAAGAAAATAAGTCCTGTTCCGGACACATCAGATTCGACATATCTCTGGCACTTCCCATTGGAAATGTCCAATAGGAAATTGGTGATGCCCCAATGAGAGCTGTCTGGAAGCAATCAGAAGTTCAGTGATTTATGCAGATTCCAAGTTTAGTACTTTATTTACTGATTATCTCATACAGTTTCTCAGCATTTGATTTCATTGCAAAAGGAGAAAAAAATGCTATGATGACATATTCCAAAGTCAGATAAATGATTTCTGGATTATCCATGTACCTGTTCTTGCTCCAGTAGGGCAGATAATTGAGAGCTGACTAGCTATGGATTATTTTAATTAAAGCATTTTTTTTTATTAAAGATTAGGCTCATCATTGTTATTCTTTTCAATGAGCCAGCACACTGGGGGATCAGACAAAATGCAGTCTTTTCCCCAGCCTTTTGGCTTGTCACCGAGGAAAACAGTTCACTGCCTTTCTTTGGCTTGGCCCTCCCTTGCTAGGGGGGCATCGATCTGGTGGGCAAACTTGGATGACCTCTCTCTAACACAAGACCCTTGTTTCTGGGGCTTCTTTTGTGGGTTGTGGTCAGACGTCTTGGCAGGAGCCTCTGTGCCGGATGCCCGATTCTTTTGCCAGAAGAGAACAATACAATTTCTGGGCCAACTGAGTGTGCCTCGACAGGCACTGACTGATCCCCGTTGGATCAGAAAGTGGGTTTGCCCTCCCCTTTGGTCCCGGTCCCTGTTCGAAGAGAAGCCCATATTCCAAATATGATCCCAGTTACTGATGTGGTTATAAAATCTAGATTTGGAGGGAGTCTTAGTGATTAATGAGCTAGTCTAATGATTTTATTCTACTGCTGATGAAATGGAAAACTAGAGTTGGACATGACAGAAAAACAACCGAACAAAGACAAGAAATACTGATAGACACAAACTACAAAACAAAAGCCATATAGGATCCTCAAAAGTTATAAAGAGTATAAAGGGTTTTGAGACCAAAAAATTGGTCTACAGTTTTGATAAGTTGAATGACTGATCTGGGGTCACACAGTCAAGGCATGAACCTAGATTCAAGGCTAGTTTTCTATCCTCTCTACCCTACTGTTTTCCATATTTTAAAATAAATGACGATCATTTCTTTCTAGTCTTTTCTTATTTCTTTTTCGTTTTTTCTTTCTTTCTTTTCTTTTTTTTTGCTTTGGCAATTGGGGTTAAGTGACTTGCCCAGGGTCACACAGCTAGGAAGTGTCTGAGACCAAATTTGAACTCAGGTCCTCCTGACTTCAGGGCTGGTGCTCTAATTACTGCGCCACCTCCTTGCCCTGTTTTTCCTATTTCTTGAAGCACTTTCCTTGTAACAATCTTGTGAGGTTGGTAGGGCAAAAATGATCCTCCATCTCTTTTAGATAGGAGAAAACTGAGGCTCCAAGAGCGTCAGTAACTTGTTGAGGCTCACAGAATTAAGAAATAACAGAAATGGGATCCTGTAGATCCCTCTAGCACAGAGGGGGACCATATTTTAAAATATTTTGATAATATAGGTGCTAGGTGGTATCATAGTGCAAAGATCACTAGACCTGGAAAAAAGAGTTCAAATCCAGCCTCAAACATTGATGAGCTGTGTGACCTTGGACAAATCACTTCTGTTTCCTCAATTAAATGGGGATAGTAATATTACTATTACCTATCTCCCAGGTTTGTTGTGAGGATTGAATGAGATAATATTTCTAAAGTGCTTGGCAAATCTTAAAGCACTATGTAAATGCTGGCTATTATTATCAAAAATTTGTTTTTTTTTCCTTTATTTTATATATTTTATTTATGCACTTGAAGACTTGATTCTGAGAAGAGGTCCATGGGTTTTATCAGACTGCTAGAGGGGTCCAGAACACAAGGTTCATATTCTCTGCTCTAGAATAGCAGCCCCAACCCCTCTCACACTAACTCAATTCTGTGCTCAGCAAGAGAAAAACACACTGACTTGGTCCCCTGAGACTTTACATCTTGTAAGGGAAACAAGAGGCTTGGATCAGAGTGATTACAAGTTTTTGAGGAAGTATCGGCCAACACAAACTAGAAAAGGATTCCTAGGGAAGCTATAGTAATCCCCTATTGGTCTGCTCTCAGATGAACTGGTAAACTTTTTGCTCTACCCAGTATATCAGTGGTATTACCAAACGCTAGCTGCAATATTGGTCCCAGCAGGCACTCTCTACTTCTCTCATTTTATTAAGCATCATCAATCATATGCATTGATTAACCACCTACTGTATGCTAGGCCTTGTACTGATATCTGGGGATACTTAAGTACAAGCAGAAAGAGCTTGCCCTCGATTTAATTTTTATTTCTTTTTTTTTTCCTTCAGAAAACTAGGGACCTTTTCAATGGTCCCAAGAAGCCATGAAGGGATCAATTCAATTTCACAGATGATCACCCATGGCATTGGCTATTTCTGGGGGAGCTTACGTTCCAATTGGGGAGACAACGTGTAAATAAGAAGGTATATACAGATTGTTGTTGTTCATCCACTAGTCCTAGCTGCCCACTGGGGCTGTCGCTGGCTAGGTCAAGTTAGGTTTATCTGAGATCTCTACTGAATGGGTGAAAGTGTGATGGGAAGACACTGGCAGCTCAAGCAGAAGAGACAGAGCGGCTAGTGAATGCTGAAAGCAATACAATAGGCCTTTATTAAGCCTTTATTCATAAGCAAAGGCTCATGACTCATCTTGGGACGACCAGGGACACGAGGAATAGGGCACATATCCATTCAGATTAGACACAAGGATATAATTAGATATGAGGGAGTGGGTGGAAGGGGAGAGAGATCAGGAGACATTAGTAACTCAACACACAGAAATAGGTTTGGACCTACTATCATGACACCTACTATGTGCAGGGGTTATGCTGAGTCCACAAAGAAAGGTAAAAGATAGTCTCTCTCTTCAAAGAGCTCATGCTCTAAGGGGAGGGGGAAGACAACATGCAAACCACTGTGTACAAATGAGATGTACAGATCACCTGGGGAAAATCAGCAGAAGGACGGCATGAGAATGAAGAGGGATTGGGTAAAGCTTCTTGTGGAAGGTGGGATTTGGCAGGGAAGTCAGGAGGCAGGGATGAAGAGGGAGAGCATTCCAGGCCTGAGGACAGCCTGGGAAGGCCACTGGTAGAAGAAGGAAAAGGATCAATGAACCAGTGGCAGATGGTCTTCTTGGTCTGGCATCCAGGCTTTGCCAGATTGCTGCTCTCCCTACTCCTGTGTGGTTAACACCTGGATCATCCCACAAGTAATGCCAAAGCAAACCAACAGTTTTACAGGAAGGAACAAGGTCTATTTAACATAGGATTGACTGGTTTCCTGATCTGATAGGGGAGGCATTGTGGTAAGAGCAATGGAAAGACCAGGAAGACTTGCTCTATTTCTCTCTGTGCACCCTTGGACAAATAAATAGAATGTACTGTCTTAGGAGGAGGGAGGTCCTCCTTCTTGGAAGTCTTAAGCAGAAGCCAGAAGACCACTTGTCAAGAATGGTACCATGGGGATTCTTTTTGGGTACAGAATTAGACAAGATGGCAGCTGAGGTCTCTTCCAGCTTTCCATTTCTGTGATTTAAGTTCTCTGGACTTCAGTTCTTTCATCTGTTGAATGAGAATGTTGGCTAAACGAATATCCATGCTAACATCCCAGTTCTAAACCTATATTATTATGGTCTGAGGTCACAGGCTGGGAGGTGTCAATTAGCAAAGTTTCATGGGCTTTGGGAAAGTCTCTTAAGGAGGGTTCTAGACATAAAAAACATTCCTGAAAAAGGGGAGAAGGTATAGGCAGTAGGCGGGGCATGTCTACTTTAAAGGTTCTTAACATTTTTAATATGTGTGTCCTAGTATTGAGGTTGGGAAGGGGGGCCCAAAAGTCTTAGACTGGTATCTTGAGGTTTGAACCCATCTCCTAGTCAAGGGGCAAAGTTTTATTGAAAGTAATGGTACGCCATTACAAAGTGGACTGAATTCTAAGGGAATTCAGTAGAGAAGCAGAACCAAGGAGAG
The DNA here is from genome assembly GCA_023553655.1 of Myrmecobius fasciatus. Lineage (NCBI taxonomy): Eukaryota > Metazoa > Chordata > Mammalia > Dasyuromorphia > Myrmecobiidae > Myrmecobius > Myrmecobius fasciatus. The sequence goes on along the minus strand of JAJPUD010000687.1, from coordinate 153,452 downwards.
TCATTTTATCCAGCTTCTACCATATATATTCTAATTCTATGGCTCAAGGGCTAGGGAGTCTATCATTGGCATGTTAATTCTATAGCCCAAGGGTAGGACTAGGAAATATAGTCTCCAGATTGAGGAATGGTCTTTGAAATTTGATTATCACTGACCAGATCATCAGTCAGCAATGAACTGAGAATCAGATTGGGCATAGGAGTTTCCTGAGGCAGACTCCCAAACCAAAAGTTTTAGGGTTTCATAATGCATCTTTAGGTCCCTTTGATAGTTGGGTAAGACCTATGGACTTCTCAGAATCAAGTTTTTAAATGTCTAAATGAAAATGTACAGGATTACAAAGGAAACTAATTCTATTGTAATATGCTTATATATCCATCTATCATCTATCTATATTTCTATTCATCCATCAATCTATATCTATCTTTCTATCCATCTATCCATCCATCTATCTATCTATCCATACATTATCCAGCTATCTATCATCTATCTATATTTCTATTCATCCATCCATCTGTATTTATCTGTCTATCCATCCATCCATCTTTCTATTCATATATCTATCTTTCTATTCATCTATCTATCTATCCATCCATTATCTATCTATGCATCTTTCTTTCTATCTATTTATCTATCTATCTAATTCTTAAAGTTCACAGGCTCTAGATAAAGAACCCCTGACCTAAGGGAAAATCAACATATCACATAGATCCAAAAAGACAGAACATGCTTAATCTGAGGAAGGTACTACACTAAGCATGGAAAATGCCATGATAAAGATATCTTGACAGTCTCCATCCTCAGAGAGTTTGTATTCTATTCTCCAGGCTCTCTGGAACATCCGTACCCACCCAACTGTCCACCACTGACTTAATTCTCTCCTATATTCTAAAACTTCATCTTTCTGTGAGTCCAGGAGACTATACGCACTCTGCCTTATTTCCTTTCAGCCAGGACATCCCAACCTGTTCTCACTGGAGCTGCAGCTCTAAGATTTTCCATCATGTTCACATTGCCTTAATGGTATGATTTCTAAAAATTCTAAAAAACTGGGGGAAAAGACTTTGGCTAAATATTTCCTAGCTCTAGCAGCCGCATTAGGATCCCTGTGGAAATAATAGGGAAAATAAAAAATGGCAGTTATCAAAACTTCTGATTTCCCAACCCATAAAAACCTAGACCCATGCAAAGCATGTAATAATTCTTTGTTTTCACCAAGCACCTTTGCGTAAACAGTATTTATAAGGACACACATATAAGACTGTAGGCATAAGCCTACTAGGTGTGATGCACTGCTATTTATCACCATATCCCTAATATGCCTGTGCGTGAGCTTGACAGATCTGTGCTGGTTGTGTTCTCCAAACATATCCTTGTCGTAAATTTTACTGATCATGTTCATTGGCTCCAAGCACCTGCTGCCCCCAGAGATCTCTGATACCCTCTTTAAAGGAAGGATTCCTTGGTGTCAGGCATTCTAACGTGTCGCAAAACAATCTCTGGCTGCATCTTGGTTGGGCAGACTGACAGAGACAAACCTACCCCAAGAGCGAGGTAGGGGCTCTGAGCAAAGTTTTAATGAGAGCTTTTAAAGCGAGTGACTTCAACCGTGGTCGGTTTCATGGTGTAGCAGGATCCTCCACTCTGTGACTCATTAACTATGGAGCCGGGCTATTTTCTGTGGATGAATCATGGTATCTCATAAGTGGAAAAAACCTCAGAGATTATCCATAGCTGAGGAGTCCTCTCTACAAGAACTCATGCAAATGCTTATCTAGTTAGCTTCTGCATGATGCCCTTCTTCAACAGGAAACTCACTACCTTATGAAGCAGACAGCTTCCTAGGATGCTATTCTGTAGCAGTCAGTTAGGTGGCAAACTGGACTTGGAGTCAGGAAGAACTGAATAGACACTTAATATGAGCGTGATCTTGTGCAAGTAATTTTTTTGAAGTGTGAAAATGCTACCTTGTAAACCACATTCAGTCCTCTCTCTGGTTATAGATGACTCTCTTCATCACTGAACAATTGGAACTGGTTTGAATCATCTCATTGTTGAAGAGAGCCATGTCCATCAGAATTAATCATCATATATCCTGCCATCTAGGGGAGGGGTGGGGAGTTGGGGGGAAAAATTTGTAACAGAAAGCTATGTAAGGGTTATTGTTGAAGAATTACCCACACATATGTTATGCAAATAAAATTTAAAAAAATAAAAAAAAGAATTAATCATCATATAATTTTGTTGTTGTTGGGCAAGTAATTTAACCTCCATTAATCTATTTCCTCATCTGCAAAATAATAGCACCTACTCACTGCTAGGTCCCAAATTTGTGTGTGTGTATAAAAAGAAAAAGGACCTATTTGTACAAAAAATATTTATAGCAGCTCTTTTAGTGGTGGCAAAGAATTGGAAATTGGAAAGATGTTCCTTAATTGGGGAATGGTTGAACAAGTTGCATATCATTGTGATGGAATACTATTATGCTTTAAGAAATGATGAGTTGGATGATCACAGAAAAACACAAAAAGACTTATGTTAACTGATGCAAAATGAAATGAGCAGAAACAGGAGAACATTGTACACAGTAACAGCAATATCATATGATGATCTACTATGAATAACAGCTATTCTAAGCTATATAATGACCCAAGACAATTCCGTAGGACTTTTGATGAGAAGTGCTGTCCATCTTCAAAGAAAAACTGACAGAACCTGATTGCAGATCAAAGATACTTTTTCTTTATTTTTCTTGGGATTTTTTGGGTTTGTCTTCTTTCACAGAATGACTTACATGGGAATGTGTTTCACATGTCTACACATGTATTATCTATATAAAATATTTGCCTTCTCAAATGGGGAGAGGGGAGAGGGAGAGAATTTGGAACTCAAAATTTGAAAACATAGAATGTTAAAGTTGTTTTTGCATGTAATTGATAACAAATAAAATACTAAATAAGAATGAAAAATAATAGCATCTACTCCACAGAGGTTATTGTGTGGACCAATGATATAATATCTATACAATGCTTAACACAATTCTTGGCATTGCTTAATAAATACTTCTTTCTTTCCTTCCTTATACCCATCATTCCTCTTCCTCTGCACCCAAGTAGAGAAATTCAAATCCCTTTCTTTGGTAAGGATGATTCTTTGAACACTCAAATACAACAATCATTCAACTTCTGAATTTTCTTCAGATCAAACACCCCTAATTCCTTTAGTCAATACTCATACATTAGTGTATCCTGCCCATTGCTATTCCAGTCTTCTTCCCCTGGGTATATTTTGTTTTTTAAAATGTCCTTTCCAATGATTTACTGGTACAGACGTGGCCCATCCAACTTGCTCCAAAGGACAAATTCCTAGGCCTGCTTTAAGCCAGAGCTTCTGAAACTTTTTTTCACTCACAATCCCTTTTCACCCAAGAAATTTTTATGTAACTGCAGGTATAGAGTTATATACAATAGGTATACAAATCAAACATTTACTGATAATAAATCATAATTTTGTGAACCCCACATTAATTTACTAAGACCCCATATAAGATTGAGAACCATAGTTTAAGAAGCTGGGCTTAGACTATACTTTTCCTTAGAATGAAAATTCTAGTCCACTTTTCTAACTCTATATTTCCTATTTCTAGGCTGGGACTAGAGTAGCCTCACCAAGTCTTTTAAGGAAGGCATCTTCTATTTAACTTGGGATCATACACAGGAAACACTCCATCATCATATGTGCATGTGATAAATACTATGTACTCACACTGCAGGATCTTAAAAAAAGAATTGGGCTTCTAGTGAGAACTTATTATATATGTGACAGGGATAGGTTATTTTTGTGCTTTCCTTTTCTCCTTCATTAAACTGTAGGAGGGAAGGAAGAAAAGAAAGAAGGAAGGAAGGAAGAAAAAAGAAGAAAAGAAAGAAAGAAAAAGAGGAAAGAAAGAAAAAGAAGAAAGGAAAAAGAGAGAAAGAAAGAAAAAG
>JAJPUD010000687.1:122106-149456 GCA_023553655.1 Myrmecobius fasciatus | reverse complement strand
GAAAGAAAGAAAAAGAAGAAAGGAAAAAGAGAGAAAGAAAGAAAAAGAAGAAAGGAAAAAGAGAGAAAGAAAGAAAAAGAAAGACAGAAAAGGAAGGGAGTGAGGAGAGAAAGGAAGAAAGGAGGGAAGGAAAGAGAGAAGGAAATAAAAAGGAAGGGAGAAGGGAAGATAGGAAGGAATGGAGGAGAAAAAAAGAAAGGGAGGAGGGAAGATAGGAAGGAATAGAGGAGGAAAAAAGGAAAGAAGGGAAAAAAAGGAAGAAAAAACAAAGAAGAGAAGAATAAAGGAAGGAAGGAAGGGAGTAAAAAGGAGGGAAGGAAGAAAGAAGGAAGAAATAAAAGGAAGAAAGAAAGAAAAAAGGAAGGAAGGAAGGAAGAAAAAGAAAAAAGGAAAAAAGAGAAAAAAGGAAGGAAAGAAGGAAGAAACAGAAAGAAAAGGAAGGGAGGGAGGGACAGAGGAAGAAAGAAAGGAGGGAAAGAAGAAGGCAAGGAAACAAGAAGGAATGGAGGAGGGAAGATAGGAAGGAAGGAGGAAAAAAAGGAAAGGAAGAAAAAAGGAAGGAAAAAGAAAGATGAGAAGAAAGAAAAGAAGGTAGAAGGAAGAATTCACAATCTTATGGTTTCATTCATATAAGAAACTCCCAGGTTAGGAAACTCCCAGTGGAGGAAACTCCTTCTCCTAATGCAGATCACTACCTTTTTTGCAATGTATCTTCTTAGAGAGAGGTGCCCAGAGCATCAAAAAGTGAGTGACTTGCCCAAGCTCACATGGTCAGTATGTGTAAGCAGTGGGACTTGAGTCCATGTATCTGAGGCTCTAATGTTGATTCCCATCTATTCATAGCACTATTTTGTCTCTGATCACTTTTTCTCTCTGGCTTCATCTATTAAGTGAGAAAGTTGGTGTGGAAATAATCTTTAGGTTCTCCTGTGATCTTGTGATGAAGAGTTAGGATGTTAGGAGGTCATCTCTCCCTACAGAAATACCTTAAATCTTTTTTTTTTTTTTTTTTTTTGCTTTTTGCTGAGGCAATTAGGGTTAAGTGACTTGCCCAGGGTCACACAGCTAGGGAATGTTAAGTGTCTGAGACCAGATTTGAACTCAGGTACTCCTGACTTCAGGGCTGGTGCTCTATCCACTGCGCCGCTTAGCTGCCCCTAATATCTTAAATCTTAACGCACTCTTTATTTTTTTGGTTTCAATAATGGGATATACCTATGAAGTAAGTCCTTGTTGATTGGCTGCTTTGCTGATTACTCTATATAGTACTTAAAAGGTCTCTGGATTTGGAAATAGAAGATCTGTTCTAGAACTTAATAGTCTTGTAGTTCTACATTTGTATTAAAATTTAAAAAAGACTTCCCAAGTACAAAATAAGGAAGGATTGGTTAGACAGTCATTTGTCTGAAAAAGATCTGGGGATTTCTGTGCAAGCTTAATATGAATCCAGAAGTAATATGATAGTCAGAAAAGGTAATACAAACTTGTGTTTCATAAGAAGGGTGGAGCTTCCAGGAATAAGAATGTGGTAGGCTTATGGAAATTTGCCCCCATCATTACATTTGGAATATCATGTTGAGTTCTGGGTACCACAGTTTAGTAAGTCTATGGATATATTAGAGAATATCCAGAGAAAAGGAACCAGGACAGTAAAGGGCCATGTGAGGATTATTTGATTTTTTAATTTTTTCTTGAATAATATTTGATTTTTTCCAAGTTACATGTAAAAACAATTTTAACACTCATATAAAAAAAATTTGAGTTCCAAATTCTCTCTCCACTCCCACATGGAGAGGGAAAGCAATTTGATATAGGTTATTCATGTGTAATCATGCAAAACACATTTCCATGTTAGTCAAATTATAAAAGAAGACACAGAAAAAAAGAAAAGAAAAGCTGTGAAAAAAAAGTGAAAAATAGTATGTTTCAATCTACATTCAGGCTCCATCAGTTCTTTCTTTGGAGATGGATAGAATTTTTCATCATAAGTCCTTCAGATTTGTGTTGGATTACTTTATTGCTGAGAATAGCTAAGTAATTCACAGTTGATCATCATACAATCTTGCTGTTTCTGTGTATAATTTTCTTCTGGTTCTGCTATGAAGACTGTTTGAAAGGTCTGGGATGTTTAGTCTTAGAGGAGAAGGTATAGGTGGGATATGATCCTGATTTCAAACACTTGGCCAGCTGCTGGTTAGCTGGACCAGACTTTGTTCCGATTGGCACAGAGGGTGGGGCCTGAAGAGGAAGATTTAGGCTTGATAGCAGAAAAATCTTCCTAACAGAGCTATCTCAGAGGAGAATGGCTGCTCTGGGAAATGTTTGCTTCCCTAGCTTATAACATGTCCTTCAGCTAAGGCTGGATAGTCACTTATCAAATATGTTGCAAAGAGATTTTTTTTCTTTTTTTGGGGGGGGGGATTAGCAGTTGGAACAGATGGGCAACCAAATGGCCATCTGTCACATGGGTTTTTTTTTACTTCCTGAATAATATTGGATGACTCATTTCATTCATGAGCCTCAGTTTACTCATCTGTAAAAGGAGGATTTTGATCTTGTACATCCTTCTTATTCCTAATATTCTTCATTCTAAATCCTCTTCTAGTTCTGATGATCTGCATCATAAGGTCCTTTTTAGCTCTGACATTTTATATTCTAAAGACCTCCTCAGTTCAAGTCTGTTCTGCAGGCTCCCCAAGTTATTGTCTAACCTTGTGAAACTTATAAAGACCTAGGCTATTTTGTAGAACTAGCCTATAGAGACTCACAAATGCCAGATAAAAAGGGGGACTCAGGTAGTCAGGGCTTGTTCATGGTCACTCCACTTATTCCTTGGCATATACTACCAACTGTGCCCTCAAATCTCCTTGGCAAAGAGACTCAGTGGCTAACAGGCTGGGAGAAAGCCGGTTCCTGGATGAAAGGCGTCCTTTGGTGAATAGTTGGGCAGGGGTCTGGGTGGAAGGAAAGGATTAGGGGATAAGCCTTTTGTTGGGGGGTAGGAGAGGAGGAAGAGGGGAGGATCTAGGAGGAAGTTCTCATCTTAAATACCCCAAGAAGAAATTCAAGGCAACAAAGGGATCGTGGGGATGAGGAAAGCCTTCTCATACAAGTCCTTACAGGAACCTGACCACAATTCCTGGGCAACGTCCTTCTAACTAAACAGCTTTCACTACCATGGTTACTTTACAGGGGCTGTTTGGATGGGAGGGAGCAGAGGATGAGGGATGCAGGAAGAAGGAGGGGAGAAAGAAGAGAAATGGAAGAAGGTGTGGACTGTTTTGATTGATTGCTCACACTATCAAGCCTGCAGGTCTGGGCCTGTAAGGGCTGGTAGCAGTTTAATCATGATGTATTCACTCCCGAAATGCTTTTCTAGGTCTGGAACATCACTGGGGATCAAAGACTGTCTTTCTTCTTTTCTTCTTCAGTTTCAAGTTGTTCAGGTTAAAAATGTTATCTTATTCCTCCATCATCTAAACTGACCCTGGCCCCATCTCTACCCTCACCTCCCTAAACTCCTGTTGTGTGACTCAGTCTAACCTTCACTGGCTTCCTAGGACAAAGATTGATTGATCAGTTTCTGCATAGTTTAGATTGTCAGTTCTCAAGACAAAAAAAAAATTGGGTGTCTTTTTGGATTTGTTTGGGATTTTTTTTGGCTATTATCCTCAAGTGGAAACATGAATGCTTATTCTGGGGGTAAGACTCAGGGAATAACTGGCAGGATCTCTCTCAATCTGTGTTCCTATGGTCTTAGCCTAAAACTGACTCTCTGAGGAAGCAGGTGGGCTAGAAACAAAGGGATTAATTTGCAAACTGGGGTGAGGAGAGAAAGAAATATTGCCAAGGGAAGTCTTGAATTTTCTTATTCCTTACTAGTCATCTGTCTCCATAATTCCTGATCTCCTATCTTGCTTTTGATGGGTGAGGAGGCTTGCATGAGGATGTCACTGTTGACTCTCTTTATATTTTGGCTGACTGTGGCAAGACTGCAGGGGCTCTGAACTATTTTAGTCTTCTAGTCCCTGAATTCCAGGACCATACATTCTACTAGAGAAATAATCATAGCCAGTTTTTATGAAGTGACTTAAGTTTAATAAACCATTTAATGTACCCAATATAATTTGATACAATCCCCAGTGAGTCAAATACTACAGGTATTATTATCTCCACTTTATAGATGAGAGCTAGAGTGGAGGACTTGTATTCAAATATCAGTGGGACTGTGGAACTTTTGGCAAGTAATTTCCCTTCTCTAGGCCGAAGTTTTCTCCTTTGTAAAATAAGAGAGTTGGACTAAGTCAGCTCTGAAGTCCTTCCAGCTAAATGTCAATGGATTCCCAATGCTCGTGACTTTGTCTTAATGCTCGGATTCTGTGTGTTCCTGACTTTGCTTCCTGTTTTCTATGTCCTCTTCCCCTGAGGCGGCCCCAACCCAAGATCCTTGTTTGATGCTCCCACAAACATGTATGCCTTTTCATATGCCAATTATATGTTAACATGGATATTACATATAATGGCATCACCTTGTCACATCTCCAATGCTCTGTAGCTTGAGCATTTTCTTTTCTTTGAAAACTATTCTTTTATCACTCTGTTCATAGAGGAAACAAAACAAAACAAATCATGGAACAAGAATATAGCAAAAAATATATGTAGCTGAATGGGCTATATGGACAGCAAATGTTGTGAAGAAAGCGAATGAAGAAACCTGTTTAATGTAGGGAACACATTACCCCTGAGGCCTTGGCTCACTGTAAATGATCCTGTCTTTTTATCCTCTAAGTAGGAATTTTGTATTTGAACTACACACCATCCATCACACCTAGAGCTAACTTCCAAAGCCATTGCTGGTTTCCAGGGCTACAATGGACTAAGTCTTATCCAAACATTCATCAGACTGGATTGCCTCGAACATCTCTTCTAGGGCTAAACTTGGAGTGGTATTTATGGATCCCTCCTCTCCCAAAGGACAGTCCCCTGCCCACACCAGGTCTTTAATAAATATTTATGGAACTGAAATTAATTGATTAATTACATGAAGGGGACACTCAAGAGCATAGAGTTGGAAGAGTTCTCAAGAAGCTTTTGGCTCCATGCTCCAAGGAAGTCAAGAACTAGGGAAACTTAGATAGTGGTCAAAGGGAAAGGTTATTAGATTGACTCTTCATGGGCCATTATCAGCATCTCTCTTAGTACTGGGCTCTTGGTATTTACTCTAGGGAAGATTGTTAAGATATAAACTATAGTAGTTAAGACAGATTCAAGGCAGATCAGGCATTGGTGAGAAAGCATAAAGATGATGTGTAGTGCTTTTCTAATTAGGAGATGGTAGCTCAAGGAAAACCCAAAACTTAAGTGACTAAATGAGTTTTTGTATTTCTTACAGGACTGGCATAAGAGCAAAAACCAGGGATGACCATGGAAGTATCCACCAGGCCCCTGGGTACCATTGATCAAGAGGAATTGTTTGCTGTTCTCAACTCTTCATGACTCCATCTGGGGTTTTCTCAGCAGAGCCACTGGAGTTGTTTGACATTTTCTTCTCAGCTCAATTTACAGATAAGAAAACTGAGGTAAACAGGGTAAGTGACTTTCTTAGGATCACAAGTTAGGAAGTGATTGAAGCTAAATTGAGCTTCAGATTTTCCTGAATCCAGGTCTGATGCTCTATCTACTGTGCCCCCAGCTGTACTTGAACAAGGAGAAACAGGCACAAAGAGGCTGAACCCAGAGAACTTTAGCCAAATTTTATTACCCGGACTCCTGACCCCCATTTCAAAGCTGGTCAACTTCATGATACCATGGAAAGAAAGAATGATTACACAGACACATAAATTTGGTTGGTGTCCTTGAAGAGCCCTGGGGTCACTCCCTCAAGCACTAACTATTCAGATAAAGGTACATTTGAAAAGCAGTGTGATGTGGTGGAGAAAACTTCAGAGCTAAAGTTAAGAGATCTGGGTTCAAATCCCAAGCAAGCTTTGTGAGTGCAGGTAATTACTTTTCCTCTCTCTGAGTCTTTATTTCCTCATTTGTAAAAACAGATGACTCTAATACTAGTACTATGTCCTTCACGGGGCTATTAAGAGGCAGGAGTTTTACAAACTAGAAAATGCTGCAAAATGCAAGGCATTGTCAAGGAAAATGGCAGGAGGAAGGGGTTAAGGCAGACAGAAAGCAAGCTAGGGGAAGAGACATTGAAATCTAGAGAAGGCAGAGAGGGGAAGGGGGAGACCCAGCGTGAGGGAACAGCTGCCACAGGGGATGGGGGGGGAGAGGGCTTCAAGTTGAGTTATCAAGTCCGCCCCCATCCAACCTACAGTAGAGGCAAGGTAGCCAACTGTGCCATTCGTGGAGGCAGACTGACAAAACCCTCATTACCAGCAGGAGAGCAGGAGATCCCTGCTGGGATGACAGTGGCAGGAGCTTTCAAATTGTTTGAGGACATGGAAATCTTCATTTTAATTTCATGTTTCTGGTACAGAGCTATGCTGGACTGAGAGTCAAGGAGACTGGGTTCTAATCTTTATTCTTTCCTAATTAACTGTGTTACCTTGGATATGTGAATTGCCTTCCCAGGGTCTCACATCGAGGAAAAATATGGTACAATGGAAAGAATAAGTTCTGAATCCAGGAAATCTGGAGTGAGAGAGAACATAGACTCAATTCTAGCCTCTAGTATTTATAGCTTGTGTGATGTTGGGGTCGAGAATTTCTTTCTTCAAGCCTCAGTTTCCCCATCTATCAAAGGAAGGAAGGAAGATCTCTGAGGTCCTAGCAGTAGCCAGTATCAAAATACTTTACCCCCAATGAAATTATTTGTATATATTTTTTGCTATTTATTTATCTGGATATACAACATCTGTGTCACCCTTCCTTCCTTTTTAGTAGAATGTTCACTCATTAGGGATTTTTAGTCGACCAAAGATTAACTACAGTGTGAAATGGACCAGGATGCTGGGCTCACCCATTATATCATAGCTCTAGAAATCCAGACCCCATCGAAGGCTGGGACACTGATACATTGTTGGTGGAGCTGTGAACGGATCTAGCCATTCTAGAGAGCAGTTTGGAGCTATGCTCAAAAACTTATCAAACTGCATACCCTATGACCCAGCAGCATTTCTATTGGGCTTATATCCCAAAGAAATCATAAAGGAAGGAAAGGGCCCTGCATGTGCAAGAATGTTTGTGGCAGCCCTTTTTGTAGTGGCTAGAAACTGGAAACTGAATGGATGCCCGTCAATTGGAGAATGGCTGAATAAATTGTGGTATATGAATATTATGGAATATTATTGTTCTGTAAGAAACGACCAGCAGGACGATTTCAGAGAGGCCTGGAGAGACTTACATGAACTGATGCTGAGTGAAATGAGCAGAACCAGATCATTATACACAGCAACAACAGGACTATATGATGATCAATTCTGATGGACATGGCTCTCTTCAACAATGAAATGTTTGAAACCAGTTCCAATTGTTCAGTGAAGAAAGCCATAAACACCCAGAGAGAGGGATGTGAAATGTGGACCACAACATAACATTTTCATGCTCTCGATTGATGCTTGCTTACATTGTCTTTCCTTTATCTAATTTTTCTTTCTTGTAGATACGATTTTTCTTGTAAAACAATGTTAAATGTGGAAATATGTACACATATTTTCGATTTGTCAAGTATTTTAACAAAATCAACATGTAGTGGATATCCTGCCATCTAGGGGAGGGGTAGGGAGTAGAGAGGAAAAATTTGTAACAGAAAGCTTTGTAAGGGTTAATGTTGAAGAATTACCCATCTATATGTTACGCAAATAAAAAAAAAAGAAAAAAGAAAAAAGAAATCCAGACCCCATCTTAAGAACTTTCATTGGTCATTTTTATTTTCTTTTTAAAAGTAGAAACAACAGATGAATGCTAGTTACAAAGAGGGAAATTTAGGTGAGAGATTAGGAAAACAAAACAAAAACAAGAACTTTCCAAAATGAGAGTCTGGGCTGCTTCTCATGGGGGTGACATCTTCAGCCAGAGAATCTGGATGCCTGAAGATTAAGGATAAAGCAAAGGGGATTGTTGTTTAATTCTGGGTCAGACTAAATGGCTAACAAATTCTCTTCCTACTTTGAGGCTCTATGGTGACTTCAAAGCATTGGGACATTTCATGATCTTCAGATCAATTTTGGGCAGTGAGGAGAAGGGTTAAATAGTCAGATGGGATTCATGAGGGAGCATCATCCCAAATCACAGAGACCTTGGAACAGTGCCTTGAGACCAGTGAACTTTAAATCTCTTGCCACAGGACCTTAGTTGATGATTGATTATATTCCTCATCAACTATTTAGCAGCTACTTTTGTAATTGAAACTGGATCCATGCTCTCTCAGCTCTGTGGGCAGTCAAGATGTGTTTCATGTAATATTCAAGTAGAAACGAGATTCTCAGTTACAGCAACCTAGTGATACCTCAATGCTCTTAACACCAAGGCTATTCACCCCTAGATGATGGCTGAGATTGCACGTTTCATTGATGAAATCCCTTCTATCTCATCCTCAGGGCTCTGCCCTCAGCTTTAGATTTCATCCTACATTCAATAAGTGACTCAGACAGAGGCAGAAATGACAAGGATATCACATTTGCAGGTCCTAGAAGTAGGAAGGAATAACAGAAAGTTGCACAACAGAACTGGGTCCCACAGAGATCTCATTGTGTTGAAGGCGTGGGATCATACGGCCTGATCTGGAAGGGAATCTTTCATTTTATAAAGGAGGAAACCAAGGTTGGGACTTGTCCACGGTCACAATATGGTGAGTATTGGGGTGTGGGATTTGAACCTTCATTTTCTGTTTCCGGAATTAAAATATTGTTTCTTTTGTATCCTTGGGTTAACAATCACACAGATACACCGAAACAGGATGGAGGAAGTCTGGAGACAAAGCTGGTGGGACTTGGTTTTTGGACTGCAAGTTTAATATAAATCAACAGTGTGATATTGTAGTCCTCCAAAAAGGAAGAGGGATAGAATGTGTGACTTTGAGTTGGACTGCATTCTATCTAGAATGAGAGAGATGGTGAGCCTGGTGTCTTCTGCCATGGTGAGACCATGTCTAAAACTCTTGGTTCAGTTTGGGGTGCCATATTTTAGGAAGGACACTGATTAACTGGAGGTCCAGAATAGAGCCACCAAGATAGTGTGGACTCTAAACCATGACACAGAAGAAACCTTTAGCCAAGAGAAGAGGAGAGAGGGAGGACATACCAGCTATCTGCCAGCATGAATTATCACGTCAAAGAGGAATTGGATTTGACAAAACAAAACAAGTTGCATAGAGGTAGGTTTAAGCTCAGCATCAGGCAAAATTTCCTAACAATTTACACTGATAAAAAATAGAATTCAAGGGGCAGCTAGGTGGTGCAGTGGATAGAGCACCAGCCCTGAAGTCAGGAAGATCTGAGTTCAAATTTGGTCTCGGACACTTAACATTCCCTAGCTGTGTGACCCTGAGCAAGTCACTTAACCCCAATTGCCTCAGCAAAATAAGTAAATAATAAATAAATAAATAAAATTCAATTCTTTGGGGAGACATTGGTTTCTCTGTCACGGGAGGTTTTCAATGTTAGATGGAATTCCTCTTTAGGTATAGCATGGACTCTGTGTGTGTGTGTGTGTGTGTGTGTGTGTGTGTGTGTGTGCACCTTCCTGCTGTATTTGAAGAGAAAGAGGGGTCAGGGATTAGGTACCCCATGGAGCATGATATGTGCTAAGCTTTGCAACAGCCTCTTTGACATGTGTGGTTCAGTAGCAAAGGACTTAGACTTTGAGATGATGAAGCGCCTCTGATGGGCAGAACAGCCCATTTAGCAGATTGTAAAAAGAGTAACTGTCCATTGTTCTCCCTTCTTTCTTCTAAGGAAATGTGGTGTGGAATTATTTTTGGGATATTCCATGGGGGGAGGTATAATCCCTCTATAATCCCTCTACTCCCCCAGTAGAAAGGATGGAAGCTTACTTTATGTTTGTCTAAATAAAGGTACCCCAGCAGTGATCCTGAGAGCTGAAATTTTAGAGAGAGGCTACCCCATGTGTTCCTAAGTTCCTGAGGTGTATAATGGGATGGGACATGGAACTTTGAGTCAGGAAGTTTTGGATTCAAATTCTGCCATAGATACCAGTAGTATAATTCTAGGCAAGTCAATTTATATGTCTTCCTCAGCATCCTTATCTGTAAAAATAGGTTAGAACTGATAAGATTGGATCTAATTACCTTTTGGGTCCTTTTAAAATCTATAACCTTACACGTATACCATTAGATCTGGTCGGTGTATTCCTTACAAAGCTGAATTGTGGTTTTTCCCCCTTTTCTTTAAAAATTTACAAAAAATTTTTAAAAAAATTTTTAAAATTCTTTAAACTTTTTTTTCTGAAGCAATTGGGGTTAAGTGACTTGCCCAGGGTCACACAGTTAGGAAGTGTTAAGTGTCTGAGACAGGATTTGAACTCAGGTCTTCCTGACTTCAGGGTTGGTACTCTATCCACTGTGCCATCTAGCTGCCCCCTCCTAAAAATTAAAAAAAATTATTATTATTTATTACAAATGATGGCCTGCTGGGTAGAGGAGAGAGGTAGGAAATATTTGGAAAGGAAGAAGATGTAAAAATGAGACAAATCAATAAAAAGAAAATTAAAAAAGAAAAAAATGCAAAACAATAAATGGAATGTTGTAACCTTTCTAGAGGAAAAGTGACCTTTATTGACCATGAGGAGAGAAGATTAAAACTCTGGGCTGAGAGCTTTAGAAATACTAAGAGACCGAGGTGCATTCTGGGCCAGGTTCCCCCCTTTGGTGGATTTCTGTCCCCTTCCACTTTTCAGTGGCAGTGATGACACTATGCTGAGTACCCTGGAGATCTGGCTGGCTGGCCCAATTATCCACTCAACAGCAATATAGGGGGCAGTGGGCCATTTCCCACTCCCAACACAGCCTTATTTTTCAGCCACAGAAACGGCTTTGTGCTGGTCATCCCACCAGCCACCTCAAAGGCTGGAAAGATGATGCAGGTGGGGTCTTGCTGGGAAATGACTTGCAAATGTCAGATTCTCATGTTGAATCCAGATGGCTTCTTAGTCAAGGTATGTGTGTGTGTGTATGTGTATGTGCACATGTACATGCATGCATACATACACGGCAGGTGCAAGTGTTTATGCATGTGCACATATATGTGCACTGCACGGGTATATAAATGTGTGTGCATTTACATGAGTGTACATGTGTGTATATATGTACAACTGTGTATGTGTATATGTATGCATGTGTATATATGTGTATAGAGGCCTCTTAAAGGGTCCTGCACATGAGAACCTCCTTTATTCAGAATCTAACTAACCAGCCAATTATTAAAATGTCAATAAATCACTTTAAAAGATGTGAGTAATAAGAAAACAAATTTATAGAAGGATTTTAAAGTACTTTTAAACAGTAAAGGCATTTTCCCCTCTAGATACAGCTTTAGTGTTTTACATTTTGTAAAATACTTCTTTCCTATGTTTAGAAGAATTGCATATGTTTAACCTATATTGGATTATGTGCTGTCTAAGTGAGGGAAGGTGGGAGGAAGGGAGGGAGAAAAATTTAAAAAACAAGGTTTTGCAAGGGTGAATGTTGAAAACTATCTTTGTATGACTTTTGAAAATGAAAAGAAAAATTTATTAAAAATTAAAAAATGAATGCTCATTGCCTTGAATAAGACCTATCTCCATTGCCTTATTTAAATTTCACAACAACCCTGGGAGGTTGGTACTACTGATCTTGGTATCCACATTTTATAGATGTGTGGGAGTATGGAAGAGTGGAGAAAGTTCTGACTTCTGAGTCAAAAATGTCAAATATAATTCTCCTTTTATAGATAAAGAAACTGAGGCTAAATAGAATGTCTTTTTAAAAGTTACCTCAAGAAGCCAATGTCAGAGTAACAATTTGAACTCTGGTCTTCAGGCTCCATCTAGGGCCAGTTACTTTCTACACTGTCTCTCATGTTCAGTCCACTTGCCTGCACCTTCTTTCCCCTAATTCTCATTATTCTTGGCAAAGAGAATTGATCTTCAAAGCTCTGCCTTGAGCCCCTGCCAGGCTCACAGTCATCAAAGAAGATTCGACTCTGTTCATTAGATTGGACTTATGGCAGGCAAGTGGACTCAGATGGTGGGGAGATTTTCAGCAGGGCTTGACACAAAATAGATTATCTGCTTAACCTTCCACTGACCGGGAAATCTAATCAGCCAGAGCATATACTGGGCTGCTTACTTCAGGTTTTGTCACATGTCAGCATTCAAGCTGGCAAGGTCAGAAAACTGAAGATTGTATATGTGTGTGTGTGTGTGTGTGTGTGTGTGTGTGTGTGTGTGTGTGTGTATGTGTGTGTGTGTTAGGGAAGGGTGTTGGTTATTTTTAGGGTTATGGAAGGATTCCTTGAAAGCTTTTAATCTGAGCAAACTCTCCTCTTTCATTGAAAAAGTGGCTTCAGTTTATAAAAATCTGTATTTGCACCCAACTTGTCAGGGATCCCTGTTATGCACAAAGTAAATTTGATGGTGGTGATTCATTCATTAATACTGATGGAGTGCTTTGAAGATAATAAGCATTTGGGGGCTAATTGGTACTCCTCCCCTCAACTTTCCAACTCCCTGGCTTTTTGCCATAGACCTTTGAAGTTAATGAGAACTCATCAACTCAGGGTTATGGAGTGTTAGAGCTGGAAGGGACGTTGGAACATATAATGTCAGAGCTTGGAGGAACCTCAGAACCTAGAATGTTAGAATTCTAAGGAATGTTTAAATGAAGAATGCTAGAACTAGGAGGGTTCTTACAATATGGAATGTCAGATCTGGGATGGTCCTTAGAACAGAGAATATCAAAGCTGGGAGGGCCCTTGGAACACAAGATGTCAGTGCTGGGAGGGACCTTACAATACAGAATGTCAACATGATACAGGATGTCAGAGCTTGAGGGTCCTTAGAAGAGGGAATGTCAAAGTTGTCTGGGAGAGCTTTTAGAATTTAGGATCTTGGAACTATAAGAGACTTTATAATGTAGACTATTCAGGGAAGAGCTGGCAGAGACTATTGTCTTCAACCCCCTCCTTTGAAAGGTAGGGAATAGAATGCTCAAAAAGTGAAATGATTTACCCATGAGTTTAAAGATAGTGATTGACTGAAGACTCGAAGAAGAACTTTTAATTCAATCCAGGACTCTTGTCTCTTTCCCCCAGCCTCCACCAAAGATCCTGAAGTAAAGTGGCCCAAGGCTTTCAACATTAAGAATTTAACAACATGGCATCATATCTCAAATGTAGAGAGAACTTTGTGAAATTGATAAGGATAAGAGTCATTCCCTAATGAATAAATGGTTAAAAGATTTTTAAAAATAGGCAATTTTTAAAAAAAGAAACCAAAGATCGATCTATCTATCTATCTATCTATCTATCTATCTATCTATCTATCTATATCTTTGGTTTCTTTGAAAAAAAACTATATACATAGTCATATGAAAAAATGCTCTCAATCATTATTGATTAGAGAAATACAAATTAAAACAACTTTGAGGTACTATTTCATATGTATCAGAATGTCTAAAATGATAGAAGGGGAAAATGACAAATGTGGGAAGAGATATCAAAAAATTGGGACACTAATTCATTGTTGGTGGAAATATGAACTGATCTAACCATTTTGGAGAGCAATCTGGCATTATGCCCAGAGTTATAAAACTGTGTATACCCTTTGACCAATAATACCACTATTAGGTCTGTTTCTCAAGATGATTAGGAGGGAAATCTGTTCTAAAATACATATTTGGAAAACATGTCTTATATGTTATAAAATGTTTATAGCTACTCTCTTTGTGGTGGCAAAGAACTGGAAATTTTGGGGATGCCTGTCAACTGGTGAATAGCTGAATAAGTCTGCTATATAATTGAGATGAAATACTACTGTGCTGTAAGAAAGGACAGACTGGTTGATTTTAAGAAAACATGGAAAGACTTGCGTGAAATAATGCAGAGTGAAATGAACAGAACCAAGAGAATGTTGCATAGAGTAATAGCAATATTGTGTTAAGGGTAACTGTGAATGACTAAGCTGTTCTGAATAATATGAATATTAAAATCAACTACAAAGGACTTGTGAAGGAAGATACTATCTCTACAGAAAGAACTGATATAGGAAGTGTGTATTGTATAATTCCACTTATGTTATCTATGTTAAATGTTGTTCTTCTTTAATGTAGGGTCGGGAAGGAGAAAGCTGGGAACTATACATAAAAAAAAAAAGAATCTAAAAAAAAATTTCAAGCTACATTAAGTTCTGACTGTATGCCAGGTAATGTATTTGGTGCTAGATCTATAAAAGTAATAAAAAAGAGTCAGTTACTGCTTTTCTAGACTAGTCTTTATATGCTGGAGTTGAGGTATGGGTGAGTGAGATGGCGATGATATTCTGTGAAAGGAGGGAGTTGTCTTGCTCCCCATCCCTAAAGGACCAGACTCTGCACACAAGTCCATCTAAGGAAACAGGACTTCTGAGAGACTCTCCAGCCTGTGAGACATTTAAAGCATGTGCACATGAGTTCCCAGAGCTCATTGCCATGGAGAAGGAAGCTCATAACCAGCATTCCCAGAGTCCTGAGTTGACAGGGATGTCAAAAGACTGGTTAATTTCCTTTCCTCATTAAAGAGCCTGCCAAGGAGAAAGGACAGATGCTATTATGTCTTCTCCCCATTCTTCCTGATGATCTCCAGGATGTCAGGAAGGAGCCATTTTCAGCTCTCAAGACTTTTTTTTTGGTCCTGAAAATCATAAAATTATAAATCATAAAATATTATGTCCAGTGAGTTCTCCTCCCCATTAGCTATTCACAAGAAGGGGGAAAAGCAAAATAAAATACTCCCCACCCTCACCCCCCAAACCCAACAACAACAACTAGCCACCCTGTATAACACACACCAATCCCAGTAAAGAGAAACAGAAAATAGCCCTTTGAATTAATTCCTCCTAATGATAAAGATCATTATGGAAGCAGAGAATGGAGTGGGGAAATACATTCTATTCTAATGAGACTCCAAAGATGCTGAGTATAAAGAGAGAAAAAGGGCAAAACACAACAGTGGGGTTGGGAGGAAGAAAGAGGAAAGAACCAGGTCTGGGATCTGAGAGCTTTGATTGGGTAACTAATGCCTTAGCTAAGCTGCTTCACTTATTGAAGTCTCAATATCTTTCTTTGTCAAGTGAAGGGGTCAGATTGGATAGTGTCTAAGGTTCTTCCCAACTCTGAAGTTTTATGAGCCTGTGGAGATCTCAAGAATCTGTGATTAGAATCATATCCCCATATTTAGGCCCCTGAGAAAGCCTGTGAATTTCACCCTTAAGGCATCTCTCAAATATGCTCCCTTCCCTTTTTTCTGCTATCACCCTAGTGCAGACCTTCATCACCTCATGTGTGGATGATTGCAATAGCATGATGGTGGGTTTGCCTGCCTCAAACTCTCTCCAATTCATCTTCCATTTAGACCCCAAATCTATTTTCCTATATCACAGGTGTGACCATGGTACACCCTTACTCAACAAACACTAGTGACTCCTTATTGCCTCCAGGATCAAATACAAAATCCTGTTTGGCATTCAAAACCCTTCATAACCTAGCCCCTTCCTACTTTTCCCTTCTTCTTCCATTTTACTCCCATCCACATACTCTTTAATCCAGTGACACTGCCCTCCCTAGCTGAATAAGACACTCCAACTCTTTTTAAAAAATTAATAATAACCTTTTATTTTAAAATACATGCAAAAATAGTTTTCAACATTTACCCTTGAAAAACTTTGTGTTCCAATTTTTTCTCCCTCCCTTGCCCTCAACTCCTTCCCAAGACAGCAAGTAATCCAATATGACATTCCAACTCTTGATCATTTTCTTTGGCTGTTTCCAGTGGCTGGGATGTTCTCATTCATTGTCTCCCAACTACTGACTTCCTTTAAAGTCTCAACTAAACTCCCATATTCTGTAGAAAGCTCTTTCTAACCTCTCTTAATTCTAGCTCCTTCCCTCTTAATCGTTTTCTACGTATCCTACTTGTTTGTACAAATTTATTTATTGTCTTCTCCATTAGTTTGTGAGCTCCTTGAAGTTAGAGACTGTCTTTTGCCTCTTTGTATCCTGAGTGCTTAGCACAGGGACTAGAACATAGGAAACAGCTAAACTTCCTTTATTCAATTAACCAGAAAGAATTGATTAAATGTCTCCTGTGTTTGTTTTAAGTTCTGTGCTAGGTTCTAGTGATACAAAGACAAAAGAGAAAGAGACCATATCCTCAAGAACCTCCTATTCTATTAAAACAATTAATTCTATTACATTACACACACACACACACACACACACACACACACACACACACACAAACACTCACACATCTCACATGTAAGTGTAACAGGGACAAGCCAAGAAGGTGGCCAGGCTTTGAAGCCAGCACAGATATTCATTGCCTGGTTTCATTCCTTAGAATATGTACAGATATCCTCCACTGGTTTCCAATTCAACCATATGTGGGGCTTGCTGACTCTACCTTCAGCAAGGAGTGTCTGGTACTTGGCGGCGTACAGTAGTGATGAAGTGTCTTCTGATTGGCTGAGGAACTGGAAGGACTGTCAACTCATGAGCTGCTAAGCTAGAACTGAACTGAATTTTCATATAAAAAGAAGTGGTTCACTCTCTTTGTTGACTCCTTTTCTCCTTTTCCTTCTAGATGGCAAGTGGTTGGACAGAAAGAAAGATAGATGCCCAATCTTTCACTCACATGCCATGTATCAGGGAGTTCACAGTCCCTATGTTTCTTTCATGTTTAATCCTTCTTGGCCTTAGGTGAATGAATATTCTTTGCTGATATTGCCCAGAGAACCAGGGGATCCATAAGCTCCAACTGTGTTCCCATTGGCAACTAGTGTATAGCAGTTGGTGAGAGTGATAATGGCCAATGACAGACTGAATTATTTCCAGATAGAGATGGAAAGACAATCCTCTGTAAATGGCAACATTTTCTGGGTTTGGAATTCACTGCCTCAGAGGGAATTACTGACTCTGAACTCTAAAAGGACACATATCCTTGGAGTTTAGCAGAAAGCTACATCCAAAAGGAATCTGTTGAGAATCCCAAGAGAGGAGAAAGGGGCTTTGGAGGCCCAGAATTGGGAGGCAACACATGGCATCCTGCAATGTGCTCCCATTGTGACTTTGAGGTCATGCTCTCCAGGGACCTTGTGTGTGTAAAGGAAAAGTGTGGGGCAGCTAGGTGGCACAGTGGATAGAGCATCAGCCCTGAAATTAGGAGGACCTGAGTTCAAATCTGATCTCAGACACTTAACACTTCCTAGCTGTGTGACTCTAGGCAAGTCATTTAACCCCAATTGCCTCTGCAAAAACAAAACAGGAAAAGTGTTTCCCTGTGTTGGGGGGAAGAGGGGAGAAAAGATTGCTTGGTGATTACTGTCCTTGTTTCTTCTTTTCAGTGAATCCCTTTTCTAAAAGAGAATAGAAATTGATTGAAATTATAGGGAGAGGCTCCCGAGCCTTTGTAGACTGTGCAAGGATTCTCTTTTTTGCCTTTTTTTTGTATCCACAGTGTTTAGCACAGTGACTGGCACATCATAGGCACTTAATAAATGCTTGTTGACATGACAACTCTCTGGATCTTAGTCTCACCATTTACAACATGAAGGAATTGGGCTAGAGCATCTTTGAAGTTCCTTCTAGCTCTGAATCTATGCTCTCTGTAATGATACTATGAAATAAGGGGCTTCCTCACATAGTTAAACTTACCATTGTATTCCAGGGTCTAGAACATATTAGGTATCTAATAAGTGCTGATTAAGAGATTAATTTGAACACTGATGGCAGACTTGAACATAGGAGACATTTAATCAATTCTTTCTGGTTAATTGTATAAAGAAAGTTTAGCTGTATCCTATGTTCCAGTCCCTGTGCTAAGCACTCACAGGTTTTTCTGACTCCAAATTCAGCTTTCTGTCCTCTCTAACACCCTGTCTTTTTTCCTATAAATGAAATAAATTCTCTTTGCTCAATAGCAGATAACAACAGATCCCCAATTTTTAAAGACTTTCAAATTTTCTAAAGTGAATTCTTCATGTCAATTTTGGTAGATATGTAGTACAAGCAGTATATTCCCATTTAAGAAGTAAGGAAAGGGAGACATTGGCTACATAATAGATAGATCAGTTCTGGATTCTAGAAGCTCTGGCCTCATGTCCAATCTTTGACACATACTGGGCAGTTATTTATTCTCTCTTTTAACGGCTATGAAATGGGGGCAGCCAGTTGGTGCAGTGGATAGAGCACCAGCCCTGAAGTCAGGCGGACCTGAGATAAAATATGGCCTCAGACACTTAATACTTCCTAGCTGTGTGACCCTGGACAAGTCACTTAACCCCAATTGCTTCAGCAAAAACCAAAACCAAAACCAAACAACAAAAACAAACAAAAACCCCCAAAACTAAAAAATACCGAAGAGTTGCCGGTATGCTTTGGTGGCTAAATGAGAAGTTCCCTAAACTGAGAAACCCAGAAATTTGGATTCCCTTATTCTACCCGCCCCCAAAATGTATGGGAATTGTAGCAAGGAAAGGTTCTGTGACTTGCCAGGATCCCTTACTAGAATCAAATCTGAAATTCAGTCTCAGGTCTCCTGACTCCAAGACTAGTATTTTATTGATGTACTCTGTTTCTCTGTGTCTCTCTTTGTTCCTCTCCATCCTTCTTGTTCTCTGTGAATTCACAATAACCCTGTATCCCTTTCTTCCCAAAGAGCTCCTTTATTGTAACAAGGAAGTAGAATCAAATAAAAACATATTAACCCATTGGCCAGGCCTGAAAAACAAATGCCCGGCTCCTCTCTGAGAGTCTGTCGCTTCTCTGCCAAGAGGCGGGAGACCAGCTTCATCACCAGACTCAGACTTTATCCTCCATCCCACTTTGTATGAGGACCCTGCCAAGCCAGTGCTGTGAGTCATATACTGGGCTAATGAATTAAGACAAGGAGACAGGGATGAACTGCGTCTAGAAGTCAATGTTTTCCAGGTTGATGAAGGAGCACATGTGGATGAAGCTTTTTGAAACTCTAGTTTTTACTCTTCTCATTAAAG
This sequence comes from Myrmecobius fasciatus, assembly GCA_023553655.1. Classification (NCBI taxonomy): domain Eukaryota; kingdom Metazoa; phylum Chordata; class Mammalia; order Dasyuromorphia; family Myrmecobiidae; genus Myrmecobius; species Myrmecobius fasciatus. Next base: position 130,259 of record JAJPUD010000687.1, on the reverse strand, counting down.
TCTGTTAGAAATTGCTCCCCTAATGATGCCATGCCAGGGAAGATGTTAATGACCTCCAGTTATTTTTCCTTCCATAGTAATGTCTCTTCCCCAAGTTAATGCCTTCATTAAGCCCAGCTTTATGCTGTGTGTTAAATGCTGCTCCATTGTGATTGGCCAACTAACGTTTCTCCCCCCCCCCTTTTCCTGTCCCTCCCCACATGTATCCACTGAAATATTTGACAGTGATTTTTGCTGACTGTGAAACGTATTTCTTGTTCCTTTTTGAGCCAGGCTTCCAGTGGATTTAGCTTTCTCTTAAGTTACAGAGATTGGAAAGGACTTGGATGTCTTAGATTGGGAAAGCTTGAAGTGAAGGCTGGCCCAAAGGCAGGAGGATGGACTCCATGACTCATTCGAATATCCAGCAGCCCCGAGTATCCATGATTTCAGGGACAATTTATTGCTATGTGTGAGAAATCTGGCAGGACTCCAGTTGTGCTAAAGATGTATATCAATGATTGTATGCACAAGAACATGAAAATTTATGTGTTTCTGTATTTGTGTAGGAACGGAATCTTGGCTCAGCTTTGAAGTAGGAAGGAAGAAACTACTGGATAAATGTATAAAATACCTACTGTTTATCTCATTTCTTTATTAAATGTCTACTGCTTACCTCTTTTCTCTTTGCCTTTGCACACTGTTTCCCAAGCCTTCAATGAATCTCCTCATCACTCCTGTTTTTTTTTTTTTGCTGAGGCAATTGGGGTTAAGTGACTTGCTCAGGGTCACACAGCTAGACAGTGTTAAATGTCTGAGATCAGATTTGAACTCAGGTCCTCCTGACTTCAGGGCTGGTGCTCTATCCACTGTACCATCTAGCTGTCCCATCACTCCTGCCTCTTAAAAATCTTTAGCTGTCTCCAAAATTTGGCTCAAACAACAGCTCCCATATGAAGTCTCTCCTTATTCCATCAAATCTTTAAAGCTTCTTCTGAAATGACCTTTTATTTACTTTATATATCTTTGTGATATATATATATATATACACACATATGCATTTGATTCTGCAAAAAAAAAACCCAGATATTAGGTAAATCAAAATAGGTTAGTTCCATAGGAACAATGCGTTAACCATGCAATGGCACTAACCTGGTGTGAGGAGATTCATAGACTTGCAGTAACAATGTATTAATCATCAAGCATCAGTTCTTTACTATTACCATCACAGTTGTTATTGTTACTGTTATTGTTGGTATTGGTATTATGAGAAATGTTGCACAGTGGTTAAAGCTCCTAAATCTACCCTATCCATTGTGCTATCTAGCTACGTGCTGAAATGTGTACTATTGCACACTATTCACTATATCACAGTCTTCTTGACTATTGTTATTTTCATTATAAAAAAACAAAATTGTAGAAAGAATGCTTGTTTTGAGAAAATAAACTACTTTTGATTAAACTAGATGTAGAAAAATTAATGTGTCAATTATAATTCGATAAGATTAATTTATTAGTTAAAACCATTTCCCGTAGGGATCTAGCTATGCTCATCTTGCTTTAGTTTCAGTTACTGGCTTGAAAGCAGCACAATCATATTCCTCTGACAACATTCTAAAATAAACCCAATCTTTTGGATCCACATGGATCTTCTTCCAAATGAGTCAGAATTTAGGAGGTCTGGCAGTATAAGAGGTATGTCCAGAGGACCAAAGCCCCCTGAACCAGCACTTGTATTGCTCTTCTTCCTTCACCTATTCCCCAGAAGAATGTCACAAGATATTTCTCAATTTACACAAACAGCCATCTTTAGGCAGCTCAAATTCTAGGAATTTGAACTAGAAACACCGAAATCTCAAAACTGAGTTTCAATGGAGCCTCCTTAGAAGTTGAAAATATATATGACTGACCAGACGTGTTCTGCTTGTGATTAATATAATACACACTCCTTTTGCATTCCCATAAACCAATCTGTGTATGGATTTACCAAGCACAGATTAGGTGCTCAGGGTGATGGAAAACATGCAGAAGAATAATAAATGATCCCTGCACTGGAATAGCATATGATTTAAGAGAGGAAACAAATTTCAAACATGTTAAAATACTTGGCCAACCATACAAGTGCTGAATTATATGCTGATTTTTGCTTCTAGCAAAAGCTAGAAGTTTAACCTTTATTTCCTTAAGTGTGGCAAAGATAATAAAGTCATAGGCTAAGAACTGAAAATGAGCTTAGAGGCCATGAAGTCCATTTTTCACATGAGGAAACTGAGGCCCAGAGAAAGGAAGTGACTTATGTAAAGTACATAGGTGGAAAATAGAAAAGGCAGGATTTGAACTCAAGTATTCAGGATCTAAATGAAACATTCTTTTCTTTTCTTTTTTTTTTTTTTTTGCTTTTTGCTGAGGCAATTGGGGTTAAGTGACTTGCCCAGGGTCACACAGCTAGGAAGTGTCTGAGGCCAGACTTGAACTCAGGTCCTCCTGACCTCAGGGCCGGTGCTCCATCCACTGCGCCACCTAGCTGCCCCACATTATTTTCTTTCACTGAACCACATTATCTCAATGATTCCGTTGCTATGAAAATAGGTTCTTAAAGTATTTCACATGGAAGACCATTTGTAGTAATAGCAAGCATTGAAATAAGCACTTATATATTACATATATATGCATGTATCTATATGCATGTATGCATATATGCACATCTGTCTGTATGCATCTATTATCTATTTATACATCTTTCTATCCATCCATCTTTCCATCCATCATCTATCTGTCTGTCCATCTGTCTATCTATCCATTTGTATGTCCATCCATCCATCTATCTACCTACTATCATTACATTTGATCCTTATAATAATGCTTTGAGGTGAGGGAACTGAATCTGGGAGGGTCAGACAGCCATTAGTATCTGAGATAAGATTTGAACTCAGACCTTTCTGAGTCCAAGGCCAGTACTTGGCCCACTGGGCCAGCTAGTTGCCCACTTGCATGTAATGCTCACTTGATTCCTGGACACACTGGTTCTGACTAAGAATGAAGCAGGGTTCTCTTAGAAGCCCCAAAGCCAGTCATTTTTCTGGCTTTTCTGGTACAACCGGAAACAGCCAGCATCTCACCAGGGTTTGTGGTCTTGGGAAGCATTCCGTTCCGCTGGGCCAAACACAACATGTGGGTCCTTCTTTGTCACTCACCACAATGGGGTGTGTGGTTCTTCTGGCCGCTGGTAAGGAGCCATTCAAGGGTAATTACCAGTCTCCCTGAGAGCCAGCCCTTTAGTTAACAACCAAGACAATCTTGCTGGTAGTTATGTCATCCAGCCAAAGCCAACCACCCTGGAGCAGGAAGAGACAGGCCACCCTCGCAGAGATGACTGATAATCATAATTGCTCATGCCCAGAGAATGCTTCTTAGTTTACAAAGAGTCCTGCACAGAATGTCTCATTTCATAGGCTCCCAGGATTACAGATTTAGAGCTGCAAGGACAGTTAGAGCTCACCTAAAACACTTCCTTCCCAGCACCACTTGGGAAACACTTTCCATACCAGACCTACCTGGTTATTAATGTTCCCTCCCCCTTGAAATTATTCTCTGTGTGTACATACGTGTACACACACATATACACTGTATAATCATAGATGTGTGCACACACAAATATACACATAGGTACACATGTATAAATACATGGTACAGTGTACATATATCTATATACGTAGATATATGTATATGTGCATTGTATTATGTGCATACACACATATATCTATCTCTCTATCTATATATATCTTTTGTTTTCTTATTTATATACATTTTATCTGTCCCCCCTCTTTGCCTTGAGTCTAATCTGATTGAGAACAGGGACTTTCTTTTTAATGTCTAGCATACAGTACAGTGCCCAGCACAAAGCCAGTACTTAAGAAATGTTTATTTTAAATTCAATTTTATTTTCAGATTTGAATTCTCTCTTGTATTTTCTCATACATATGTGTGTATACACATGCATACACACATCCATACATATACATACACACACATATAGTCATCCTGAACAAGAACTATTTATTGAAGTAGATAGAATCGAATCTAATCTGATGTCTTCATTTTAAGATGAGGAAACTGAGGTCCAGTGAAGGGAGCCAGCTTGTCCAACATCACCAAGGTAATGGACACAACAATTAGATCCAGATTTTCTGTCTCCACGTCTGCCCTCTTCCCTTCTACAAAATGTCCTGATTTTTCTCAAAGAACATTTTCTTCATGGGCCATGGAATTTGTTTCCATACTTCTGCTCCCTTCACCCCTATTCTGTTGAAACCCCTTTCCAATGACGGTAAGATATAAATCTGACCTTGTTGCCAGCTGCATTTTCTCAGCACTTTATTAGGGATATTTTGAGGCTGGCTGAATTCTGAGCTATGTAATGGCAAGCTGTCTCATCTTGGAGTTTTACTGAGTTCAAATAAATATCAACAGAGATGAGAGCTGCTCCCTATTTCAGATTTTGGGAACTGTATTTGTTGATCGAGGATGGAAATTTAGGAGAGGCAGTGTGATGTGAGAAAGGATGCTGAAATTTCCCCATTTTTCCCTTGGTATAATGTAGTTTTTCTGAAGAAAAGGACTATGGTTTTGTCATTGCAAACTTAGCTCTTAGGATGGGTCTGGTACATGGTAGGCATTTAATAAATGCTTGCTAAATTGTATTGAATGAAATAGACCACTTGACCTGAAGTTATAATGATACAACCTAAACTTCCTTTGCTGTTGTTCAGTCACTGCAATCATATTTGACTCTTCATAAATTCATCTGGGGTTTTCTTGGCCAAGATACTGGAGGTGGTTTGCCATTTATTTCCTTCTCCAAATCATTTTACAAGATGAGGAAACTGAGGCAAGTAGGGTTAAGTGACTTGTCTTGGGTCATACAGCTAGTAAGTATCTGAGGCCAGATTTGAATTCAGGATTCTAGCCACTATATTACCTAGATGCCTAGAGAAGTAACTTGAATCTTCTATACTCAAATTAAAAGTCTGATGCTCTAATGACTGAGTTATCCAGGGTAGGGTTACTATTAGATTCAAATAAGTTAAACTATATAAAGTACTTTGAAAAATGCCAAATGCTATAGAAAAGGGCTCTTCTCAGAACTAGACAATGAAGTAGAACTACAGATTGGATTCAGGAAGAACTGGCTTCAAATCCTGCTTTGGTCATTTGTTAGTTGTGTGATTCTGGGCAAGTCATATGACCTACTACAGTTTTCTTATCTGTAAAATGGAGATAATAATAAGATTATTTTTCCTCAGAGTTGTCATGTGGATAACATGAAATCATATTTGGAAAGAGCTTTGCAAACTTAACTATTATTATTATTAACTTATATTAACATTATTATTGTGAGCTATTTTTATTTCAGTGTTATTATTATTTATTTCATTTCAACCTTTTTAATAGGAAAGTTACCATTTTGCTATTCTTTCATTGTTGGAATTCTAAGAATTATTGCCTAGATGGATGAAAAAACAGTTGCTTAAAATTATTAGGATGAAAGCTTAGCTCTTCTTGGTTCCTGAAGTCATTCTTAGGACTGCTCTATTAGCAGATCTGACAAGAGGAACTTCCTTCTTGCTATTTCCCCTTGACCCTGAAGTTCTAAGGTCATTCTCTATACTTTGAAAGTTTTTTATTTCATGTAGCTTTTGAATACTATACTTATTAAAAATATTGGTCATGATTTTTTATAGCTCAATAGTATATATTTACTTGATTGTGAGCTTACTATAATTATATAAAATCAGGCAAATAATATTTTTGCTACCTCCTTAGGGTTGTTAGGATTTTGTAAATGTTAATGTAAATGAAAATGTGAATTCTTATGATAACTTTTGTGCTTATTGTTGGAGAGATGGATTGATTACATGGTTAGATAATCAATTTTTAAATTGAATTGAATTTCTGGAATTACTTCTTGGCTCTGGACTTACTTCTTGCCTCTGGACTTAGATGCAGCAATTCAACACCTTGCCAAATTTTTGTTTTCTTAATATAATTCATTTCAACAAGCATTTATTAAGCACTTACTGTATGCCAGGAACTGCATTAAGTTCTTGATCTATAAAGACAAAATGAAACAGACCTTGGCCTCCTGGACTTTATATTTCTATTGGGGTGGGGATGGGGGAATGGCATGTATGCAAATAAGTACATAATTCATATTATATTGAGTTTTTAAGATTTGTAGAGTAGCTTGCATATATTTTTTCATTTGATCCTCACAACAAGAGTGGTAGCATAGTACATAGGGATGTATAGTGACTTCACTCAGAGAATTTGGTTCAAATTCTGCTTCTGAGCCTTATTTGAATGAATCTGGGTAAGTTACTTAAACTCCCTAGATCTTTGTTTTCTCATCTGTAAAATGGAACCAAATAGCTTCTGAAGCATCTTCCAGCTTTAACTCATTGAATAAATATATGAAACTGGTAATACAGATATGTTTATCATCCCCATTTTGCAAATGTAGAAACTGAGGCCTGAAGAATTTAAATACCTTACCCCAGGGTCATACAGCTACTAGTAAGAACAAAAAATCTATTTTCTCTTGCTTTCAACTCTTCTCACAGAGAAAAATAAAACCCAAACTTTTATAACAAATATTCATAGTCAAATAAAAAATTTACCTGAAGGTGGAATTTGAACTTTTGTGTTCTTAATCCTAAATTTAATGTGATATCCATGACAACATATTCTCATAATACATATAGTTTATCAAGGCCAAAATAATAAAAAAAAATTGATCCAAGGAATCTGAGAGAAAGACCGAAAAGAGCCTTGAGTGATTTCTCTATAGAAAGATTTGCAAGGGCTCATAACTGAAAAATCCTCTTTTCTTCAATGATCATGAGTGACTATTGGTATAGACATGCTAAAGTATATAAAAGGGTTTCTGATAAATCCTCTTTCTTCAATGACCATGCTGATCATTGGCACAGACACACTAAAATATTTGAAAAAGGCTTTTGCAAAAGTTTGTCTTAGCCAAGTTCTATTTTTATCTTCAGGAAGTCAGTTTCTCAGGACCACTGGATACCTTCCCATTGAAATGTCAATCCAACCCTGAGAGGGTACTTGGGAGCAGGCTCTGTGGATAGCACATGTGCTCCTAAGGATGCAGTTTAATATCAGTCAATATGGTACTCCTAAGTCCATTAATATTCGATCAATTCCATTATTCCCAGGGGGATCTTAGGGAAAGATGTAACCACAGCAACAGGGAAAGGCTCTCGGCCAAAGGGAGCTGTGATTAGTATTGGTGGTAGTGGGGGGGGGCGGCACAGGAGTAATCATACAAGTATTGACCCTTAGCTTGCATTAAACAGTATGAATGGGCTTCTCTCAGACATGGGCTGGGACACAATACATTTTCACCAAAAATTTTTGAGAGGGGCAACTTATTCACCTTATGATTTTGGTAACCATCTAACTCTGGGGATGTTTGTTTAGGAATGGGTTGGTCTTCTGGGGTTTTTTGAACTTTGAGGTTCTGTGATTTTAAGTGTCTCAAGGCCACTGAATGTTTTAGATTTGATGCAATTCCACCTTGGATCAAGGCAGTTAAATGGTGCTATATAGAGCACTGTCATGGGAATCAAGAAGACTCTTCTTCATGAGTTCAAATCTGGCCTCAGATACTGACTAGCTGTGTGATCTTGGGCAAGTCACTTTACTCTTTTTGCCTCAGTTTCCTCATCTGTAAAATAAGCTGGAGAAGGAAAGTCAAACGATTCTAATATCTGCCAAGAAAACTCCAAACAAGATCATGAAGAGTCAGACATGGTGGAAATTATTTCACAGTATAACAATTACTTTAGATCATCTCTAAAATAATGTTGGACTGTTATTTTAGGATAGAAGGTTCACTTTAGAGTCAGAAAGATCTAGGTTTAAATGCTTCCTCTGACACATATCACCTATGAGCCAGAGACTGAGAAACTGCAATTTTGACCAGTGGAGGGAATTCCCATACTAGGAATTCTCTGCATGGATGCAGTCAGTTAATAAAGATTTATTAAGTTCCTGCCAAGTGCTAAGCATATGCCAAGTGCTGGGATGCAATCATAGGACCAGAGGAAGAAAGAAAGAAAGAAAGAAAGAAAGAAAGAAAGAAAGAAAGAAAG
>JAJPUD010000687.1:99872-113779 GCA_023553655.1 Myrmecobius fasciatus | reverse complement strand
CACACACACACACACACACACACACACACACACACACACACACACACGCTTGCGCATGGCCCATGAGAGGCAGCTGCAGAGAAAGCTCAACATCTGCCCCGTGGATCAAATGGTTAGAGCACAGAAAAGCTTCATTTCACCGATGTCAGGGGGAGAGATGAGATTAGATTAAAACACAGAGGTTGAAATGATGGCCAACAAAAGTCTAAATCTAATGTGGAGATTTGAAGGGACAATTGAGGTTTAATGAAAATTTTCAAAAAAAGAAATCAAAACAAAATCCTGAAGATCTGTGTAAATGCCAGCAGTAGATGGAAATTTAAATGCCAAAAGGCAAAGATCAACACTCCAGGGAGATGTTGGGGAGGTTGGAGCAGACTAATGTGTTAGGGCTTGGTCAAACAGGACTTGTCTATCCTAGATGTCTGTATTCTAGACTATAGGGTAGCATTAGGGAATTAGGAATCTAGTCCTCAGGAAGCATCCCCTAGTCTCCAAATAGTACAGTGGAAAGAGCCCTGACTTCCAAGTCTGAGCATCTGACTTCAAATCTTGTTCCTGCTGCTGACTATCCTATCGAGGGAAAATCGCAAACCTTAACTCAGCCAGATTGATCTCAGTTTCCCCTTACGTAAAGAGAGGTAGTTGGACTCCAGGGCTTCTAAGGTTCCCACAAGCTCTGGATTTATGATTCTCCTCTTTTTTTTTTTTACTTTCAGTCCTGTGTCTCCAATTTCCTTTAAGTCCCAACTAAATCTCATCTTCTGTAGGATGCTTTTCTGTAATCCCTCTTCACTCTGCTGCATTCTCTCAGTTAATTATTTCCTATTTAATCTTTATATATTATATATATATTTGTTACATATATATTATGTATATATATATATATATATTTGCTCATTAAATATATTTGTTTGCTCATTTTCCCCCCTATTATATTGTAAGCTCCTAGAGGGCAGGGATTATATTTTACCTTTCTTACTATCTCCAATATTTAACACAGTGTCTGGCACATAGGAGTAGGCACTTGATAAGTGTTTCTTGACTGACCTTGCTGGACATCTCTAGTTGGATACTTAGACTCTTAGATATCTCAAACTCAGCATGTCTAAAAAAAGGTTCATCATCTTTACACTTAGCTTTTCACTTCACTTTTAACTTAACAACTTTTCACATTAGCACTTTGACTGACTTCCCTATTTTATGTGAAAGGTACCATCTTATTTCCTATCACTCAAGTTTTCAACCTCAGAGTCATCTTCAATTCTTCACTGTCCCTTATCCTCTGTAGACTGTAAGTGATTATGTCTTCTGTCTTCTTCACATCCTGGCTCTGCTCCCTTCTCTCCAGCCCTACCTCAAGTATCACCTTCGGACTTCATCACCCCCAGCTAGTGTCATTGCAAGTCTCTTAATGAATCTCTCTGCATGTAGCCTTTTCCCTCTCCAATTCACCCTTCATATGGTTGCCAAATTGCTATTCCTAAAGCACAATGGCTCCCTATTGCCTCTAGAATTAAAAAAAAACAAAAACTATCTTTTTTTTAAACACGCTGTGCCCTGAATAACTGGAAGGCTCTCCATTCCCTTTAAGTTCCCCTTAAGGTCACCTTTTTCATTTCTTGATTGTCCTACATCACCCTCTCCTATCATCTTACATTTATTTTGTTTATAAATGTCTATCTCCACCATCCATCCATCCATCCATCCATCCATCCATCCATCCATCCATCCATTATCTATATGACTAACTATAGTTCTATTCTCTATCTTCTATCTTTATATTGTCAATCTATCTTTCCATTATCTATCATTTATCTAGGTCGTTATCATCTCTTATCCGTCCATCCATTTCTCTCTCTCTCTGTCTCTGTGTCTTTCTCTGTCTCTGTGTCTATCTCTCCTCCACACTCCTCCACATACTTAACTATGAACATGTGATATTCCCAAAGTAGGATGTAAGCTACTAGAGGGAAGGGATTATATTTGTTTCTCCAGAATTCGGCACAGTGTACAATGAAGACTTTTAAATTAATTGTTTGATTTTTATCACCTGGTATTCTTGAGCCAACATCATACATAGGGACACTCAGTTTGGGTGGGGAAAGTAGGAAAGAAATAACCTTATATGAGTGTTGTGGAATGGTCAAGAAAGAATAGGATTGGTGGGCTAGAGACGTGAGTTTAAATCATGAGTATTTCTCATTCTTTGTATGACTGAGCAAGATAATTCACTTAATCGTATCTCAATTTTCTTATAAAATGGTGGTGAATAGACTAGATTATTCTTTTTTCAATTTTTTTGTTTTAAGATCCATTTATACTTTTAAAAACTATTGAAGACTCTCCCCAAAGAGTTTTTATTGACGTGAGTCATATCTATCAATATTTACCATATTAGAAATTAAAATAGCTTAGCATTATTATGAAAGTAATCTTGACTTAGATCCCCTGAAAGGGTCCTAAAGATCCTCAGATGTCCCTAGACCACTAGATTGGATGATCTATTAGGTTCCTTTCAGCTCTAAATCTTATGAACTTTTTGCACTTTCATTGTAACACAGAGACATTTAACTAGAGACTCACTGAGTCTCCAAACCAAAGCTTCTTAAACTTTTTCCCCTTGAGACCCCTTTTCACCCAATATTTTTTATACAAATCAAACATTATTGGTAAAAATCATAATTGCATGACCGCCACATTCAGTTACGTGATCCCATATGGGATCACAATCCACAGGTTAAGAAACTTTGCTCTAAATATACTATCCTGTGATTCAGTGATCAACTGTAACCCAATTCTTGCTGATTTGGGGATGTGGCCACAAGGAGCTGAAGGCAGCTTTGGATTCACAAGATCTCCTCACTGAGCCTTTCCCAAGTTATAGTTTGATGACGGACTCACCTCAAGTTCAAGACTACATGATACCAAAATAGCTAGTTGGATGGGAGACAAATTTAGCCAAATATCTACAAACAATAAATGTGATTTATTTTTCTCCTTGAATGGTTTTGATTTCTTCCTGCCATGGAACTGGCCATTGTTCTGGTGTTTCAAACACACAGCAGGGAAACCATTAGTTCTCTGCCCGAGTCTGGACCCCGTGGGAGTTGCTTGGGAGCCCCTCAGTGGTAAGTGCCACCCACTGGCAACAATGGAGGCAATGAGATCCCTTAGCCTGTGAACCAGAAATCCATGAATGGAGCAGCTTAAGGGTTGTATGGGAAAGCTGGAGTGGAAGATGAGGCCCCTGGGCAATGAGAGATTTTGTTTCCTATTTTGGTTCTGTGGCCAGAGTCAAATGCAGTTTGTTTTTCTCTGTCCTTCTGGCCCACTCACAACAGACTGAAGAATAAATCTTTCCTGCTGGATTGTTACACAGTGAGTAGTAAATCTTTGAGGAGAGCTATAGGTGGGTGGGGGGGCATTAAAGTATACTTTTCAAGAAGTGCTTTCTGGCCCAATCAATCTGCTTTCCTCCCAGCTCTGACATTCTGTGTTTAAGGCCCTTCCTAGCTTTGACATTCTGTGGTCTAAGGGCCCTCCCAGCTCTGACATCCTGGGTTCTAAGGCCCTCCCAGCTCTGACATCCTGGGTTCTAAAGGTCCTCCCAGCTCTGACATTCTGGGGTTCTGAGGGCCCTCCTAGCTCTGACATCCTGGGTTCTAAGGTTCCTCCCAGCTCTGACATCCTGGGTTCTAAGGGCCCTCCCAGCTCTGACATCCTGTGTTCTAAGGGCCCTCCCAGCTCTGACCTCCTGGGTTCTAAGGGCCCTCCCAGCTCTGACCTCCTGTGTTCTAAGGGCCCTTCCAGCTCTGACCTCCTGGGTTCTAAAGTTCCTCCCAGCTCTGACATTCTGGGGTTCTAAGGGCCCTTCTAGCTTTGACATTCCATATTTTAAGGACCCTTCCAACTCTTGATATTGTTTCCTCCAAGTCCTCCTATACTCCAGCTCTGACTATCTGTGTTTAGATACCTCTGACATTCCATGTTCTAAGGTTCCTCCTAGCTCTGATATTATAAGGGCTCTCTCTCAGTTATGAAATTCTGTTTTATAGCCTCATTCCATCTCTGTTTTCTAATATCCCTCTCAGCTCTGACATTTTATATTCTATGATCCCGTTCAGTCCTAAACACTAATTTTTATCATCTTAATCCCACTGCTCCATTTTCCAACTATGAATCTGGCCAAGGTGACCCAGGAAAGAAATAATAACTACTGTTTTTTGCCTGAGAGAAAAGAATTTTGGATGATGTGTATAGGTCAGAAGTCTGGGACTCTTGGTTTAAGGTGAAAGCTTTTTAAGACATCTCCCAGTATGGGTTCATTGGTTCAAAAGGGAAAACATGTGGGAAGGGAACAGCCCACCTCTGTCCTACTGAGGGTTTATTCTTCTATCAACTACAATAGCAGGTAGGCTATTGTTACTGTATGCCTTTATTGTAATAGAGGTAGGAAGTGTACCATATACATGACTCTCTAGCTGGTGGGACTCCCTAAAACTCAAAATTAAATAAAGGAGATAAGCTGGGCAGCCCAAAAAGAAGGACATAGGGATTTTTATTTAAAGTGTATCAGAAGATCTGCAATCTCTTTAAGCAGATGTGTAGTAGATTCTATTATAAGCACAAGTAAACTTTAGAAGTAAATTCCTAATGAGCGATTCTAATTATCATCTTCATTAACTGTTCCATTCCTGTGGCAATTTATTTCCATTCTGAGGAGGCAAAGTGGAAACATCTTCCTGGGAACCTCCTTTCCAGCCCCAATTGTCTAACAAGTATGAAGTCAAACCAAAGGTTCTAGGTATCAATCTCTGTGTGCTGGACTTGCTTAGAGGAGTGTTCATCTTACCGTGGTTAGCTAATTTACAAGGACAAATGTGGCCAGATATATTTAGAAGGCATTAAGATTCTCAGGAAAGAAATAAGTTCCTGTTTTACAACTGCACAGACCAAATAAATACAATTGACTCATTCATTCACTTATGTAATCAGTATTTACAAAATGGCACCTCCTTTGCATCCTTTGGCCAAGCTCTGAGCTAAATACTGTGTAGGATCCATAAAAGTTCCAATCAGAGTCTTCTTTCCACAATAGATAGAGGACAAGTAGATAATTAGGTAGGTAGGTAGGTAGGTAGGCAGGTAGATAGATAGATGGGAAATTGGATAGGATGATAGATGAATAGATAACTATTTAGATAAATAGAAAGATAGATAATAGAGGGGAAGTTATGTGGGAGGATAGATGAATAGATAAATAGAAGGATAGATACACAGATAGAAGGATAGATAGATAATAGAGAGGAAATTAGATGGGAGGATAAATGAATAGATAAATAAATGGATAAATAAACAAATAGAAGGATAAATAGATAATAGAGAGGAAGCTAGGTGGGAGGATAAATGAATAGAAAAATAGGTGGAGAGATATACAGATATTTAGAAGTATAAATTAGATACACACATAGAGTTAGATGGGAAGATAGATAGATTAGATGAATAGATGAATATTTAGATAAATAGATGGATAGATAAACAGGCAGAAACAAAGATAAATAGGTAAACAGATATTTAGTTGGATGAGTTTTAGCTTGGGGAAAAGGTTTGTCCCTCCAAGATAGGAATGAATGTAAGGGCATGTGAATTGTACCACTTACATGAAATCCATTGGTCCATGGAGTCCAAGACTCTGTCTTTGTGAGGAGGGGGATCTTCAGAATATTCTGTGAGGTGTGGAGTAATCACCCTCTATGACATCAACATTTTTGAGAAATACTATGATATAGTAGAAGGCACAGCATAGAGAAGCTTGATTCAAATACTGTCACTACAATAATTATTTATTACAAATACTGTCACTCCAATATTCCATCATCTATTACATGTGTGTGAGCCTGGACAAGCTCCTTCCCTTTTCTAAGTTTCAGTATCTTCATCTGTTAAATAAAAGACCAAAATGAATGCTCCCTAAAATCTTTTCTAACAGGACAAGTAAGTAGCGCAGTTGATAGAAGATCAAGCCTGGAGTTAAGAACTCATCTTTCTGAGTTCAAAACTGGCTTCAGTTACTTACAAACTGTGTGACTCTGGGCAAGTCATGTCACTTTGTTTACTTCAGTTTCCTCAGCTGTAAAATGATCTGGAGAAGGAAATGGCAAACTAATCTAGTATCTTTGCCAAGAAAACTCAAAATGAAGAGCTGGACAATGACTGAACAGCAAAAGTCTCTTCCATTTCTAAATCCACGAACCTTATTGACCTTGAAAAGAACAGCCCCCTGTAGCCTCTTCTCCACAAGATGGAGTCTCAGCATCTGGTTTGAATCCTGGATACTTTACAAAGTAGAGTGATTTGGGGCAAATTCTTTTCTTTCTCGGTGCCTCAGTTTCTTTACTTGAACAACAAAGGGATTAAACTAGATTATTTCTAAGACAGTTTCCAACTCTAAATCCTACAATCAAAAGCCTTCTTGAAACTGTTTTTCAGGCAGTATAATTCCTCTTGGTTATAAATTTTCTGAGGTTACTACCTGCTGAGTAAAGCAGTGTTTAATCTGTCCTAAAACCACTTTCTTTAAGCTTCAAAGAAGTTAGAGATTGGGTGGGGTGGGAGAGGGAAATTGTTTTCTAATTTGAGTTCTCAGGTATTTGATGAATAAGAAGCAAGATTCTGGGAAAGATTTTTTTTTTTTTTTTTTTGGTGGGGAGGAAGATGGCCTCTATTAGTGGCTAGGGGATGGGTTTTGGAGCCAGGTAAACCTTGGGTTCAAACCCATCCTCTGCCACACCTTGGCTGTGTGAACTTGGCCAAGTCCTTTAACTTATCAATACCTGGACCCCCACTCCCCCCCCCCACTGTCTCTGTATCTTTGTCTTGATGTCTCTCTGTTTTTTCTCTGTCTCTGTCTCCCCCTTTCTCCCTTCCTATCTGAGGCAATCTGGATTAAGTGACTGCTCAGAGTTACAGAGGTGGCATCTGAAACCACATTTGAACTCAAGACCTCCTGATTTCTGAGCCAGTACTCTGGGCTACTCCTTAAGAGCTCAAACTCCAAAGAAGGTGCTGACATACACAGGTAGAGGGAGCTCCTCACCCACAGCTCCCCATACCAGGAAAATCACAGACCTCACTAAGAACAGAAACAAATTCTTTTTATTTCTCTTGGATATAATCTGAGCATGCAAGTGCCCCCACCCCAATGTGCCCTCCAGACTCCTCCTCAACAGCCTGATCTTGCAAGGAGGCTATTGGGAGATGCTCATTTTATCATCACTTTACATTTTCTTCTTCAGCAACAAGTCCTCAAGGATACTGATTGCCTCCAGCCCTGGCCTGGAGCTGAATCTTACAAGATGGAGAGAGTCTCCCAGATTTCACATCTGGAGAAAAATGGTGGCAAAAATCAATTTAGAGCAATTAAATTCCTACAAAGTATGAATCTGGATGGACAGTGGGGCTGATATCAGAAGGACCGGGATGTGAGAAACTGAGACCTGGCTTAGGGTCTTCAACACTTCACCCCCACATGTCTCAAGCATAGGAAGCACTTCCTGGGTTGAAACAGTTGATGCTTATATAGGAGCCCTTTTGTAAAGCTTGCAAAGCA
The DNA here is from genome assembly GCA_023553655.1 of Myrmecobius fasciatus. NCBI lineage: Eukaryota > Metazoa > Chordata > Mammalia > Dasyuromorphia > Myrmecobiidae > Myrmecobius > Myrmecobius fasciatus. Next base: position 106,167 of record JAJPUD010000687.1, on the reverse strand, counting down.
TGAAGATACGATCTTATTTGAGCCTCCAAGGTTCTGATTCAGTGACTTTCTCATAGTTGCTCAACATGCTAGTGAGAACTGAACTTGGACCTTGGTCTTTCTTAATAAAGCTCCATGGACTATTATGCTACTTAATCTCTTTATATATCCATATGCTGGGCATAACTCATTATAGAGATCATTTTAAGCAAAGCAATCATTTAGAAAAAACAGGGGATCAGCATGGCAAATAGGAAGAGGGTTTTTTTTTCCCTCATGAGCACATTCTAAAAGGGAGAGTACACTACATGGACATGCTTCAAAGACTCAACGAACCATAGATCTCTTTGTTCTAATTTATTTTTAAACAGCAGCAAAAAAGGTATGGGATTGGTGGGAATCAGGATACTTGGATCTTAGCCCAAATCTTGCTATGGACTTCCTACTACATGCTACATTTGCACATTTCTCTTAGGTCTGATAATCTGCATTCTAAGGCCCCTCCCAGTTCTGACATCCTGGGTTCTCAGGGCCCTCCCAACTCTGACATCCTGGGTTCTCAGGGCCCTCCCAGCTCTGACATCCTGGGTTCTCAGGGGCCTCTCAGCTCTGACATTCTATATTTTAAGGCCCCTCTCAGTTCTGACAATTAGTTCCAAAAAGCCCCTTCTAGCTCTGATGTTCTCTGGCTCTAATCAGGATTCTTCAAAACCCTGGGATATTTTGACTCTGACTTCATTTAAGCAGGATAATCAAATTCCTACCCCTATGAGAACTAGTTCTGTCTTTCTATGTCTTTTCTAGCTCATTAAAGCTTGAATGTCTTACAAGTACCTTCTAATGGGTTTTCCTGGCTTTGTTTACTATGCTTGTCACAAACACAGTAATCCAGCATCTGCAGAGAGCTAAGTAACTGTCTTTCAAAACTTGTTGACATTTCAGTTGCTTTTTAAAGGTTTTTAAAATCCCCCTTTCCCCCAGATGTTGCATAGTTCTTATGTTGTGTTATCAGGATTAGTCCCATACCAGATACTCATGTACCTCTTCAGACAAGTTAGTTCTTGAAACAGATCTTAATTTAGACTTGGAAAGGTCCTTCATTTACCAGTTGAGGCACAGAGATGGATCAACCACTTGCCCAAGCACACACAGATAATAAGATTGCACCCAGATCCTTTGATTCCCCCATCTAACATCCCAGCCTCAATCCTATACTGCCTCATCCTAGCTAGATAAGTTTGGATCCTGGGTAGAGTTTTTGATTGTTCTTATTTTTACCCCCACATCTAAATATATATTCTATTTCTTCCATTATACAGCAAATTTCAGGGGCTAGGCTATATCTTCTGGAGTTTTTGGTTCTCATTTTTTTATTTTTTTCACCTTTTATGACATCTGATTTTGGTCTTTGGTCTCAAAGACTGTTTAATACACAGTACTGTCCATCTTCATGTTATATAACAGTTATTGTTTTGAATTTCATGAAAAATATTATTGTTATAGCATAAAAATGACTATTTCATTAACAATGACTATAATCATTTGTAGAAAAGCAGTTAAGGATAACAGAAAGGCGATGAGACTCGGAATCAGCAGATATGGTGTTGAATCCTGCCCTGAACTCTAGTGGTGTGACTGCTCTGTTCTTCAGTTTCCTCATTTGTAAAATGAGAAAAATACAACCAACCAAATCTAGAAGGCTAGAGCTGGAATATATGGGTTTTAATAGTTCCTTCTAGGTGCCAGTTAAGCTCCAATGACTTATTGTGATCTTGAAAGAGTATGAAATTTGGAATCAGAGGACCCGAATTCAAATTTTTGTCTTGCTATTTACTGAGAGACCTTTAGAAAGTGATGGGTGGAACTCTATAATCCTTCTGAAGCTATCATGGCATGACCTTCCTGTGTTTCAGCTTCCTCATATTTTTGATGGTTTTCTTATGTTATTAATTATGATAACTGCTACAAACATTGATGCAATTAGGGTTAAAGTGACTTGCCTTAGGCTAGTAAGTGTTAAGTGTCTGAAGATGGATTTGAACTCACGTCCTCCTGATTCCAGGGCTGGTGTTCTACCCATTGTGCCATTTAGCTGACCCCAGATTCCTCATCTTTAAAAGGAAGGGGTTGAGCTAGATGGCTTCTAATATCCCCTCCAATCTATAATCATCCATGACTTCTCTGAGCCTCAGTTTTTCTCCTATGAAATGAGGATAATAATATCCAAGCTGCTTCTCTATCAGTGTTGTTTTGACACGAGCCTTTTGCAAATCACAAAGCATTAGAGCAGCAGATTACTTGATTGCATCCAAGTATCAAGTTGTGGTGAAGAGTTTTGGACCAGGTTGATTGACTTAGGTTCTCAGAAACTAGAGTTGTCTAAAAAAGCCTAGGATTTTAGAGTAAGAAGGGATCCTGAAGCTCAGAGAATTAGAGAATTGAAAATTTTCAGAGCCAGAAGAAACGTTGGCAATTAACCCAACTCCTAACAGAAAAAAAAAGAAAAATCTAATCCCTATTGCACTGGACAGCTAGGTGGCGCCATAATGGATAGAATGCTGGGCTTGAAGTTAACAAGATTCAATTCCCTGATTTCAAATCTGACTTCAGAAACTTACTAGACCCTAAGCAAGCCACTTCACTCTGTTTGCCTCAGTTTTCTCATCTGTATGATGAGCAGGAGAAGGAAATGGCAAACCATCTCAGTGTCTTTGCCAAGAAAACTCCAAATGGGGTCCCAGAGTCAGACATGACTGAAGTGACTGAACAACTGGTAATACAGCCAAGTGGATATCTTCCTTCTGCTTGAAGACCACATAATCTAATCTTTTCATCTTACAGATGAAGAATTGCCTAACAACCAGAGAAGAGGACTGTCTATGACCTGGTGCCATAGTTTTGAAGCTGGAAAATACCTTAGAGGTCAATGCATTCATCCTTTTCATTTTACAGGGAGGAAACTGACATCCAGAGAGAACAAGTAAATGGCACTATCTTGTAATAGACAAAAGTCCTGGACCTGGTGTCAGGAAAAACTAGGTTCAAATCCCTGAGATTAAATTCCTTAATCTTTTATGTCTCAATTTCCCCACCTGTAAAAATAGGTCCAAAAAGCTGAAAGGGATTTCAAAAACAATCCAGTCCAAATATCTCATTTTACAGATAACTCATAGAAGCCTAGAGAAAAGCATGACTCCCGGGGTTATGTTGTGATGTGCAGATGTGAGAGCATATGCAAAGGGCTTTATATACTTTAAAGTTAGATTTATCTGTGTGTTATTTTTTTTTAGCCTATAGTTATATAGAAAAGCCAAGATTTGAACCCAGATCCTTGGAAATAAAGACAAGATTTAACCCATATCTTTGGCCTCCAAATCCATTTTTCAATGCTTCATTTAATACAAATATTGAGCACAGGGGTGGTAGTGGTGAGGATGAGGAAGACATAGGGAACCTGCCTCTAAGTTTCCTTTTAATTTTCTCCTTTGTATATGAATTAAAATACTGGAGATAGCTCAGATTCCCTCAGTGAGGCTTATCTGACCTGTTCATGTCCAGTTTTATAACATGGGCTCTTGGTATAACCCATACAGATCTTGAACCAAAGCTTCTAAAGACATAAATCATAGCATTAGCCATCTGACATTACACAGAGTAACTTTTCAATGATGAACGTGTTTCTTGTCAGCTAAATGAGAAGTAAATATGCCATCATTTGGTTTCTTATGGGAAAATCCATCTCTCAGCTGATTGGCTTGGACAGCAGCAGTTTGCTTGTTTTAGGGAAGGAGAGCATAGAAGGAAGTGGTTCTTTTCAGCATCAACATGGCCAGCTCTCTCCCTCCCAGACATGCATCTGATATAATTCCATTGCAAGACTTTTGGCTGAGGCCCAACATCCCTGTCTCTAAATAGGAAAATCGGAGTCCACAGGACCTAGGGCCATTTTCTATTCTGGAATTTGGCATGTCCTGAGCTAGAATTGGTCTTAGAAATCCTTTAGTGTTCTTTACAGAAAAGAAACTTGAGACCCATACCAGTGAAATGATCACCCAACAAGTGGGATATGGAGTCTTTGTTTGAAGAGCTCTATCAAGGGGGAACCTACTCTCTTCTGAGTGAGTTCACAGGGGCAGTAAATGATAGAGACTACATTTAAACAAGTTATTTGACTCTAGATCCAAAGTCTTCATCATTAAATTACACTTAGTCAAAATGTACTTGGCCTATAGCTTTGCAAAACAAGTGACTGCCAGGCCTGATCCCTTGCCATGACACATAGCAGGCCATTAATGAGCATGAGGGAACCTGTTCTGTTGGCTTTGTGTCCCCTAAACTCTAAGCAGCTTGGGATAAAAGCATAGGATTGTCATATTAGCAAACAGAGTTTACCTAGAGATGACAAGGGTTTTCCCCATTATGGCTGCTTTAATTCAACTGAATGGACCAATCAATGTTGTAAATATAGAGATGCTAGAACATCCCTGAGCATTGCCTACCTTGGCTCATCCTTTAAGTCCTTCCAAATCACCTAATAGCTTCCATCTGAAGTGTACTTAATACTGACTCAAAGTATAGAATTACAGAATTCAGAGACTTTGGAAATCATTTAATCCATAACTGAATAAAAATCTTTTCCAACACACCTGACAATTGATCATCCAATTTGATTCCATGGGTAGAATGTTCTCCTCTTTCTCTCTATCTTTTTGAGTCCCTGCCTTCATTAAAATCTCAGCTCAATCCAGTCTTCCTATATGAAAACTTTCTGCCCTCTCCAGATGCTGGAACCCCTTACTTCCCTTACATTATTTATATTTACTTTATATGTGTTTTGTCTTTGATTATGTGTATAATGTTATTAGATAGACTATAAGATCCTGGAGGGCAGGGATTTTTTTGCCCTCCTATTCCCAGCACTTAGCATAGTGACTGTAGGTACTTGACAGATGGTTGTGGGTTGATTAATGAATTAATTGAACAAGGGAATCTAAAGAGAAACAATAAGAGCAGATAGAGTAGAATCCCATTAGAATAGAACCCATATAGATGCTGATCAATGAGCCAAGTCACAGGCTCATAAGACTTGGATTTGGGAGAGCTTTGACTTTATTTTGTGTTTACTTCTCTGTGATATTCTCCAGTATGGCTCTTTTTTTTTCTTTTTTTGCTGAGGCAATTGAGGTTAAGTGACTTGCCCAGAATCACACAGCTAGGGAATGTTAAGTGTCTGAGACCAGATTTGAACTCAGGTCCTCCTGATTTCAGGGCTGGTGCTCTATCCACTGCTCCACCTAGCTGCCCCAAATAAATGTATGTTTGGGGTTCATGCAGTATTTTTTTTTGCTTTTTTTGCTGAGTCAATTGGGGTTAAGTGACTTGCCCAGGGTCACACAGCTAGGGAATATTAAGTGTCTGAGACCAGATTTGAACTCAGGTCCTCCTGACTTCAGGGTTGGTCCTCTATCCACCGTCCAATATGGCTCTTAATGTTTTACTCTTCTCCATGTGTCCTCAAGGTTTAGCACGGAGCTTCTTTGCACATAGTATTCATCTAGTGTGTGATTATTGTTTTGAGTTGAATTGAACTGCGTACCTTGGAACAAATAACTTTTTCTACTGAAGAAACCACAGTTTCTTCATCTGGAAAATAAGAAGGTAGAAGGAAATGACGCTAAAGGCACCTTCCAGCTTGAAATCATTATTCCAGGCTCTTTAGAGACTCTGTCCTACTCTTTCACCTTCCTGATGAGGAAATTCAGGCCCAATAATCTCCCCTAAAAACTCCCTCCTTGCAGTAAGAATCTGCAACAACCCTGTGGTTCCCATTGAGGGTGGATGCTATGTCCTCCAATATTAGCTTTATATTTGTATTTATAACTGGCATTTATATAGAACTTTATTTGGAGATACAAAAGGAGAGCACTTTGTACATTTTATAAAGCTCTACAAATCCAACTATGGTGTCTATTATCTCCTTGGAGACCCATTAAACAGCCTGGGAGATGAGAATTCACCCAGGGTTACACAGCCAGTATACATCAGATGTGGGACTTGAACTCATTTTTTTTTAAGATTCTGAGGCTGATTTCCTTTTCTTTCTTTCTCTTCCTTCCCTTTCTTTCCCTTCCCTTTTCTCCCTTCTTCCTTCTCTCTCTTCCCTCCCTTCTTCTGTCCCTCCCTCCTTCCCTCCCTCTTTTCCTCCCCCCTCCTTCTTTCCTTTCTCCCTCCCTCCCTCCCTCCCTCCCTTCCTTCCTTCCTTCCTTCCTTCCTTCCTTCCTTCCTTCCTTCCTTCCTTCCTTCCTTCCTTCCTCTC
>JAJPUD010000687.1:78252-97816 GCA_023553655.1 Myrmecobius fasciatus | reverse complement strand
GAAGAGAAGAGAAGAGAAGAGAAGAGAAGAGAAGAGAAGAGAAGAGACTTAGAGTATCAGAGAGTAGCCTGAGACACCAACTTAGAATTAGTGCTGAACCTGGAGCCTGGGATCTGAGTTCTTGTGTTCTGGGCTGTGTGAGTAAGTCACTTGATGGGAAGGGTAGTCTGATCCAGTGGAAAGCCTAGCTCTGGAGTTAGAGTACCTGGATTCAGATCCTTGCTCTGCACTTACTATCTTTGTGGTTTGAGGCAAGTCACTTCCTGGCTGTTTCTCAGTTTTCTCATTTATAAAATCAAGGGATTCATTTACAGCCATGATTCTCAACATGTGGTCCAGAGAATCCTGGGAGTCTCTGAAACCTTTTCAGGGGCTCTATAAATTCAACATTAATTTTTATTTCTAATATGGTAAACATTCATAAATATTACTCACATAAACAAAAACTCTTTGGACAGATTCTCAATAATTTTTAACAGGGTAAAAATACTGAGAACAAAAGTTTGAGAACCACTGGACTCTAGAGGGCTTCCAAGATCTTTCTCATCTCTACCTCCATGAACTCAATGCAAATTTCTTATTGTTTCTCTGTCTTCTTCCTGAGCCTCAAGTTCCTTAGCTTCATGGTGCAGTGGATAGGTTTGGAGTCAGTCACAATCCTGAGTTCAAGGATAGACTCAGATCTATGACCCTGGGGATGTCAGAGAGCCTATGTCTGACTCAGTTTCTTTAAATGTAAAATAGACTTTTCTCCCAGAATTGTTATGAGAATCAAATGACATAACATTTGTAAAGCATTTAGCTTAGCGCCTGGCATATAGTAGGGACTACATAAGTGTTAATTCCCTCCCCTCCCTCCTTCATTATCATAAAATGAGAGAGTTCAACTTGACAAGCCCTAATATTTCTTCTAGCTCTGGATCCACAGTCCATGACTTGCCCATGACATGTATAAGAGTGGAACCCAGGGTTCTCCTAATTCTCAGGCATTCTCCCTCTTAACTCTTTACCCACACTGCCTCTCAAGGTGAAAGGCATCAGTTAGCCTTTTAAGTAGGGGACAGGCAAGGAGCAGAGGCTATTCACAAACTTGTAAAAGACAGCCATTTAACCTTCAAGCAAAGTGCAAATTCATTTAGCAGCAGTCCTTATCAGCAGGCCTGGGCAGAATAATTCTCCTGAGAACAATATACAACAGATAAAAATAACTGCAGTGCAGCAGGGAGACAGATAATAAGGCTGGGTACAGTATACAGAATGTTTCCCTCTTTTAAAATCATAATCAGTTCAGCAAGTTGGAAGGAGATGACTGGAGGACCATTGAAATTCTAAGTGGAGTTCATTCATAGTGCTGCAATCACTTTTAATTGGGGAGGGAGGGGTGTACTTTTGGATCAGCCATTATCATCCAATCCCTACAAGAATCCCACCTGAATCTCCACAAGTTCTGCCTCTCATAATCATAAGAGATTTTAAATTTCAGTTGATCCAGCTGACATAGCCCACGGAATCATGTCATGGAACTGTTTCACAAAGGATGGAGGCAGAGCCATAATAAGGGTAGAGAGCAATCAAGACTTTTTCAAGGTCACCGACATTTAAGGGACATCCTATCTATCCTGCTGTTGTGGTCCTCCAACCTGCCATTTCACAGCTTGAGGAACTCCACTGGCCTTATACCATATAATGTCATACTTAAGCATCTGTCCAAAGGTTTGCCTTCCTCCATCATCATGCTTGGGACATCTCTTCTGCTGCTCCCTTCCAAGTCTTTGGAGATGGAGGCCATACTCTCTGGGAACCAGGCTGCCCATTTTCTTGACACGACTCCACCTAAGAGATAGACTGTTCTCTCTGCCCTGTCTCTCCTTCCTTCTATGCCCCTGGCATGAGAAACCTTTGCCTGAAATTCTGTTTGGAGAAAATCTTGACTTTTTATTAGTCTTGACACACATGGCTCAACTTGGGCTCAACAAGACAGATGAAATATACATCCCTTGCCCCATATTTGAAACTTCCAAACTCAGGGAGGAGTTCCCCTCCTGTCTGCTAACTGACTGATTTGAGCTTTGACGATTCACTATATTTGAACACATCCTTCCAAACCAATGGATCAATGAGATGAATTGTGTATATAACTTTGAGAATCTTATAGCTCTACATAAATGTTGACTATTCCTATTATTCCTTAGTGGGTACAGATGTTATGAGAGGGATCCTAACATTGTAATCAAAATGAAGCCCTACTTAGGTTTAAGACCCAGCTTGGACACAAGGAAGCTTTGTGAATGGAGGATGAATCATTTAATCTTATCAAGTCTTTAATTTTGGGGGGAAAATGAGGAAAATGAAGCTTTTACTATTTACCTGACTAGTAACAATAGTCCTCATAAGGGAATTATTGGGAAAAAAATTACTTCTATCCTTTGGATGTCAGGGGAACATAATGGAGAAAGTACTAGTTTTAGAGTCATGAAGATTTGAATACAAATCTTTCCTTGGACATATACAAATTATGGTACCCTGGCTAAGTGTCCTTAACCTTTTTACCCTGCCTCAGTTTCTCAAATTAAAGTGATGGTTTAGACTAATATTTTTTCCTACTCTAAATCTATGAGCTTATGACTCTGTGATGTCCCAACACATTAGATGGATCCAACCTCTATAGAAAACTGATGAAAGGATTTTTGAGAGCTCCATAGACTAGGCAAGCATGGATGAATTGAGAGTTGTAGCAAGGGAGAAAGCTCCCCCATCAGTTAGCTCACAGAATCATTGGAAAGCTGAAGTAGAATAATGAAGGTGATGGTGGTGATAATGGCAATATTGATGATAATGTGTCATAATGGGCAGAGGTCTGGTCTTAGGATCAAGAAGAACTGAATCCAAGTCTAAATTCTGTCATATTTTATCTGTGTGACCCTGAATAAGTCATTTAAACTCTAAGTGCCCAATACAATTCTTTAGAGCCATAACCTGCAGAGAAGGTGTCAAACTGCACTTTCAGAAGGAGTTCTTCTTTTAGAGACCCATATTTTAAATGAACTATTTATTTGCATTCTGGTCCAAAGAAAATAAGCAGACCAGGTTGTTCAGTAGAGATATCTCAGCTCTAGTCCTGGCTCTGATATTGTGGGTGGTTTGATCTTGAGTAAGGCACCTCATGAAGGAGGCAATACAACAGTCTGAGCACGTGGGGTCAAATCCTCATGTTTGGACATGTATAATTTTGGACAAGACACTTCACCTACTTGGCTCTCAGTTTCCTCACCTGTAAAATGAAGGGATTGAAATATCTGAGGTATCTTCCTCAGATTTAAATATTTGAGGTCTCTTCCAGTTCTATTTTGATTTCTCAGAGCTTTAATTTCCTAATCTGCAAAACAGGCATAATTATATATGTACTTCCTTCTTTACAGGATAATGTACAGAAAGTGCTTTTTTAACCATGTAAATCTATAGAAAAATTGTGATTACTAATATGATTGTTTAGTTGTAGGGAGGATTCATCTGGATACAAATTTGACTTCTGATGCTTACTAGCTGTGTGACTCTAGGAATCTTACTTCATCTTTCTAGACCCCATTTCCTCATTTGTAAAATAAGGGACATTAGAACAGGGATTCTTCCATTGGGGTCAATGGGCTACCTTTTACAGGAAGCCTTTCCCAATCCCCCTTAATTGTGGTGTCCTCTAATGCCCTCCAATTTAACCTGTATATTGCTTAGTTGTATACAGTTGTTAGCATGCTGTCTCCCCATTAGACTGTAAGCTTCTTGAAGATTGGGCTTTTGCCTTTCTTTGCATCCCTAGCATTTAACACAGTACCTAGCACATAGTAGGTGTTTAATCATATCTGATTGATTAGGTAGATTGCAGGTGGTACATGAATTTGGATGGGAAAAATTGTATATTTATTTTCACTAATCTATAACTGAAACTTAGTATTTCCTTCAGTTATGATTTTTAAGAAAATATTGCAAGAAGGGATCTGTAGGATATCAGATGATGTGTCCATAGTACAAAAAAGGTTAAAAGCCTTTGGGCAAGATGATCATTAAGGTCCCTTCCAACCAGAAATTTATGAACAGGGTCTCTGCTTTCATCTACAATGCTGAATGAATTTCTCTTTCCAAACATCTCATTGAGCTCTCAAATAATGGGACTCTGTTGTCTAGAGCTCCTTGAGGCTTACCTCCTGAGGAGCTGCTTCCAGATGGTCTCCCCTGAGGTTGAATCACTGGAAGACAATGCCAAAATGATCAATAATTCTATGAAAATAAACTGTAAATCTCTAGCTAAAAAAAAGGCCATGAAATTAGGCAAACCCTGAGATGTCACCTCATAATCAGAAAATGGGCAGAAACAGCCAGAAATGGAAATAACCAATGCTGGGAAGAGGTTGCTGTGGGAAATCACACTGGTATACTCTTGGCAGATCTATGAATTAAACTTTCTGTTCTGGAAAAATAATTTGAATCTATGTGAGAAAAGTTATTTAATCAAGAGATCCTACAATCAGAAATTTATGTCAAGGAGGTCAGAGAGAGAAGAAAAGATCCCTATGATTATCATAATAGTAATAGTTAGCATTTATGTAGTACTTTAAAATATTCAAAGTGCTTTAAAAATCATCTCCTGGTATCCTCACAATTATCCTGAGAGGTAAATATTAATATTATCCCATGTTTTACAGATGAGGAAACTGAGGCAGGCAGAGGTGAGGTGACTTGTTCAGGATCACAAACTCAGTTTTCCTCGCTATAGGTGAAACACTCTAGAGTGCCACCTCTGTGCCATATTCTATGGAAGCCCATTTTGATGTAATAAAGCACTGGATACCAATTAGCTGCCTACACAACAAAGAATGGATGAACAAACTGGGGCATGCAAGAAAGCAATAAATTGCTAAATCACACACACACACACATATATTTGTTGTTGTTGTTGAGGCAGTGGGGTTAAGTGACTTGCCCAGGGTCACACAGCTAGGAAGTGTTAAGTGTCTGAGACCAGATTTGAACTCAAGTCCTCCTGACTTCAGGGCTGGGGCTCTACCCACTGCACCACCTACCTGCCCCATCACTACAATATTTTAAAAAACATTACATTTGATGAGGAATTCTGAGGAAGCTGAGAAGACTGGCTGGTACCAATGCGAAGTAAAGAGAAAACAATATGATAACACAAAGGAAATAAATGTTGGAAGTGATAAGAATTTGGCTCAAGGAAGTGTCTAACTGGGACTTTGGAGCACTGATGATGAAATATACCTCCTTGTACTTGGCTGATTAGTGGTACAATAAGGGAATAGAAAGAGACACTAACATAGTCAACATGTCTGCTAATTTTGCTTAAATGTCCTCTGTTTTGGGGGAGGATTCTTTTTTTTGGTTGGGGAGTATTAGAAAATATGTGATTTTAAAAAATATTTATTTATTTTGCTGAGGCAATTGGGGTTAAGTGACTTGCCCAGGGTCACACAGCTAGGAAGTGTTAAGCATCTGAGATCAGATTTGAACTCAGGTCCTCCTGACTTCAGGGCCAGTGCTCTATCCACTGTACCACCTACCTGCCCCATAAGTGATTTTTTTAAAAGATCAATATAACATTTTAAAAAGTTTAAAGCAATGACAAAGACCAATGTCCTCTGCCATAGCAGAAACCCACCTGGGCATATCCAGGTACTAGTTTTCTTAGCACAGTGCCTAGCACATTGTAGGAGCTTAATAAACGTTTACTGATTGGTTGATGGATTAATTTGTGTCATCAGCCTCCTATCTAAAGAAGCCCTTGTCCTTGATGATGAAAAGGTTGTTGAGTAGAAGAAAGAGTCAGGAAGATTCATTCCAGAAAGGTAGTGCCAGGGAAGAAGAACTGGGTACTTGGGTCACATAAAGGGGACTCCATTCAAATGAAGGTCCCCTGTAGGGCTTTGTTCGGGCCCTATGGATTCTTGGTATTATCTCACTCATAGAGGAAACTCATTAAATATGAAATGATCATGGGTATCCAAGCATCATATAATTATTCAAGCTGAAATCTGACCCCTGCTTGGCCTATGGTTTTATTACTTAGATCGTAAGAATAAATTACTTTTTTTATGATCCAAATACATTCTGAACGCCCACTGTCATTAGTGTCTTCATCCTGAGTGTTTATCTGGTCCTGCCAGGGTGCTGAGCCTGGGTAAAGAGAGCTAACTATCTATAAAGTAGACATTACTTTGGTTGGTGGGGGTGACCTACTTCAGCCCATCCTCACCAGTCAGCAGAGGGTGAGCAGGAGTCACCTCCAAGTGATTCAGAATGTGGAGAGAAGACTGGACAGAACCCAACTGGCAGTAGGTTCATGATAGTCCTGTTGACCCTCCATGAGTAGAGTTATTGGGATAGAATGTAAGATATGGGGTCAGAGTGAGTCAGACAAGTCGGAAAAATGACCTAAAACCAACAAAATTTAGTCCACCACTCCTGGTTCTGCCCTTGGGTAAAAAGGAACACAATGTGTATAGACTGAGAACCTACTGTGTGCAGAGAGGGAAGAATCACTTCCTAGAAAGAAAGGAGAAATAAATTCCTTAAAACTTAGAAATTATATTTTGAGACTTGAAACTAATGGAAGGTTTGAAAGAGTGCTCTGGACCTGAGCAAACATAAGTCTCATAAATCTTCAGTATCAGATTTATCTGAGAAATTTTTGGCTACAACAGAGATCTTGAAGGGAATCCCAATTGGAAGATGAGAATTTAGCAGATTTCTGTTGATTATTGCTATTAGGTTATTGGGGCAGGGAAACAGTGGGAGACAAATTATTGCTTCCTTCTTTGGATTACTTGGGAGGGCTGGATCTTAGTCATCCTGATTTTTTAGAGTTCTCAGGCTTGTTGTTTTTCTTCTTAGACTTCACCATGCCCAAGAAATTCAGAAAGCACTTTGGAAATTGCTAAGGAGATTAGAAATAATCAGAAGGGAAAAGAGCTATAAATATAAAAATATTTCTTGTTTCTCTATTTGTAAGAGTGAAAAAACTGGAAATAACATCTATGTCCAATATTTGGAGAAAGGCTAACTAAATTATGGTATATTAACATAATGGAATGTTATGGCACTATAAAAAATGATAAATATGAAACATAACAAAATAGGAAAAATCCTCTGTGAAATGAGGCAGATGGAAATCAGAGAGATCAAAACTGTGGACATGCTAACTGCAGCTATTTTAAAAAAGAAGAAAAGAAAGAAGGATGGAAAATAACAGAGGAGAGGAGGAGGTGCCATTGCTGGGTAGGACCGACTGCTTATTCCTTCTGGTCTGTCTTGTGAAAGGCTAAAGGTCTGGCGTATGATCTTAACTGTTTTCTGCCGATTTTTATCGATGATTATTAAGTATGGCCCAAGGGAAAAAAAACTCAGGAGACAGGAGTTAGAATTCCAAACCTACTACCCTATACTCTTAGTGCAGATAAATCATATCACTTCTTAGGTCTCAGAAAAGCCTAGAAAAAAAGTTTCCCTTTAACTCCAAATTCATGATCTTGATTCCACGTTTTTAACTAAAATAAATGAATAAGCAAGTAACTAGATAATCAGACCAGACAGTCATAAAACCTCAATATTCTGTGTCCTATGTATATCTCTGATTTGGGGAAAACTTGGATGTTTGGATGCTGATACTACAGTATCAGGTTTCAGGACAGACACCAGGATTAATGAATGAGTTAAATATATCATTTGATATAAGTGTACAAGTGGAAACTGGCTGTCACCAGAGATTCTGGCATAAACAAAAAGGCTGTGAAAGCCAAAAAGGGAAATGTTCTAGTATTCTATTTTTCTTATAAACAGAAGTGATCTGAGGCAGTGTAACTGAGGCAGAGTGATTGGGTTTTTAGCCTAGGGTGCTGATATTAGAAGGCACAAGAAACTGTCTATATGCTCTTTATAGCTAATAGCTAGTATTCATATAATGCTTTAAGGTTTACAAAGAACCTTTAATATGTCATTTTATTTTTAGAAAACTCTGAGAGATAGGTGCTATTATTATTTTCATGAGGCAGCCAAGGGCTAGCGGCGCAACAGATAACACGTCTGACTATGGATTATTTCCATGAGGAAACTGGCAGATGGAGATGAAGTAATTCTCTTATGGACACACATCCATGTTTAGAGAGGGGAGATTTGAACTCGTTTCGTTAAACTCCTCCCTTCTTAGAACACAATACCTTGAGATTTGATTAAAAATGCTAATAAGAAAAGATTTTTTGAGCTCATATATTTCTATGAAAAAAAAATCCTCAACCTACAAACGCAAAAGCAACGTTTTGAGATACCACATGATCTGCCCCTTTCTGAGCCTCAATTTTCTCAGTTGAAAAGTGAGGAGACTAGACTAGATGAATCCTAATATCCCTTCCAGTTCTAATTTCCACAATTCTCTGCCAGTTGGCTAGATCTATAAATCTCAGCTGAAATAGTCACATTTAGATTCAGGGCATAGAACCTACCCATACTTCACTCCCCAGATATATTTTCCTTCTAATGGGTTCAAATCAACTTGGATTTGAACCATGCTACCATTCTGGAAGAGGCCATCTGGCTTTTTGGAAATATTCCTAATGCGATCATCATTTTTGGCATGGGTGGGTTCCAGAAAACATTAATGGGGATTCTTCTTCCTGTCTCTATTGTCCATGGCAGAGTTTTGGGGAGCCCTGCACTGCATATTTAAGAAAAAAGGATAAAGAATCTGAAGAATGGAGTGGGAGAAGGCTTTAACAACAATATCTTGAGATTGTTGCCTTCCAGGCAGAGCCAGCCACCCCAATTTCCCAAAGCCTTTAATGTCATCTGATAACCACATGTTTGATACCAAACAGCACACCCCATCTGTGTGAGATAAGCAGCCCACAAGGATCAAAAAACTTCTGCTTTCACAGCACAGCCCATTTCTTGATATCTCTTCCTTATGAAAGTCCTTCCCAGATGTCCCTGGAAATGGCAGAAATGGAAAACAAACCCTCAGATCTGTGGGTGGAGAGCCAGACAGAATGTTTGACACCTTTAAGCCAAATGATTTTTTCTTCCAGTCACATTAGAAAAACTGAAGAGGCAATAATTGGGTAACTTGGTCTTAGAGTCCAGAAAGGCCAGATTCAAGCTTTGATTTTCCCCCATACAAGCCATGAAAATGCACAAATCTCTTCACCTCCCAGTGCCTCCAGGAAATTTTTTATACCATATGGGGCAAGGACTCCCACCAATAGAAAGTAGGAGAAAGTAAAGGGGAAAGGGAGAGAGTTAATGATGGAAGGAACTTTGGAGACCCATGAGTCAAACTCACTCATTTTCAGAAGTCAAAGCTGAAGTCAAGATGGGAAAGTGGTTTGCCCAGGTCACCCCCAGTAGCTGAGATAATATTAAGTACCAGATTATCAGGCTCAAAGTCTGAGCTCATTTCAAAGAAAGGAAGAGAATGGTGGGTTTTCAAGCATTCCTTGGAAACAAGATGTCTGCTCAGAAGAGCAGTGCAGGAGAGAGCAGTGAGATTTCCAGGGCTGGTCTGAAGATTTTGTATCCCCAACTAAAATAAAAAGAGAGCACGCATTTATTAAGCATCTACTGTGGACAGAGAACCCTAGGGTAGATACTGAGGGAAGAAATAGTTTATAAGTCCTTGTTTTCATGGACCATTCCATTTTTAAAAACAGGCACAGATTGAGCTTATGATTCACAAGAGAACAAAAGAAGGGAATTAATTGGCTGGCGAGGCAGAAAACCTGAGTTCAAATGTCTGTCTCTGATACCAGTTGTGTAACCTTGGGCAAAAATCAATGAACCTAACGGATCGGATTAAATGGATTTTAAAGTCCCTTCTATCTATGATCCTATGAGAGGTGCTATATCAGGCCCCTGGGACATTTATTACCAAGAATATCAGGGAAAACTTCTAGAAATGGTAGCATTGGAACTGGGTTTCAAGACGTAGGTGGGAATTCCCAATAGGAAAAGAGATGGGGACAAGGCATCTTAGACCGAGGGACTGACCTGAACAAAGATACGTAGGTGGGAGGTGGGACTTGAGCAAAGACATGGCGGTGGGAGGTGGTGAATAAAGGTAGGAGAGCACAGGGATTCTGGGGGGAGGCAGCTAGTTGTCTGCAGGTGATGCAGAATTCTCTTGGATTTCTTCATGGGGTGTCGGTGGGGTGGTACATGGGATTAGATGAACTTTGAGAAGTCGTTCAAGTCTGAGACTGTGTGAGCGAAGGGTAGGATTGCAGAAAGATGTACCAGAAAGACATCTCAGGTAACTGAGAGAAGGAACTCAGGGCAGCATATTTTTACGTTGTGATCAACTCAAAGCTCCAGCTTCTAATCCCCACAAAGGGTTAAAGGCCAATGGCTGCCTCATGGAGAGCCCTGAATGACCTTCTGTTTGGGAAGAACTCTGAGCAACGGATTGGTGTGTTCCCAGTTTTCATATCTTTTTCATTTTCCAGCAAAGAAACAAGGCCTTTGTTTCTGGAGGAGCTGCTCATCAACCCCACCTGCTCAGCACACAGCTGGGGCCAGGCTCTCCACAGGGCCTGGGATTGTGGGAATCTTGGCTAACCCAGAAGGCTGGGGACAAGGCGTCCCCTCCCCCTGCAATGCTCAGCTTTGGGTTACACCCACAGCTTCTTACAGCTGGGGAGTGGGTACAGATGACATGGGGCTGGGGACAAGGGGAGGGCTGGGCTGGAAAAATGGCAGCGGAGGTGAATGGGACATCATGTTGAAGAATTATTCCAGCATCTTGGAGAATGGACTTCCGAGATACCTATTATAATCTAGCTATCTTGATTCTAGGGTGGGAGGTACAGGACCTCTGCAGTTGAAGGGGGCTGTCTCTGGTGGATCTCTTGAGCTCAGTTCTGTGTGGCAGGAGGTTAACCCTGATTGGATATTTGCATTGTCTGGCACTAATATGCTACCTGGCTTCTCAGGGACTAGTTGGGAAAATGAAACAGGTTAAAACTTCCAAATGATATATATTGGGATGGAGCCTGAGAAGAAAATGTACTTACCCCCCAAAATTAGATTCTAGATTGTAGATCAGTTTTTAATTAGACATAGATTTCTTCCACCTACCATGTATGTGAAACACTGTCAGATTTGGGATCCCAGTACTAGTCCCCTGTCCTTACTTCATGATGAGTTAGGGAGCCTCAGAGATGGCACTGTTGGTGTTGTAGCCAGGGAAACTTGAAGTCCAATCCTGACTCAGATACTTACCAGCTTTGTGGCCCTGGACAAATCACTAATACCTCATTTTCCTTACCTGTAACATTAGTGGGCTGGAACTAATTGCCTCTAAGGTCCCTCCCAGCTCTATATAATTCCATGACTTGCTTGATATGTTGACCTAATTGTGCTGATTTTTTTTCCTCTCTCTTTGTTATAAGGGATGAGTTCCTTTGTTATAAGGAATGGTTCTCTGAGGAGGAGAAGGGGGAGAGATAATATATTTGGAAATGAAGATATGAAAACAAATAGTTTTTAAAAGAAAGAATTCCTTCCACATGGGGTACATGAACTTATTTTTAAAAATAAATTTGATAACTATTTTAGAATATATGTTTATCTTGTAATTCTCTGTATTTTATTTAATGCATTTAACAACATGATTCTGAAAAGGGTACACAGGCTTCACTGACTGTCCAATGGACCTGGGCAGAAATAGTGAAGAATCTCAGGGCAGCTAGGTGTCACAGTGGATAGAGCACCAGCCCTGAAGTCAGGAGTTCCTGAGTTCAAATCTGATCTCAGACATTTAACACTTCTAGCTGTTTGGCCCTGGGCAAGTCACATAACTCCAATTGCTTCAGCAAAAAAAAAAAAAGAAAAGAAAGAAATAGTGGAGAATCTCTACAAGGAAGGAATCATTGGCTCTCTAAGTCAAATATAGGAATTCTATAGGCAACTTGGGGAAATGTATCTCAGTTAGCTTGGAAGAAGGGGATCTAGGTTGCAGAGGGCAGGGTTTGGGCCCAAAATAATTCCAGGCCTCTAGTACATCCAGTCACTTTATGGCTATGTGTGACCCAGAACATGGCATAGCAGAAAGTCCTGGTTCCCAGAAATCTTCCTGCCTTGCTTGAGACTGCTGCTGAATGGAGAGATGGGCAAGTGGAGCTGGGACAGGAGGGAAAATGAACATTGTGAAAAAGAGACCGATACAGTGGCAGAAAGAGGTCCCTTCTAACTTTGAAATTCTATGATTTTGTAAAAAGCGTTCATTCTGATGGCGGTGAAATACGGATTTCAGAGGAATCCTGGTTGCAAATGGCCCAGAAGACAATGGAGAGATAGGTGAAGAGGGAGACATAAGGCTTGTAAGACTTCGCTCAAGGAGCACCTCCTTCAGTCAGCCTTTCTTCTGGTCTCCATTCATTAATAGCTCTTATTACTCCATATTTATTTGTTGTGTATCCTATATATTACATGATAAATAAAGTAAGCTCCTTGTGGACAGGCCTGTCTCACTGTTGAGTTTGTTCCCCCCCAGTGCCAAGTACCATTCATGGCACAAACTTAAAGACTTAGTAAATGCTCATTGAGCGTCGCATGTTGCTCATGATGCTATGTGTGAAGGTGATCAAGGAGGGCATGTACCATTAAATGAGGGGATGGACTGGTTTTATAACTGGCAGAAGGAATCCCTCCTGGCGGGGGATCCAGTGCTGTCTTGATACCCCCTAAATCCCAAAGTAACTGGAGAGAGGTTGCTGTCATGTAGAATACATCTTCTGTGGAGATGAGCACAAGAGTGGTAGAACATAGGGAAACATGGACTCATGCTGATGAAGTCATGGTTCTATTGACGATGAAAATTCAGAGTTGAATAGAACTTGAAAGGCCCTTGGAGATCACCTAGTCTTATACAGATGAGGAAGCTGAAAGCCAGAGACCATACAGCCCTTTGGTGGAAAATTCTGAGAAAAGCCCTCAACTGATGGAGGATCGAGAGCCAGGAGATCTGAGTTCTAGTTTGGGTCAGACCACAAACTGTGCCATGTAACCTTGGCTGAAACACTTTTCAGCACTTTAGCCTTAATTTTCTTCAGTATAAGAGGGTTAAATTAGATGGTCTTAGTTATTTTTTATAGCTTTAATATTCCAGGATCTAAAGCTATTTTTAACTCTGATATTCTATATCCTAAGAAATCCTTCTAGCTCCGACATCCAATGTTCCAAAACCCCTGGAAGCTCTGACAAGCTGTGTTCTAAGACCCCTCCCAGCTCTATCATCCAGGGTTCTAAGAGCCCTCCAGCTCTATCATCCGGGGTTCTAAGGACCCTCCCAGCCCTGACATCCTGGGTTCTAAGATCCCTCCCAGCTCTGACATCCTGGGTTCTAAGGGCCCTCTCAGTTCTGACCTCCTGAGTTCTAAGGACCCTGCCAGCTCTGACATCCTGGGTTCTAAGGACCCTCCCAGCTCTGACATCCTGGGTTCTAAGCCCCCTCCCAGCTCTGACATCCTGGGTTCTAAGGGCCCTCTCAGCTGTGTCTTTCTGTGACTACTAGAACACCCTTTCAGTGTCTTCTTCCACATTATGAAAGGCCATTATCCTTGGTGTCTTTAGGCTTTGTTCCTTTCTCTTGCCAGCCTCACCTCTCCAGAGCCTCTCAGGCCCGGCCTCCTGAAGTCTCCCACTCTCCCCTCTGACACCAAACAATTGAAAAGGAGGAGGAATACCCTGTACTTATTTGCTCAGCCCTTGATGGAATGCCAGCTCAGTGATATGATGTGTGTGGAGCGGTATAAGTGGGGACACTTTAATCACTCATACAGAGAGAGGGCAGCTGCTTAATGGAACTGTCCATCTTACTGACAGCCAACATCTGTAGATTCAGACTTGAGAGTTGATGTTCGTGGCCCCCTCCACTCCGGAGGGCCTCCCGTGGAACTCCAGGACAAAGAGAGACCCCCTCCTCCCCAACTTGCTTTATAATACACAAAGTACAGCAGCCCCCACCAGGTGGAAGACCGTTCCCTTTGAAATGGTAAAATAAGGCCATAACATTTTTAGGTCGTTTTTAATGTCCTGAAGTGCTTTCATTTCTATTATCTCATTCTCTCTTCAGAGTATTTCTTTGGACTGTGTTATACTATTTTGCAGATGAAAAAATGGAAGCACAAGGAAGGGAAAAATCACTCATATTAGGAAGGACACTGATACACTGGACAGCATTCATTAGATTAAAAGCCCTTTAAACTTTACTCTTTGACCTCAATGTAGTAACTCTGACCTCCTGGCTATTCCCTTCATCTCTCATTAGTGGACATTCTCTCTGGCTCTCCATATTCAAACACTCTTCTTCCTCTGTTCCAACTACTCATCTCATGGCTTTCTTTAAGTCCCACCTAAAACCTCATCATCTGGAGGAAGCTTTTCTAACCCCTCTTAATTCTGGGGCCATCCCCCTGCCTGCGGACTGGGGAGGCTGAAGGATGTGTCTATAGGCATTGGAACCCTAATTACAAATGCATGAGCCAATCAATACCATATTCTATTTAATTATTTCCTATTTATCCTGTATAGAACTTGTTTGTATATATTCATTTGCTTGCTGTCTCTCCTTTAAATTGTAATCTCCTTGAGGGCAGACCATCTTTTGCTTCTCTTTGTATCCCCAGTGCTTAGCACAGTGCCTGACACCTAGAAAGTGTCTACTAGTTCGTTGATTAAGAAAACTAGTGCCTTCTTTCTCAAATTATTTTGTGCTTGACTACTTTTTATTTTTTTCTTTATATTTATTCTGTATACATGTCCCTTCATTACAATCTAAGCTACTTTTGAGTAAGGATTCACTTATTGTACTCAAATTCCCAACATCTAGACTAGTAAGAATTGTATTGATATCCCCTGCACTGTTATTTCCAGTTACTTCAGTCCTGTTTGACTCTTCATGATCCCATTTAGGTTTTTCTCAGCAGACAATGGAATGGTTTGTGATTTCTTTCTCCAACTCATTTTACGGATGAGGAAACTGAGGCAAATGGAGTTAAGTAACTTGCCCAGGATCACACAGCTAGTAAATGTCTCAGGTCAGATTAAAACTCAAATTTTCCTTCAAGGTCCTATCAATAGTGGGTGTTTAATAAGTACTTGCTGATTGTTGACTTTTAATCACTTATCCTGAACAGGGTAACCAGGATGTTGAAGGGTCTCCAGTTAATTTTATGAGTCTCAATTAAAGGACTTAGAGAAAAGATGACCTAGTGAGGGTGGAAGGCCATGATAACTAACTTCAAGTTTTTGAAATTCTGTTCCATGAGAGAGGGATCAGACTGTTTCCACTTCATTCCAGAAGGGAGAACTAGGTGAGAGGAGGTGTGTGTGAGTGTGTGTGTGTGTATTTTAACCTTATCATGATGTTTTTCAGCTTCCCTTGGAAAAACCAATGCCTTTGAATGACCCTACCTTGATTACAAAAACAGAGAAGACTCTGAACAGACCATCTGTCCCATTAAGGAAACCCCTGACAGATGTTTTGAAGGATTTTTGCCAAATGGTCTTGGGTTGTGAACCTGACAACACCTCATTGGCCTAATGGAGAAAGATGTTCCCCTCTGGACTGAGCTGGCCATTGGGACATTGGTGATTAGGGAGAGTCCAAAGGAGTCCCGTAATACCCTTAATCTTAATTCTGTGGTTCCACCAGATCCAGGGAGCATGGTAGCCTTTTCATAGAGAGAATTTTTAAAAATGCATTCATTAATTTTTACCTTTTTTTACTCTCTTTCCCTCTTACTTCCCTTCCTCCAACTTAAAAAAACCTCATAATTCAACATATATAAAGCAGCAGAAAAAATTCCCACATCACCATATCCAAAAATGTACATCTCAGAAGTGGTTCATCACTTCTCTGTCAGCTGGTGATCGTGTATGTCATCTTTAGCCTTCTGAACTCAGGATTATCGTGGCACTGCTCAGAATTCTCAAGTCTTTCAAAGCTGTTTTTCTTTATGATGCTATTGCCATTGTATAATTGTTCTCCTGGTTCTGCTCATTTTACTGTGTATCAGTTCACAGAGACCTTCCCAGTTTCCTCTGAAACTGTCCATTTTATCATTTCTTATGGCTTGATAATGTACCACAATTTATCAGCCAATTTCTAATCCATGGTCACCCTTTTAGTTTTGAGGTTTCAGCTATTGTGAAAAGAGTTACAAAAATATTTTTAAAATAAAAATATGGGTCCTTTTCATGTTTCTCTGATCTACTCAGGAGGTTTAGGACTAATAGTACCATAACTGGATCAAAAGTTATGCTCAGCTTGGTAACCCCGCTCTGTTGGGAGCTTGTTCTCCTACAACCCCTCAACAACTGGTGTCTCATACAGAGCACACTTTGAAAAAGAGAAAGAGAGTGTGTATAAGAAGAGAAAGGGAGGATGAAAAGGACATAGGAAGAGGTAAATTTTGAGACTCTGGGCAAGTCCCTTAATTACTTCCTGCTTCAGTTTCCTCAACTATAAAATGGAGATAATAAAAGCACCTCTCAGAGTGTTGTGAGACTCAAGTGAGGTAATATATATAAGGTATTTAGCACAGTGCCTGGCACATAGTAGACTTAAAAAGTGTCTATTTCCTTCCTTTCTTTCCTCCCTTCATCTCTCTCTCTCTCTCTCTCTCTCTCTCTCTCTCTCTCTCTCTCTCTCCCCTCTCCTCCCCTCCCTTCTCCTTTCCTCCCCTCTCCTCCCCTCCCTTCTCCTTTCCTCCCCTCCTTTCGCCTCTACTTTCTTCTCCTCTCCTTTCCTCTCCTCTCCTCTTCTCTCTTTCCTCATCTCTTTTTCCCTCCATACCTGCCCTCTTGGAGCTTAAAATACAAACATATGCATACAAGGAAAACTCTTTTCAGGATAAATAGGTGATAATTAACAGAGGGAAGGCACTAGAATTAAGAAGTGGTAGAGAAATCTTCCTGTAGAAGTTGGGATTTCAGTCAACACCTAAAGAAAGCCAGAGAAGTCAGCAGTCAGAGGGAGGAGGGAGAGTCTTCCAGGGATAGAGGAAAGCTAGAGATAATGGCCTGGGAGCAAGACTTTAGGTCCAGTAGTCTAACCATCATATCATCTAGTTGCTTCTCATGATAGACTATAATTAACATATTTAAGATGTATTATAATTACCTACGTTTATATCCAGTTCCTAACTGATAACTCCAGAAGGCACCCTGTCTTATCTCCCACAGCACCTAGCACAGTCGATACTTAATTGTATGAAAGAATGAAAAGTTAAGGACATTAAAGACACAGGTTTATGGACTCGAGCAGGTATTCACCATATGTGACTTTATGCCTTGTATAATCCATTTCATCATCATCACTTGCATCCCTCTTCCTTTTAGGTCCCTGATTCTGAAGAAGAGATTCCCTTCTAGAATAGAAGGTTGAGGTAGTTCAGCTCTAAGGTTCCTTCCCAGGTTAAGAATCTGTTACTAAATGATCATTAAGGTTTCTTGCAGCTCTGATATTCTGCTCTGAGGGCCATTCCAACACTAACATCCTATGTTAGATAGGTTAGAGAGACTAATGTCCTTTCCACCTTGGATGCTCTTTGCTTAAGATTATTTCAAGTTCTGTTCTAAGGCCTCTTCCAGCTCATAGTTTCTGTGTTCTCAGGGCCTCCAGTTCTGATATTCTTTGGTATTCTATGTACTAAGACCCCAGCGAATCCTGACATTCTCTTTTCTAAATCCCTTCATTTAACATTCTATGTTCCAAAGGCTCTCCTAGCTCTGATATTCTATGTTCCAAGGGTCCTCTCAGCTCTGACATTCTGTATTCTAAGGCTCCTCCTAACTCTGATATTCCAGTTTCTAAGGGACCTTCCAGCTCTGACATTCTGTGTTCTAAGGGCCCTCTCAGCTCTTACATGTTATGTCCTAAGAGCCCTCCCAACTCAGATATTCTATATTCTAAGTCCCTCCTACCTCTGACAGTCTCATTCTAAGTTACCTCTCAGATCTGACAGCCTTTGTTCTCAACCTTTCCCAGTTTTGACATCTTATGTTCCAGGCTTATTTCAAGTGTACATTCTATGATTTTATGATTCTCAAAGTGATGTTGTCATTTGGGATTGGAGAAACAAGCACTGGTTTCAGAACTAAGCTGAGCAACAACCGGGCTCTGAAATCAAGAGAAAGGATCTGCTGGCTTACATTGGTCAATGTGCCAGCTTTCCTGTTTCTCAAAAGAAGCAATGCCCCATGATTGAAGGGGGTCTTGTTCAAGATTCTGAGGGGCAGAACTCTGTGTCTAGAATGTTGAGAGCAACCTTATCATCCATCTCTAGGCTCATAGGTAATAATCCTGACTTTCAGCCAAGCCTGAGGAGTAAGCTTAGGTGCCCTGCTTGTCCTTTCTCCCACTAAGCCATGTTACCTTGGTAAAGTTAGGCAGATGGAATGCCAGAGCGCACGGGGCGACAATCTAATGAAGGCTCATTATGAATTGCAAGTAAACAACGGCCTAGTGTGTGGTGGGCTGTCTGCCTGTGGACTGGGGAGGCTGAGGGATGTGTCTATAGGCATTGGAACCCTAATTACAAATGCATGAGCCAATCAATACCATATCCAGCCGGATGCCCAATTAAGTTGGTTTTAATCACCAGGAAAATGTCAATCCCAGACTATTTTCAAGTCACAATAGCTTGAGGGCAAAGCTATGTACAGAGATACTTTTCAACTTTTCATAAAGCCTGTTGGTTTTTCTCAGACAGATGGAGGAAGGCGGGTGGGCAGGATTATCATTTGAAGTCCAGTACTGCTCTCTGACCCTCCCCTCCCCAAAGCCATCCCCCCAGCCCTAAAAAATTCAGATCTGGTCCCCAAGCCATGGAGAATTTAGATGAGCTCTGCAGCAATTCTCTTCTATTCTTGTATTTTCAGGGATTATAAGTGGTCTGTAAGCATATTCTCTTCCCAAATTTGGAATGATGAGATTCATTTAGCCTCAGATGATGAGGTACTTTACTTTTAATTCATGCTATCGTTTAAAGGCTTGGATTTGAAACCCGAGTTTACTGCTTGCTACCTGTGGGATTCTGGGAAAGTTGCACAATTTCTCTGGGTCTCAGTTTCCTCCTCTGTAAAATAAGGAAATCTGATCTAGGTAATCTTTAAGGTCCATTCCAAATCTACACTGATGATCCCTACCCTCTGGGCAATAGTCAGCAGGAAGGTGTATCTCTGTCTCACATTAAAGAAATAAGAAAATTCCTTTCTGCCTTCTCTTATGGGCCACAGAAGCCAAGAGTTTCCTGCCCCTGGGTGTGCAAACTTAGTTTATATGCAAAGAGCATTCAAGAATGACTAGAACTCTCCTGTTTCCCACTGAGTCACAGAGGCCAAGAGGGCAGAGACCAGGGGCTGTGCTTAGCTGACTGTTCCAAGTTCTGGTCACAAATAGCCAAAAGGGCAGAAGAAGGGGTTTTGTGTTTAATGATATGGAGAGAAGAGAGGAGGGGGAAGATGAGGATGGAGCAAAGGGATGTAGACACACACACACACA
>JAJPUD010000687.1:47151-70141 GCA_023553655.1 Myrmecobius fasciatus | reverse complement strand
TGTGTGTGTGTGTGTGTGTGTGTGTGTGTGTGTGTGTGTGTGTGTGTATGTGTGAAGGTTAAGGAGTTTAATGATGATGATAATAAAAGCTAACATTATTTAGTGTCTCCTGTGTGGCAGTTACTGTACAAGGCACTTTACAAACATTAATCTCCTTTGATTTCACAACAATCCTGAGAGGTAAATGTTAATATTATCTTCACTTTACAGATGCTGAAACTGAGGCAAAAAGAGATTAAGTGACTAGTCCAATGTCTCACAGCTAGTATCTAAGGCTGGATTTGAACTCAGATATTCCTGACTCCAGACCTAGTGCTCTAGTCACTGTTTCCTAGTACAAAAGATAGTGCAAAGAGGTCTGAATTTGGAACCAGGAGACCTGGGTTCAAAATTTAGCTTTGCAATTTATTTCTAGTGTGATGCTCCTGTCCTGGAGAGATGGAAAATTCCCTCCTTTCCTCTGCCAAGAAAGGACATTGCTTATTGAAAGTAGATTCCTAAATCCATGGTTTAATTCAGTAGAAAGAACCCTGGATTTGGAATCCAAGGATCTGGGTTGAGGAGTTTCTTCTGACTCCTAAGGCCTGTGACCTTGGCAAGTCAACATAAGCCTCCTTTTCTCCCTCTAAAATGAGGAAGTTGCTTTGAATGATCCTTTAGGTCCCTTCCAGAGTAGCCAGGAAGTGCCATAATGCGTAGAGCACTGGGTTTGGAATCAGGAACACTCAGCCCTGGGTGCCAATCTGGCCTCAGACACTTCCTAGCTGTGTGACCCTGAATAAGTCACTTCATCCTGTTTGCCTCAGTTTCCCCATCTGTAAAATGAGCTGGAAAAGAAAATGACAAACACTATCTCTGCCAGGAAAACCCCAAAGAACATCCTGAAGAGTCAGACATGGCTGAAAAGTGACTTAATAACAACACAAAATCAAATATTTTGTGATCTTGCGATTTGAGTCCTAGCTTTGATGCTTGCAGAGTGGACCAGAGAGTTTTAAAAGAAATAAGAGCTCAAGGTAAGGGGGATGGATGTGGGGAGCTTCTTCCAGACATGGGAACCATCCGAGCAAAGTTACAAAGATGACACAGGCATGGAGAACAGAGATACGGCCAGGTGGACTGGATTAGAAAAGTTTGGAGTCATCACAGACTTGTGGTCATCCTTCTCTGAGCCTCAGTTTACTCAGTAGTAAAATGGGAATAAAAAGTGACTTGCCACTCACTCAGGGGTAAAATGGGGAATTTCCCATCTCTCTAGGTCAGAAGCATCACACTAAAAATAAATTGCAAATTTAAATTCTGAGCCCAGCTTTCCTGGTTTCAAATTCAGACCTCTTTGTACCATCTTTTGCACTAGGAAACAGTGTATAGAGCACGAGGTCTGGTGTAAGGAATATCTGAGTTCAAATCCAGCCTTTCACAGCATCTCTCCTAAGGATGTGGTGAAGAAAATTTTTGAAGCAATGGAGGGTTATAGAGATGGGAGCTTTTATGTCTGGGAGGGTCCCTGATGGGCCAGAGAATGATGTGGGTGGAGGAAGCTGAGCTGTTGCCGAATTTCATTGTATGTTGGGGAAGTTCCCTGACAAGAGGTTTGCCTGCTATCTTGTGCATTGTTCCCATTGGGCTCAATTTAACTGTCATTTTTAGAATAAAATCCTCTTAGGGAATGCCAGCATCCTGGACAAAGCACTTACCAATGAGTCAATAAAAGTCCAGGGAGAGACAATGATTTCAGGGCTCTGTTTAAGGAGCTCATTACTGACATGTAAATATGCCGGCATCCTTGGCCTGGAACATAAATGATTCTCATTGGGTCTCCCAGCAGGCATTCTTTGGGAGGTTCTTTAATTGACGTCTTTAGCCCCTGCTCCAGCTAAAAATCATGGGGGGAGCTCGGAGGAGTCGTTTGCCCTTTGGCTGGCGAGACGCTTTCTTCCTTCTGCTCTGGGCTTGTGGACCTTAGAAAATATCACCTGGAGATGTCACCTGAGGACGTGTCACCTGAAATGTCACCTGAAGACAAAGCTCATGGGAACGGGGCAAGGAAACAGCTGCCCAAAAAGCCAGAAGGGATTTAGGCTGCTTGGAGGGAGGTGAAAAAACTAATATGTAATTAGGACCTGTAATAGAAAGACCAGAGTTTAAATCCTGCCTCAGACACTAGTTGTGTGATCCTCCACAAGTCACTTAGCTGCTTTTTCATTTATGTGGCAAGTCACGTAACCCCTCTTGACCTCAGTTTTCCTATTCTGTAAAAAAGGGAATAATAATAATAATAATACCTTCTTCCTCCCAGGGTGGTGAGGATCAAATGAGATAAACTTTAAAGTGACATATAAGTGAGAGCGATCATTATGATCTTCACCATCATTACATAATAATAATTTTTGATGTTCAGTAGATTCAGTCATATCCAACTCTCTGTGACCCCCTTTGGGGCTCTTCTGGACAGAGATACTGGAGGGGTTTGCCATTTCCTTCTCCAGCTCATTTTACAGATGAGGAAACTGAGGTACACTGAGTGAAGGGACTTGCTCAGGATCACACAGCTGAAGTGTCTGAGGTTGGATTTGAAACTCCAAGTCTGGCACTTTATCTACTGAACCACCTATTTGCTCTAATAATTATTATTTATATTATTATTCTGCCCTGGTCAGACAATGATTTTTAAGCTCCAGAAACCACTGAGACCATGTAGTGCAATCCACTCAGAGAACCCTCCCATGAGAAGGACCTGGGCTGCTGCAGATAATACCCTCGGGAGTCTAGAAATCTTCTGAAATGCATGTGAAGACACCTGGAACAACATTTAAGCGATAATAATCAGACCAATTATAGATACAGTAAAGTTTAAACTAATCTGAGTTGGGCTGGAGATTTAAAGTAAGTGTGTGTGTGTGGGGGGGAGAGGGGCTGTGTGCTATTCAGAGACTGAGCAAAATGCTCCAAGGAAGAATGAACCCAGCTGTGTATCTGCACACTTGTGTAATATAAGTGTGTGTACATATGCCTAGGTGTGTATCTGCACACCTGTGTGATCTAAGTGTGTGTACGTATGCCCAGGTGTGTATCTGCACACCTGTGTGATCTAAGTGTACATATGCCCAGATGTGTATCTGCACACCTGTGTGATCTAAGTGTGTGTACATATGCCCAGATGTGTATCTGCACACCTGTGTGATCTAAGTATATATATGCCCAGGTGTGTATTTGCACACCTGTGTGATGTAAGTGTATGTACATATGCTTCAAGTGAGCATTGCCCAGGTGTATCTGCACATCTGTGATATATATATATATATATGTATATGTATATATATATATATATATATATATATATATTTGTATACACATGTGCCAAGTAAGCATGGGCCCTGGTTATACCTGCATGCCTATGTGTATATTCACGCTTCAAGTAAACATTGTCCATGTGTGTCTGCAATGTGTCTGCAATCCATGTATATGTACATATTCCAAATAAGCATGTTCCCAGCTGTGTATTTGCACGCCTGTGTGTGTACATGTGCTCCAAGTAAGCCTGTGCCCAGGTGTGTATCTATACACCTGTGTGCTATGTATATGTATATACACACATATTCCAGGTAAGCATGTGCCCTGGTATATACATACCTGCTTATGTATATCTGTATATATGTTCTAAGTAAGCATGTTCCCAGATGTATTTGCACATCCATGTGATATATGTATGTTCACATGCTACAAGTATGTACCCAGGTGTGTCTGCACACTTGTGTGTGTCTGTAATGTTCCCAGTAAGCATGTTCTCATGTGTTTGCACCCCTATGTGATATATGTGTGCACATGTTTGAAGTAAGCAGTTACCCAACTATGTGTGTGCACACTTGTGTGGTATATGTGTATACATGCTCTAAGTAAGCATGTTCCCAGGTGTGTCTGCACCCCTGTGTTATATATATGTAGACATGCTACAAGTGAGCATTGCCCAGATGTGTACCTGTACACCTATGTGATATGTACATATATTCCAAGTAAGCATATACTCATGTGTGTCTGCACCCCTATGTGAAATGTCTGTACACATGTTCTAAGGAAGCATCTGTCCAGCTGTGCATCTGCACCCTGTGTGAAACATGTATACACCTAGTTCCACGTGCACATAATGGCGTGGAAGCTTCTTCTATTCTTCAGAACACAACATGCCGAGGCCGACAGCCTTCTCTAACCCTGTCTGAGCTCCTTCTGACAGATCGCTTGGGGGGATACAGGCATTAGCCTGTTTAGTGAGCCAGTTCTAATCCTCCAGATAAGAGGAACCATTTCTAACGGGTTCTGAAATACTTGCACGTGCAGAAAGAAGAGAAAAAAGAAAAAGTGAACATCGGCTGCCTTCTGTGCTTTCTGGAGTTCTTTTTTTCTGAGGGGGTAAAAGAATAATGTGTGGATCTTAGTAGATTTGGGGACACTTTCCAAGAAATGGCATATTGCTTAGGTCCAGTGTATTTTATCTCAGGTACTGATGCCTTAAGATTGCTGTCAATGGTCTTAAAGGCAGCAGATCTGAGGCATCTTTGTGACACAATGGTTAGAGAGCTGGACTTGATATCAGGAGCTTGTTCAATCATTTCAATCCTGTTCAACTCGTTGTGCCCCCATTTGAGGTTTTCTTGACAAAGATCATGCAGTGGTTTGTGATTTCCAGCTAATTTTACATATAAGGAAACTGAGGCAAAGAAGATGAAGTGATTTGGCCAGAGTCACACAGCTAGCAAATGTCTGAGCCAGGTCAGGAAGACCTGAATTGAAATATTGCTTCAGATTCTTCTTAGCTATGTCACCTAACCTCTGTCTCTTTCAGTTTCTTCATCAGTAAAATTGGATAAGATTACTTACCTCACTGGGTTGTTGTGAGGTAATAATTGTAAAGCACTTAGCACAGTGTCTGGGACTGATAATGTATAGTGATCTATATAAATGTTAGCTATTATTATTACATCCTCATTGCTTGAGTTCCCTCCGATGATGCAGGGACGCCAGTTGCACCTATTGGTATCATTTATGCCCTTCCATAAATTCTATCCAAAGGTGCTGAGATCCTTCTCAGAATGTTTTGACACTGCAGGGCTGATACTGACAGAGCACTTGGATGATTCATCCATGGTCCATTGCTTGTGTTTTGTGGACTGACCCAGCTATTACATTTTTCTCTGACAGCATCCCCTATACCACTTCTCCTAAGTAAGAGCTTTATGTGATGTCTTCCATTATGGCACAGTGGGGAGTTAGTTTTGGTTCAGGAAGACAAATGGACAATCAATTGATTAATCAATATGTATTTACAAGCTCCTACTATGATCAAGGAATTGAGGATGCAAGTATAAAGAATGAATCCCTGTTCTTAAGAAGTTTACATTCTCATCTTTACATTTAAGGGTTCTGATAAAGGTATCATCTCTAAAATATATAGAGAATAGTCTCATATTTATAAGAATTCAAGCCACTCTCCACTCGATAAATGGTCAAAGGATATGAACAGACAATTTTCAGAGGATGAAATTAAAACTATTTGTAGTCATATGAAAAGGTGCTCCAAATCACTATTGATCAGAGAAATGCAAATTAAGACAACTCTGAGATACCACTACACACCTGTCAGATTGGCTAAAATGACAGGAAAAGATAATGATGAATGTTGGAGGGGATGTGGGAAATCTGGAATACTGATACATTGTTGGTGGAACTTGAACAGATCCAACCATTCTAGAGAGCAATTTGGAACTATGCTCAAAAAGTTATCAAACTGTGCATACCCTTTGACCCAGCAGTGTTTCTATTGGGCCTATATTCCAAAGAGATCTTAGAGGAGGGAAAGGGCCCCACATGTGCAAGAATGTTTGTGGCAGCCCTTTTTGTAGTGGCTAGAAACTGGAAACTGAAGGGATGCCCTTCAATTGCATTATGGCTGAATAAATTATAGTATATGAATATTATGGAATATTATTGTTCTGTAAGAAATGACCAGCAGGATGATTTCAGAGAGGCCTGGAGAGACTTGCATGGACTGATGCTGAGTGAAATGAGCAGAACCAGGAGATCATTATACACAACAACAAGAAGATTATATGATGATCAATTCTGATGGACATGGTTCAAACCAGTTCCAATTGTTCAGTGAAGAAAGCCATATACACCCAGAGAGAGGGATATGAAATGTGGACCACAACATAATATTTTCATGCCCTTTGTTGATGTTTGCTTGCATTGGGTTTCCTTTTTCATCTGGCTAAAGGCTTAGCATCTTGGTGCTGAAATATCAGTGGGATTAGCAGAGTTGGAATTAGGAATTCTGGTTTTGAAGAAAGCTCATTGAGTGTGTGTGTGTGTGTGTGTGTGTGTGTGTGTGTGTGTGTATGTATGTAGTGGTGCTGGAGGTAGTTATGGTTCCCAGGTTATTAATCTTCCTGGAAGATGCACTTCTCTTTCTAGGAGGAATGAAGCTCAGAGAGGTACACAGCTTCTATAGAGAAGAGAGGATCCTGAGGAAGGCAGAATATTCCAATAGAGAGCACACTGGTTCTGGAATCAAATTCTGCTTGTGATGATTCCTGGTGGCTGGTTGTCCTTTGTCCTCAAAGAGGACCAAAATGACATTATTGTGTCAGAGTCAGGGTACAATGTGTCCTATTGTGTCTGATTGGGCTGATATGAGCTTGGAATGTTCTGCCACAGACCGGGCACAAATAGTCCATAAACGCGTGCTGCCTTACTTCCTGGAACTCTAATAGGACTAACATCTATCCAAAAGATCATATTTTATTTTGCTCCTGACCCCAGAACTGATTCACTAGGAACCTCTTCTCTCTTCTTCTGAATGGAAGATATTCTGGGGGGGGGTAACTTTTCTTTATTTCTTTCTTTTTTCTTTTTCTTTTTTTTTAAATTAAAGCTTTTTATTTTTCAAAACATATGCGTGGATAATTCTTTGACATTAATTCTTCCAAAACCTTGTGTTCCAATTTTTCCCCTTTTCCCCCATCCCCTCCCCAGATGGCAAGTAGTCCAATATATGTTAAACATGGTAGAAATATATGTTAAATCCAATAGATGCATATATATTCACATAATTATCTTGCTATACAAGAAAAAAATCAAATCTGGAAAAAATAAGAAAGAAAATACAATGCAAGCAAACAACAAAAAGAGTGAAAATGCTATATTGTGAACCAAACTCAGTTCCCACTGATCTCTCTGTGGGTGCAGATAGCTTTCTTCATCACAAGATCGTTGGAACTGGCCTCAGTCATCTCATTGTTGAAAAGAGCCATGTCCATCAGAATTGATCATTGGATATTCTTGCTGTTGTTGTATATAATGATCTGGTTCTACTCACTTCACTTAGCATCACTTCATGTGAGTTTCTCTAGGCCTCTCTGAAATCATCCCACTGAGTATTTCTTATAGAACAATAATGATTTATTGAGTCATTCTCCAACTGATGGGCAGCCACTCAGTTTCCAGTTTCTTGTCACTACAAAAAAGGCTGCTACATTTTTGCACATGTGGGTCCTGAGGGTAACTTTTCTAAAATATAGACTCTCCCCCCCCTTCTGCCCACCGGGACAAAGTCCCAAATGCCCCACCCGTGTTATAGTTCTGGTTAGCTGTCGGTTCTGTGATTTCCCTTTTTCTCAACCTTCTCTTTTTCAATCAGATTCTGCAGATCACACCCCAGGTTTTCCTCCGTCACCTGCCGCTCAGTGTCACTGATTGAAAGAATAATTGAGTCGGGCATTTTCACGGAGTAATCTCTTTTTGGCATCAAAAAAATGAGTCTTTGCCTGTGCCTTTCTGTTTAAGAAAAATTGAATATGCGCTGTGAACTTATCTCCTTGCATGCACCTGTAGACCAACACACATCAATACTAGAAGCAGCTGAGTGAACAAACAGCTATTCCAAATGGGCCAGAAGGATGAGCAGATCCTGATTAAGCAGAAGGAGCTAAAATGTTTGGCCACCAATTATGAACACGGCAATATTTTCTTTGCTTTGAAGATGCCCAACAATCCCATCATTTTCAATTGCTATTATTTTAAAAAGGAAGCAATTGACCTCTATGAGAAATACACTCTAGGTAGGAGTCAGCAATCACGATGTCTTTCCTCTTCCAGCCTCATTTAGGGCTCAAAGGGAATTGGTAATTCTTAAACAGCCAACGGACATAAAAACAATTCAGAAGATTTCTGTGGGGGAGGCTCTGGCTGGCCAAGTCTAAATTGAGCAAGCATCAGTTGCAGAAGGAGGAAAAGTCTCTCGATGACAAGGAGGGTCATTATAACATATATAAAATATAAGGGTCAGGAGATGAGAGAGTAGGCTTGGAACTGGGTCTTCAAACAGTCTTTTTAGGACCTGGGGTGAATATAACTAAATACGTGTTTGGGCCAGCAGAAGCCATGGGCAATTAAAATATGGGGGGAAGCCTTCAGGATTTAAAAATTATAAAGGCTTTTTAAAAAAATTATTTTACAGTTTTTATACTCTACATTCCAGTGCCCTGGGGAGGCAAATCCCCAGCTGCTCAACCCTAGATTATTGGTGAGCATACAGCTAAACCAGGAATTTTAAACTTTAATCATAGAGCCCTTTGGTTTTTAAATGCATAAAATAAAACAGAAGATTATAAAGAACACTCATTATACTGAAATATATAAAAATAAAGATAAAACTAGTTCATAGACTTCAAGTTAGGGACTATAGGGCTATTTCAATCAAGTTAATTTATGGGATTCTGACCAAGGGCAAAGGCAAAAAAAAAAGGACCCATTTGGCTTTGACTCCTAAAAAAATTTTCCAAGGTGAATGGAGACATCAGGAACTCCAAAGAGAATACAAGGAGATTCAGGGAATCAGCTTTGGAATGGGACCATCTAGTCTAACTTGAGAGGCCATCTAATCAAGCTCCTCTTGTGAGAGACGGAGAATTTGAGGCCAGAGAGATTTTCACAGTCACACAAGGTGACATGTGACTGAAATTGGATCTGAACCCACAACCTTGGACTTCAGATCTGAGCGGTATGGTTGACAGAAATAAGTGAAAGTGGAGAATGGATGTAGAATTAAACTGAAAAAAAAAACACAAGCCAAACCATGGTTCCCAGAATTTCAAACTAGAAAGAGCCTTTGAGCTAATCAAGCTTTACACTTTCATTTCAGAGAGGAGGAAGCCAAAGTCTTGAGGAGATGTGATCTGTCCAAGGTAACAGGCAGAATTAGGAACACTAGATTTCGGCTTGCTTTAAAATCCGACCTTAGACATTAATTTACTGCTTGCGTGATTCTGAGCAAAGCACTCTGCTCTGGGGTTTCTGCCTCCTCATCTGTAAAATTGAGGGGTTGAAATCCATGCTCCCAATCTCCCCTTTCAGCCCCAGATCTATCTTCCCACAAAATCTCATCTCTGTCCTTTATTACCTGGGTGATATTGAGTCTCAGTTGGGTGGGGAAGGGGCTGGACTACTTCTCGGGTTTATTCAAACTGTAAATCTAGGAGCCTAATACTAGAAGGGCCACCTGGAGGGATGGGTAACCATAATGCATAGAGCACTGAGCCTGGAGTCAGGAGCTCTAATCAGGAAAGAGGGGGCAGCTAGGGGGCTCTGTAGTGCACAGAGTGCAGGGCCTGGAGTCATGGAGCTCTAATCAGGAAAGATGGGGCAGCTAGAGGGGGCTGTAGTACATGGAGTGCTGGGAGCTCTAATTAGGAAAGAGGGGGCAGCTAGGAGGCACCATAATGCACAGAAGGGTGGGTCTGAAGTCATGAGCTCTAATCAGGAAAGAGGGGGGGCAGCTAGGGGGCGCCATATTGCCCAGAGTCCCGGGCCCGGAGTCCTGGAGCTCTAATCAGGAAAGAGGGGGGCAGCTAGGGGGCGCCATAGTACATAGAGCACTGGGCCTGGAGTCATGAGCTCTAATCAGGAAAGGGGGGGCAGCTAAGGGGTACCATAGTACATAGTACATACAGCACTGGGCCTGGAATCAGGAAGCTATAATCAGGAAAGAGGGGGGCAGCTAGGGGGGCACCATAGTGCATAGAGCACTGGGTCTGGAATCAGGAAAGAGAGGGAAGCTAGGGGGCGCCGTAATGCATAGAACTCAGGGCTAGGAATCAGAAAGACTCATTTTCCTGGGTTCAAATCCAGCCTCAGACACTTACTAGCTAGAAATGAACTGGAGAAAAGAAACAGAAAGCTACTCTAGTATTTTTGCCAAGTGGGTCAAGAAGATTGAGACATGATTAAGCAAGAAAAACAATACTTGACCCAGAAATTGACTGTAGGTTCTTTGATTTCAAATTCAGTATTTATTCCATTAAATACTTCCTTTTGCATAAACCTATAGTCTAAAATATCCAAACCTATAAAAAAATGAAGATTTTGAAGCTACGATGGACTTTATATTTTGGTTCATAAAAATCAAATTGATTCCTGTGGAATGATGAAAGTCCATTTGGTTTTAGAAAATGAAATGACTGCAGCAATCTGTTGAACATAAATGGACCAATGACCTCAATTCCTCCAAAAATGAAATGAACATTGCTGACTGATCTTCCTCATAGAACTCAATGAGGAATTGCCATAGAAACACTACTGAAGAAATGTTATGTGTTATACACAGAGTAGGCCAGGGTTAAAAGGAAAGTTAGATAGGATGGTATGAATTGTGGGAAATGGCCACTTATATCCCAATTCTACAAGCCCACTGTGATCTCTAAAAGTCCACCCATTAAAGTTCCTGCTTTGGGTTGAGGTGCCTCAACCACCCCAATTCAAGCCATCTTCTCTTCTCCTCTAGTTTCTTATAACCTCCTCAGCAAACTCACCAAGATATATTCCAATTGTGGCATTCTATTTTTTTTTAAACACCTTCAGTGGCCTTTTAATGCCTATCAAGTAACTCTTGATCCCAGAAGCCGAGGCCTACTCAACTTCACTCTGTCTCTCCAGCCTCATCTTAGCCTATCCTCTTCATGATTCTATGTTTGAGCCAAACTTACCCTACGCTGTGTCCCTTATTCTCATTTCACCCTTTCCCATCCTTAAGCCTTTCTCCTATCCTTAGAATGAACTACTCTTCCTAATGTCCCCATCTCATCTATTAAAGTTCTGATAATTGGTTTTTCCTCAAGGCCCAATTTCCTTTGGAGTTTCAGGGGAGAAGCAACACACACACAAATGCACATGTGCAATATCTTAAGATTTGTAGAGTTCTTAAAGATTTGCAAGTTTACATATAACATATAACCTTACAAGACAGGTGCTGTTATTGTCCCATTTTACAGATGAAGAAAATAGGACAGGAGAGGTTCAATGACTCGCTCGGTCTCATCACTAGTCTGATGCAGTATTCAAACACAGATCTTTTTACCTCTAAGCCCAGCATTGCATGATACCCAGCTGTCTAATTTAGTTCTAAATCTATCATGAATAGATGAATTTCGATTAGCTCCCAAGGGGAGGACAGAAGTCTGAAGGAATGGACACAGCCCGTTTTGATGAAGGCAGGAAGTTGGGGTGGGATGGCAGGGACTGCCAAACAGCAGTAGATGCCTGGGGAATGGGGTGGGGAAGAAGCTCTGGGCCAGAAGCAGTGATCTGGTTCCATGAAGGAGGGGAAGGAGGCATGGTAGACAGACTTCATCATGACCATGGAAGCATCTCTGGAGATCTGCTCTGTTCTTTGCTGTCAAGTCACTGGCAACACTCACACAGATGCTGAGCCTGGGAAGTTCCTCGAAATGGCAGGGCTGCAAGCCACCCTTCAGACCTAGCTGGGACACATCCACAACATCTTAGAGAGCTCTGGCGAGCATTACATTTTTGCCTTTCTAATTTATGGACAGTCAAAACCCCTCCATGCTGTCCCATTCTGACAATTTGTACAGCAGCATCTCTCTCAGTGATCACAAAGCAAGGTCCTTGTGGATGCCAATGACAACAGGTGAGAGGAACACAATGTGATTCCAAGTATGCTAAAGAACAATCACCGGCTGTGATGGGCATTTTAAATAAACAAACGCCATATTCTTCCCTGCAGAGACTCTACTTCTATTGACAAACTGCTTCAGTGTTGCCTTCCTCCAAATGGTTTCAAAGGTGATACAGGAAACAGTAATGAGGTCTTTTCTCCTCTATAGGATGGTGATTTGATAAGGATAATAATAACTGAAATTTTTATTTCGTTTTAAATTTGGCAAAGCTCTTGATAAAACATCATCTCATTTGAATCTCCTGACAGACTGGTGAGGTAGGTAAAAATTATATAATGATCATCATTTTAGAAAAACTCAGGCAAATTATTTGCCCAGAGTCACAGATCTAGTCAGTATAAAAGGTAGGATCTGAACTTGAATCTTTTCCAATTTTAGATCCATGTTTCTTTTCCCATATTGGCATTATGAAAAAATATACACTTTCGATCTTCTTTGATTTTTTGCGGTATCTTTCTTTTTTCCTTCCCTCCCTCCCTTCTTTCTTTCTTTCTTTCTTTCCTTTCTGCTCCTTTTTTCCTTCCTTCCTGCTCCTTTTTCCTTCCTTGCTTCCTTCCTTCTTTCCTTCCTTCCTGCTTCCTTTTTCCTTCCTTCCTTCCTTTTTGCTTCCTTTCTTTCTCCCTCCCACCCTCCCTTCCGTCCATTAAAACAGAAAAAGTAATATTTTATCTTTCCAACTACATGTAATTATAGTTTTCAACATTCACCCCTGCAAGATTTTGAGTTCCAAATTTTCTTGTCTTTCATTGCCCTACCTCCCCCTTCCAAAGACAGCAAGAAATCTTATATAGGGTATACATGTACATTCATTCCAAACATATTTCCACACTAGTCATGTTGTGAAAGAAAAATCAGAACAAAAAAGAAAAAAGATGGGACATCTCTACTGTATGATCATCTTGTACTTCTTGGGAGTATTGATCCAGTCTATAGTACCCAGTTTTCTTCTCTCCTGGAATGAATAGAATAGGAACTCAGTGAAGTTTCTTATATTTACCTTTTTTTGGAGGTAATGGGAGTGACTTGTCCAAAATCACATACTTAGTTAAGTTTCTGAGGATGAATTTGAACTCAATCCTTGTGACTTTAGAGCTAGTGCTCTATCCACTGCACCACCTACCTGCCCTTCAGTTTCTTTTACTTTGGGAGGATTAGTAAGGAATTTTCCAAACTCTCCCTGAAGATAGAGCTTCTTTGCCACTCCCTTCTCATTACTGGAATTGAGGGGATGTTAGAATGGAAAGTGGACTTTATGCTCAGACCATCAGGTCACACAGTCCCCATTTCCATACATACCAAGATGACTTTTACTGCTAAAGACAAAATATTTCAGGTTATTGTATATTCATATATATATGTTCTCCCTATTTTAACAATCATAATGAAAGTTATCATTTACTCAGAATTTTAAGGATAACAAAGCATTTTAAATAAGATGTTTCATTTGCTCTTTACAACAATCTTGGAAACTAGATGCTCTTATTCCCCCCCCCCCCCAGATTAGAACATTGAGCCTCAGAGAGGTTAACTGAGTTGTTCATAGTCACACAGTGAGGAAGAGTTCCTACTCAGATCTTTCCTCCTTATGGATCTTCTGCTCTATCCACAACACTTGAAGTTTTCCTATTTTCAGAGAAAAAATGCTATGCTTTCCCCAAAACACAGAGTGAGACTTCATTTCCTGCATCTATAAAATGAGCTGGGTTAGATTTAGATGATCTCCAAGGTCTCTCCTAGCTCTAAATCTTATGATTCTATTTGTTTCAGACTCAAAATACTTGGGAAAACTGCCTACTTTCCCCTTCAAAGCTGTCCCTGTTTCAGCCTCTCCATTTTGATTAAACCAGGAGAAAATATCCATTAAGCTATGCCTTTAACACTTCCCTAGCACTCTGTAGGTCCTCATTATTTGTAAATGATCAGTAATTTAGAGTTGGAGGGGGGAGAGGATATCAGGTCCAACTCTTCATTTTACAAATGTGTAAACTGAGGCTTAGAAAGTTATCAGAAGTCACCTAACTAGTAAGGAGGTGAAATTTGAAGGAAGTCTTATGATTCTAAGTTGAGCACACTTTTCACTGTACCTAGAGCAGCTAGGGGGTGCAATGGAGAGAATACTGGGTCTGGAGTTGGGAAGATCTGAGTTCAAATTCAGCCTCAGACACTTATGCCATGTGATCTGGACAAATTATTTAATCTTTGCCTGCCTCGGTTTCTCCATCTGTAAAATGGGGAAATAATAATAGCATCTACCTCTCCGGATTGTTGTAAGGATTAAGTGAAACAATATCTATAAATATCAGTATAGCACAGTTGCCTGGAACATAGTAGGTGTTTTAAAAATGCTTATTTCCTTCAGCTTTGATACCTCCAAAATGTATTATTATCTTTTAGTAGGGAATGAATGCTGCAATCTAGTTGGGGGAAAGGACTCTAGTAAAGGATTTGTGGCTTGTTCAGAATACATTGGGAGTACCTGACAGGTATGGATCCTGTTTGGGTAGTAAAAGAGACACATGTAAAAAAGTTATAGTAGAAGTATACAGTGTAAATGGAAGGCATTCTCAAAGGGAAGACACTGACAGGAGGGATGGAGCTTGGGCTGATTCCTGATGACTCCTGGGAAGCTGGAGGAAGGAGAGAGAACATTCCAGGCATAGGGACCGGCTACTGCAAAGATATGGAGGTGAGAGATGGAGGATCTTGTCTGAGCAGCATCTAGAAAGCCAGTGACCATGGACCACAGAGTATATGGAAGTTAGGGTAGGAAGGGGCCCGATTGGGAAGGATTTGTAAACCAAACAGAGGAAATAAATAACAAAGGGCAGATATGATTCTCTGCACCTCCGATTGCCTTTCCATGGTAGCACATTGCACAAGCCCCCTAAGTGAGGTCTCTCAAGGGGTTGTATTCATTGTAAAAGGCCCAACTGGGCACCATTTAGTACAATGAAGGCCACTTCCAAGAGACCTAACTTTCTCTTAGCAACTCTTGAGATGCTCTTCTCTGCTTGATTTCATACAACACAAACCCAGCTGTCAGGGAAAGCACAGAGAGAAGATGCAGAGAACACTTAAGTTTTTGTTGGACTCAGTCAATTGGTTTGAGACACAGCTAGACTATGGTTCATATGGAAAAGATCTGGGAGTTTAATGAGCTGACAGTGAAAAATGAGTCAATTGTGTAACATGGTAGCCCAAAGAACTAATGGAGTCTTAGATTCCATTAAGAGAAGCACCTGTAGTTGCTGGATCCAAGGAGGGGTGGTCTTGTTGCTCATGGTCATGTGGGGAGAACTGTGTGTCATTTTGATGTGGAGTGAGGGGTCATATTTTAGAAATGACATTGTCAAACTGAAGCTTATACATAGGAGTTTAACCAAGGTGGTGATGGGAACTGGATTCTACCAAGTATAAAGAGTGATTGGAAAAATTTGGGGGTTTGATTTTTATTCTGGAAGAGGGAAGGGACATGTCTGAGTGTGAGTGTGAATGTGATTGTGTGTATGAGTGTGTGTGTCTATGAATATGAGTATAGGTGTGAGTGTATATGTAAGCACGTGTGTGTGAATGTGTGTGAACATGAGTAGTTATGAGTTTGTGTATGTGGGTGTGTTTGTGTTTGTATGTGTATGGGTGTGTGTTTGTGTGTGTGTAGAGCTATTAGATATCCTCTATTTGTGGAAGTTGCAAAGAGGCAAATTAAGCTTGATGGGAAGGACAATTTCCTTACAATTAAGAGTTTTCCCAATGTGGATTAGGCTTTAAAAGCCTCACTCCTGGAGCTCCTAGATACAAGTTGACTTTCCCAGTAGGTTGAAGAGAGGATCTGTTGTGAGGAGAGGGACAACTTTTCAGTCAGTCAACCAGAAACATCAATCAAACACCTCACTTGTAGGAGGCATCTGGGTGACTCCTTGGATAGTACTTCTGACTTAAACAAGATTGGAAGATCGGAGGGCAAATCCTAGCTCAGACACTCACTCACTTGCTTGTTTGACTCTGGGTGAATCACACACTTTCTCTCAATCCTAGCTTCCTCATTTACAAAATGGGAACAACAATAATGGATAGCACTTAACCTCATAGGTTTGCTGTGAGGATCACATGAAGTAGCCTCTATCTAAAATGTCTGCAAGCCTTCAAGTACTATTGAAATAATGGTTATTATTATTATTATTATCATTATTACAAAGGCTGGAGAGTCACAGAAATACAGTCCTTGCTATCAGAGAGCTTACATTCTATGTGGGGGTACAATATATAAACACATAAACAATACATATACACACATGTAAAACATGTTATATATGTTAATATATCTAAATACGTGTGTGTTTAGCTATTGAGTCAGGTTAATAAACATTTATTAAGTACCTACTATGTGCCAGACATTATTCCAAGTGCATGATTTCCTAAAGCTTATATGAAGACGATTGGCCCAGTCAGGTAGCAGAAGGAACAGGAAAGGATCAAATAAGATGCAAATTTCTTCCGAGAAGGAATGATTCCATTTTTGTTTCTATATCTAGTACTGTGTCCCGGGCCTGACAGTGGATGCTTAAGACATACTTGTGGAATCAAATTGAATGTTGTTTTCCCCAGTAGACAGTAAGCACCTTGAGGGCAGGAGGCTGTTTCATTTTTGCCTTTGTAACTCCAGAACTTGGTTTGGTATTTCTTGAATCCAATTGGATTGTTCACCCATGAGCTGGACCTAGTGGTCTCAAGGATACTTACTACCCAACTCTGATTGGCAACTGAATCATACATACCCCAATGTTATGAAGTTTCATGGTAAAATTGTCATCAGCCAAGTGATCTGGGATCCTTGCAAGACCCCCGAATACATGAGACCTAACTCCACAGTCTGAATATTAACGAAAATGTCCCAGACTCCAATCACCTTCTCTAGGAAGACAACTTCTATGCTGATGAATGACTCTCATCTTGCAAAAGGAAGGATCAAAGGATTAGCAGAAGGGAGGGGAGAGTGAGAATGAAATATTACTTAAAGAGATAACAAAGCCTCCTTATTCTGTAACAACTGGCTGTGATCTGGGAAGATTTGCATTTCCTCACAATTAATGGAGGAGGCAATTGCAATTCCAGGGAAAGGGGAGGGGGGGCATCCAGCAATTATGACTAGCAAACACCCTGAGAGGTGGGCTCAGTGAAGGGATTAGTGTCTGTTACAAATTGCTAATTAACTATGTTGCTCATCAAAGTCTTGGAAAAGAGTGTGTTCTTACTAGGCTTCCTAGCAGTGATTATGAAGGTCGGACAGCGGAGATTTCTCCTCCCTTTTTCTGTTGGACTTCACATGGTAGGTTTTTTGGAGTAGAAATGAATTGTAAACTCTCTGAGGGCAGCAACCTCTCTATTTATGCTTATATAACCAGCACCAATGATCTTGTAAATAGACCTGTCCACAAGATGCTTAATACACCATTATTGAATTGAACTCTGACTTTGAATCCCCCAGTAGAAGGGAAGAGTTTTGAGGACTGGGATTATTTTGTCTGTTTTCCCAGGATTTATAGTGTGTCAGGCACAGGACCTGGCAAGTTATAGATGCTTAGTAAATGCTGATTGAGTTGATTTGGTTTCTTTTCCCTGTGTTATGTGACTAAGAGTACAAAGGATTGTACATTGGAGAGACTGACATGGGGTCAGGAAGATGAGTTCAAATCTTGCCTCTGACACTAACTGTCTAACCTAGCCTCTACTTACTTCATTTTTTTTTTATCCCAGAGGGTTTTTGTGAGAATCAAATGAGATAATACATATCAAGGCACTTTATCAATTAAAGTGCTATATAAACACTAGTTATTTTTAAATTTATCAATGTCTGGGGAAGGGTAGTGGTAATAGAGGGAGTGATATACTTATGTAAATAGTCATTATTGTATTTTCTAGCTATCAACATAATAGATAAAATCCATTTTTTATGAATCTGTTTCCCAGGAGACTATAAGCTCCTTGAGGGCAGGGGATGTTTCATTTTTGTCTGTTTCACCAGCAA
Organism: Myrmecobius fasciatus; assembly: GCA_023553655.1. Classification (NCBI taxonomy): domain Eukaryota; kingdom Metazoa; phylum Chordata; class Mammalia; order Dasyuromorphia; family Myrmecobiidae; genus Myrmecobius; species Myrmecobius fasciatus. The sequence goes on along the minus strand of JAJPUD010000687.1, from coordinate 52,087 downwards.
CTAGTACCATGTCTGGCACATAGTAGGTAATTAATATTTGCTGATTTAGATTGAATGAATAAAAACTCTGGATTGGAACAGGGGGCTGGAGTAGATGCCCATTCCTTGACTTAGAAGGAATGCCAGGGGACATAGCCACCCTCTCTAGAGGGAATCTCATTTGGATTCCCTACAATTTTACAAGAGGTAGATTTTCCTCTCTTCATTTCACAGGTGACAAAACTGAGACCTCAGAGGAATTAGGTGCTTTCCCAAAAATGCACATAGCACTGCCAAATGTCCAAGGGTAGTTGAGACACACTTTTTCCTTTCATTCATATTGAAAGACCAATTCATATTTGCATGAAATGCTGGGCATGGTTAAACCCCTTAACAAGTCATGCAGCATGCTAAATGGAATAAATCAATATCTCTAGAATGGGAAAGTCATCACTTACATAGTCCCCGTGTCACTGCTTTCTGTAGCCATAAGGAAACACTTCATCATTTTTCTTAATTAAAGTCAAAAGCGATCAATTCAGTCTTCAGTACCTGGGGAGGGAAGCAGTTGGACAAGGCCAGGGGCAATGAAGGGGAGGGAGAAGGAAAGCTGAAGGGGACCGTGGAAATGAGGGACATGTTTTAATGAAGCAGTTGAGGCTTCTAACTATTAATTTATTCATCCTTCTGACCAATGTTTATTAAATACCTACTATGTAGAAGACACTGCACTAGGGGGTAGGGGAGATACAGAGATTAAGAAGATAATTGTTCCTATCCTTATAGTGCTTACAGTTTAATGGAAAAAATTATTGAATTCAAAAAGTATAATTCAAATGAAAATGATGTAAGAGGGCAAATGTTATGAGATCAGCTACTGGAAAAATCATCACTGACTGAGGATGATGAATTTCACATGGTGGAGTGTAAAAATTCTGCAAATAGAATCGAAAGAAATTCAAATCCCAGTTACATTCTTTCCTTTCTGTGTAAGTGGGCAAATTACTTATCTCTTTGGGCTTCCATTTTCTTATCTATAAAATGAAGGGGCCAAATTAAATGGCCTCTAAAGTGTCTTCCAGCTTCAGAGGCCTTTAAAGCCTAGGGAATCTACCGCCAGCTTTCCATGTCCACCATATCTAAAAATGGCCAGTTTACATTCCATGCCCACTATGTCTAAAAGGTGATTGACCAACTTTCCATGCCCACATGTCTAAATGTGGCTGATCAACTTTCCATACCCATATGTCTAAATGTGGCTGACCAACTTTCCATGCCATCATGTCTAAAAGGTGATTGACCAACTTTCCATGCCTACCATGTCTAAAAGGTGATTGACCAACTTTCCATGCCCACCATGTATAAAAGGTGATTGACCAACTTTCCATGCTCATCATGTCTAAATGTGACTGACTAATTTTCTGTGCCCACCATGTCTAAAAGTTGGCTTACCAACTTTCTATTCTCACCATGTCTAAAAGGTGACTTGCCAACTTTCCATGTTTACCATGTCTAAAAGATGACTAACCAAGGGCAGGGGGAAAAGGGCATCCTTTGGGCAATCTCTCTTTTATCAGAGTCTGAAGTCCAAGGGCATGACTGCCATTTTCTTTGCCAGATGCTTTGCTTCATGGATAGCTATCTTTGAACCCAGAGCTCTCAATTCTTTGATCATAGGGTCAGAGATTTAGAAGGAGCCTTAGCTGTCATTGAGGCTAACCCCCTTATTTTAGAGGTGAGGTAACTGAGTCCCTGAGAGGTTAAGGCACTTGTGCAAAGTATCACAGGTGGCCAGAAGCAGGTAGAATTTGAACTCAATGATTTTTTTTCCACTGTAATGTACCATTCTATTGAGAGCTACAAAAGACCTCTCCCATCTAATCCCCTCATTTGACAAATGATGAAACTAAACAAGGGAAGAGATTTGCCTAAAGTAGAAGGCCAGGAGTCAAACCCAAATCCAACACCCTTTCTAATCCACCACTCTGTATTTGTTGCTGCTTGTTTTGTTTTTTTGTTTTTTGTTTGTTTTTTTAAATAGAATCTGACTCTTCATGACCCCATTTGGGATTTTCTTGACAAAGATTCTGGAGTGGCTTACCATTTCCTTCTCCAGCTCATTTTACAGGTGAGGAAACTGAGGCAGAATTAAGTGACTTGCCCAGAGTCACACAGCTAGTAATATCTGAGACCAAATTTGAACTCAGGTTTTCCTGACAGCAGGCCCAGAGCTTTATTCACTGTGACACCCAGCTGCATTGTAGCAACCATAACAACCTCCGGTAAATAATAGCCCAGTCTCAAGGGCCATACACTCTCCTCTAGGGCCAAGAAGGATCCCATTACCAATTGATTGCTATAATGATTCCATTCAATTGTTAGTAATCGGGTTAATTCTTAAACACAGTTTTACATTAGCTCTGGAATGTATTTATTGTTTGTACTAGAATAAAACAGCCTGATAATAAGACAATTGAGATATAATCTCTAGGGTCCTGAATATTTATGCTGTGCAGGGATACACATTTTAACTATGGTAATCAAGTTGCTTTAAAAAGAAAGAGAATATGCATTGGCTGATGCTTTCTGACATTTAAGAGATTGGGGCTGAGCCCTCCCAATTTCCATCTATTTCCCTTGCATTCTATCCCTCATTCAGCTTCAAAAATCTACTTTCAAAAGTCTGGTGAAGTCACTTCCAGTTTTGAATTTTCTGTGATTCCTTACTGCCTCCAGATTTAAATGCAAGCCCTGTAGTCTGGTATTTAAGATCCTGCTCAGGGTGGCTCCAGATGACCTTTCAGATTTACTTTTTTATACATTATGTTCCTTCATGTATCTGATACTCTAGTCAAATTGTCCTATTTACTGTTGTCCATCTCCAGCCACCATAATTCTGATCAGTCTTGGGATACACACTTTCCTCACCTGTGTCTTTTAGAAACCACAGCTTCCTTCAAGACTAACCTCAGGAGCAGTTTTTCACAGGAAGTCTTTCCGATCTCCCTCTTGCAGTCTCTCTATGCTACATGTCCCAGAAGAATGAAACTCCCCTAATAATAATGGACGGCATCTTTGTGGTGGTTTAGGGTTTGAGAAGTGATTTGTATACATACGATCTCATTTGGTACTCATTACAAATCTGGGAAATAGCTGTGATTATTAACTTCATATTAAAGATGAGAAAATTAAAGCTGAAGGGGGTCCAGTTGCATCATAAAAGTAGTAAATGTTTGAAGAAGGATTCCAGTCCAGGTCTTCTGATTCCAATGGATTTTTATTATGTCCAGCTCATGTTTTGATAACAGGGACTCATTTTTTGTTTATATGTTTTTATTTATTTAGCTAAATACGGCCAGTACATAGACAGAGAAATTGAAAATTAGTGAAAAAGTGGATGGGATTGTAGGGGGCAATCTACTGAAAAAGACATGATAGACTCTGATTGCTTTGTGCATGTAGTGAGGTTGGTTTTGGTGGGAAGAACCATTTCTTCATGTGAGAAACAGGGGTGAAGGAGGAGATTGTGGCAGAAGGCATCTGAGTGATGGGAGATGAGAAAGAGGAAGAAGAAAGAGGAGGAAGCTCATGGCAAATGTTCTGTCTCTCTTTTTTGTGTAAAAACAGGGCAAAATTCTCAGTTGTGAGAGGAAGAAACAATGGGAGGTTTGAGGAGAGATCAAAAGGTTTAGAAGAACTGCTCTGATGAGTGGGACCGTGCATCAGTTAGGGAGTTATGAGAGGATTACCTTGCTACAATGAGTGCTCAGCTGATATTATCTAACATGAATTCAAAGCAGACCCAATCAAGATGTTTTCTGATTTTTCTCCCTCTTTGTTCCATGGCATGTATGAATGTAAAGTTTAGGGGGTAGCACTCAATGGTGCCTAAAATCCTTTCCAGTGCTAAATCTGTGACCCTGTGAATGTTAAAGCACCCTTTAATGTCAATATCATTCTGATTCTGTTTGAAGGACTATTCATCACTCTTGTAGAAAAAAAAAATCATTACTCACCCACAGCCAGCAGGATTAGTGGCTGATGGGAAAGCAGAGCCAAAGAATCTTTAAGCATTGCTTCCTAAAATCATATTCCCGTCCTGGCAAAGAATTTGGAGCAGAGAATGAAGATGGAATCAGACATAGATGATGTTGGTATGGCCATGAATAAGTCATTCTTAGTTCCATAGAAATTATTTTTCCTAATAAAGAAAAGGCGGAATAAATATGTATGACCATCCTCCCGCTTCTTGACAAGAAGAGGAAGCCATCCTAAATTGTTTTCCTTGGGTATCACGGATGTGTCAGACAATTAATGTAAAGCTATCTATAGATGCTAGAAACATTCCCTTTCTTGGCTATTCCTTCTTCAGAATCTGGTGGATACAACTTAAGGGCAAGGAATGGAGATACACCATCAGAGAAAGATGAATCTTCTGAGGTTGGATTAGTTTTGGGCATCACAATTTAGGCAGTACATTAATTAGCTGAAGTCAATGCAAAGGAGAATAACTAGGATAATAAAGAAGTATGGTACATTGGAAAGAGTACTAAATTGGAGCAGCTAAGTGGTGCTATAGTGCCTAAAGTGCCTCCTGGAATCAGGAAGACTCTTCTCCCTAAGTTCAAATCTGGTCTCAGACATTTAGGGGCAAGTCATTTCATCCTGTTTGACTCAGTTTCCTCACCTATAAAATGAGCTAGAGAAGGAAATGGCCAATCACTTCACTATCTCCACCAAGAAAACTCCAAATGGGGTCACCACTGAAATTATTGAACAACAAGACAGAATAAAGGGTAAACAGAGTTTTCAGATCTCACAGAAAGGGTCTTTCTTCTTTCCTTTTTCTCTTCCTCTTTCCTTTCCTCTCTCCTTCCCTCTTTGCCTTCCTTTCTCCCTCCCTCCTCCCTCTCTCTCTCTCTCTCTCTCTCTCTCTCTCTCTCTCTCTCTCTCTCTC